>JAFBJQ010000166.1:176071-290792 GCA_016785345.1 Trinectes maculatus
CAAAAAAAAACAACAACATTTGGACCACATCATACCAACATCTGACTCCCTCCACAGACCTCAGGGCACAGATCTGAGTCTCCGCAGGACCCGGGGCCGATCAGGTGATCTGGTCACATGCACAGCGGCTGACACTGTATTGGACGTAATGTACTGAGAGGTATTGCACACAATGACAAAACAGTACTTGGGAAGACGCGCGTCACGGCTTGGGTGGAATCACCGTCACGACTTCACACTGATGATGACGACTGCACATCTGCGGCTCAAACGAATGACTCAGACCTGAGCAGCATGTAAACACTACACCTTTCTGTGTAATTAGCTGATTCACAGAGTGCAGCCGTCTAGGATGAGCGTTGGCTGAGCGTCGATTTGTGTTTGGGTTCCCGGCCTGGTGTCAGCTGGATGCCTGTGGGTCTCAGGTTCTGCGGAGGTCAGAGGTCACGAGGAGTCCTGCCTCGTTGGATTGGTCAGGCAGAGCCTCTCCAGCTGCTGAGCGCGCTCGTTGTGGACAGTCACCAAGTTGCGGTTCTCCTCTGTTAGACGCCGAAACTCCTCCTCCAGACGGGCAATCTCCACGGCAACCTTCTCATCCTCCACCAGCTCTGCCAGCAACTTACGCCTGCGTGGGGAGAACGTCAGGAGTCATTAGAAAAACACAGACTGAGTCCATAAATGAGTTTTCTACAAATGAACCGACTTTGCCATTTGTCATTTGTTTTTTTTTAATTCTGCCGTTTGTCTTGGAATAGATTTGGCTGGAGGCGGGAGAACATCCAAAAATTTGCACATGATCACTCACATTAAACCCCAAGAGGGAGGATATGACATTACACTATTTCCAGTCTGTGGGAGTGAACCACAGAGTTCTTATGAACTATAATAGAAACAAACGTTGATGCTGTTTGGAGTTGGGCAACAGAGCTGAGCACCAATAGTGCACGATCGGAGGCCAAGATTTCTTACAGTTTGATATTCATGATGCTCAGCATGAAACGACTGTGTATTTATTTATTTAAGTAAAGATGGTCTGATATTATCTTTACTTGGAAATAAAATCCAAATAAAGCTGTTTGGATCCTAATGTGTCATCATTTCAAAGTTATAATACATCTTTTTATTGCAATGCATCAATAAATGATGATTCAAGGGCCAGGAAATCATAAACTTAGTTATAATTTATGCGACGAGATAACGAGGGGAGTCACTGTGTTTAATGGTTTTACAGTTGTACATTCTTGATGTACAATGTGATGTGTTGTGGCAATCGAATCACTTACAGGAAATGATGATAAATACGGTACATTATGTTTATGCTGATTGAGAGGCAGGAACACTGAAGTGAACATTCACTATGTTGTGGTTTATGTATGCGGATCTAATGTTAATTTGCCAATTAACTAGTCGAAACAGCAACCATGTTAACGAGGCCTCAAACGTTTTTTTTTTTATCTTTTTCACAACTCACAATGGAGCTATTTAACATGTTGCTAATAGGCTTAACAACATTATAGGCCTAATAATAATGTCTGATTAAGTGTTTTTATGTAAACGGAATTATTTTCTGAAATTCATTTAGTAAAAAAAAGAAGAAGAGTGAATTTAGTCATTTCTTCCTTAATGTGCTAAAGTTGTGTATGTATCACTGAAACTCTCCTTTTTCATGTGTGGAATCTTCCTCATGCAGTACGGGAAGTAAAACTTCAGTTACACTGTTGCTCTTATGGGCGAATGACTCATGACAGAAATCTGAAATTATTCTTTTCCAAGGAAAGCGTTCTAGGTCATGTGACGAGTCGGTGCCAGTGATATTTAACATTGTGGACCGCGATTTGTGGCCCTGACGCTGTCATTAGTTAATGTTGTCAGACTTTGTGTACATGTGTGTCCACTGGTCTGGAGCGGCGAGCTTTTCACAACGTCCGACTCATCATGTTCTTATCTAAACTCAAGGTTATGCTCATCCCATTAGTTTTCTATTTAGGAGCGGCCATGTGGTGCACTCTGTGTGTGTATGTGTGTGTGTGTGTGTGTGTGTGTGGATGTGGTGGTAGGCTAACAATAAAAGGCCTTGGAAATCCCACTGCTAAGTCCACCCACAGCTGCTGAGGACACAGGGGACAGGAGGCACTGTGAGAGCGTGACACACCGCACTCCGTGTGCAGACACACAGTATTATTCATTTACATGTGGTCGCACTCAGTCACAGCTGAAAAGATTTAATTGTACACATCACATGGGCTGGATCCTGTCTATAACTATTACTGTAACGTTGAATAAAGCACATGTGAAAGTAATAACGTGCACGCAATCGCTCCCTGTAAATGGGCAATTAAACATGTGCCACCTGGTGGACATTTGGTGCACGTTATCCACCAATATCAAAATCCATTTAAGAATAAATAGTTTTTAAGTAAATATATATATATCTATATATATAATTTTTTTTTTCCTAAAGCACAGAGTTGTATGTTTGAGTCGTGGCCTTTACTTGCGGTCCTCGAGCAGGGAGATCTCATGTTTGACCTGGTGGAACTCTCTGGCCATCCTGCAGTGCTCCCTGTACACCTGGACGCTCTCTCTCAGAGACACGCAGGGGGGGACCGGCTGTGGGGGGACGGAGAGGGGGCACGATTAGCATGAGCAAATCATTTCAAAACCACTCCTGTTATTATTAATTATCTAATTGTTCCTGACTGATTGATCTAAATCTGTTTGGCAGTGCGAAGCCCTTTAGATGAACACTGTCGTTAAGAACTTTAATAACATAAACAGTTTTGGAATTGAGTCAATAGTTTAATAAACACATCCAACATGTCTCCCACTACTCACGTTAGAGAAAGCAATAAAACTGTTAATTGATCCAGCGATTTCACACACACACACACAAAAAAAACAATTATACGCAGCTCTGTCTCGTTTAATAAAACTTTAATTGAGTCCACTGTGAGAATACTTAACCTTAGCTTTTATTCATACGACTGATACGCGATGAGAAGTTGATGGTTTTATTGAACCTGTGGAACCGTTTTAAACAGTTGGACATACGGAAGCTGAACAGAACCTGAATGACCCTTTTCCCTTTTTGCACAGAGCACAGAGGATCTGGCTCTCGTCATTCATTGGCCTACTACCGCGCTCATCTGATACTCTGGACCAGCATGCACTTTGCATGACCCTGGCACTGGCACTTGTTGAAGGATAATTCAATGACAACACTAATAGCAGCGCGAGCAGTCAAAACATTGATTTATGGCCTGGATGAACTAAAGCTTCTCCGTATTTAGCGACTCAGCTCCGCGTAGAGCCGCATTCAGCGATTATATCATCAGCGGTTTATTCCACTGTTTATTGCATAACGAGTCCCATTTCGGAACCACTCGGTTTAATTATTTTTATAGCCTCTTTGCCTGTCAACATCTTTTTTTATTTTCCAGTTTGACCAATCTGAATGAAGCGGGTTACTATTTAGTTTCTATTCTTTAAAAAAAAAGTAATGCTTTTCTTTACGAGTACTATAAATTTAAAGTAACTGCCTCAAACTGTCTTTAGTTTTCTGTCTTTTGCTTTATGTGCTGCTGCTCGGCCAGGTTGTGGATTCAACATAACGTGATGCAGATGTATGCACTGTTTACCTGTAATCGCTGCTCGAGGTCCGGGAACGTCTGAGACAGGTCCTCCACATCTTTGACATCTGGTGAAGCAGAACACAGAATATTTTAATTTTAATTAAAAAGTAATGAATCACTGGTACAATAATACTGAAAAACATTGTGTACATTAATTAATCATAATTCATATGGTTTAGGGATTTGTTTCCGTGCTAGAAAGAACTTTGAAAATACTTTTAAAAACTTTGAATCTATTGCAGTGTTTATTAAAGCTGCAAATGTATTTTCATGTAGGACACTTTATGACAGCTTGCATGAAAAGTAGTTGAAAGATTTATGTTAACTTTATTTAGCAAAACCACCGTAGTGCATTATGTCTTGTGAGTTGTGGGACTATTTTCACAGTGTGACTGTTGTTGTTGCTGTTTCCTCTTGGTGCACGGCCAAGTGATCCGTTTTACAGGCGGTTCCTGTTAATGGCTTTCTGGCCCTCATAAAACGGCCCAAAACGAAACACTATAGGGGCCTCTTACATGACACAACAACATAGCAACACAACGCTGCGCTCACAAATGAGCCACGGCCTCTTGCCGAACAGCACTAATGAGCTGTCATATTGAAAGACGCGCGGGGAAAAACACAGAGGGGCCAACTAGCAGACAGACACACACACAGGCCACACTGTTACACACAGGCCAGATGCATGGACGGAGAGGGACTGGGACGGACAGACAGACTGACAGACAGACAGACAGAAACAGACAGGTTGTCTGCACCAGCGTCTGCTTTGCCAGTAATGTTCCCCCCCCTGGAGGTGGAACACATGTGGAGAATCCTGGGATGATGCAACGTTCTAAAAGCGGGAGTATTAGTGGGCCAGCCTGAAGCCATGGGGCCAATTATGATGGGGAATAAATACAGTTCTCAAGCTGAGGATTGACACAGCGTGGGGTTATAACTATGCCAGGCATTGAGTCATGGAGGCCCTAAAGGATGAGCCGCACATGGTGCAACAGGTCTCAGTCCCTCCAGTGAGAACATGAGACAGAGGAGTTAACGATATGATCGTCGGGGGAAACGGCAGAGTTCGATTTGGGGTTTTGACGAAAACAGAAACACGACTGTAAAGCGGTGTAGAGTGGGAGTCAGACAAGACATGACGAGGAGCAGAGTGGAATTAAAAGAAGCCATATTCAGTGAATGGACGGTCGAGGGTTTTAGGGAGGGGGAGGGGGGTATTCAGGGGACAAAAATAAATTCAATCACGAGCACAGAAGCAAATGAGAAGCAGAAAGTTTCAGTGCAGTCACATTCCAGCGTGTTGTTTCTTTGGCGTGTCCGAGAAAGACAAGAGGGTGGTGGGGGTGGGGTGGGTTAGGGTGGGGTGGTGGGGGGGCAATCCGGGACGGGTGGAGAAGGAGTGTAAGTGTTAACTGCGTATAAATATAGGCCAGTGTTCTAAAAGCTGAACAGTGAATCAGACAGCGGGACACTGTTAGTATTAGAGCGGAAACCTGACCCTGCCATTGCGTGGCTGCAGCTGCCGTCCCACCGCCTGGCCCCACCGCAGTAAAACATCGTGACAGACAGCACCTAGCACCATAGGTATGGTGGCCCTCTGAGTATATGTGTGTGTGTGTGTGTGTGTGTGTGTGTAAGGGGGGTGCAGTTGGGGATACACAACAACACAAACTGAGCACGTTTCGCCCGAAGGCCGAAAAGAACAAACAATATTGTGCAACTGCCCGTTAGGGTGCATACGTGCACGCTTTGCAATTGCACAGCGGTGTGTGTGTGTGTGTGTGTGTGTGTGTGTGTAGGTGTGTGTGTGTGTTTTCAATATGATTTGGTCCAACAGAAATAGAGGGAGCACCTGTCTCAGTGAGAGCACAACCCAGTGTGTGTGTGTGTGTGTGTGTGTGTGTGTGTGTGTGTGTGTGTGTGTGTGGGTGTGTGGGTGTGTGTGTGCAGGCACACTGCCTGGTCTGTTTTGGTGTGGGAGGAATGTTGTGCATGTGTCCCACACACACACAGTCAATATGCAGTAAGAGAAAGAGCCTCAGGTGTGAGACCATCAATATGGGAAAATACACCAGTGTTTTTTCCCACATACTGTGTGTGTGTGTGTGTGTGTGTGTGTGCGTGTGTGTGTGTGTGCGTTTACCTGACGTCTCATCAAGGCTGAAGGCGATTCGAACTTCCGATTTATCCGGGGACACTCGTCTGGTTGAGGTGATCATTTATCCCTTCATGATAAAAACAGAGCTGTTAGCAGAGGGAAGAGGAGCTGATGACGGAGCAGGCAGCTTTTAGCCCAACGACAGAAACCATGGTCAGAACCACCAGATCTGAAATGATGTCAACTGGCAACAGAAACTAAACAGAGAGATCCGCCCTGCAGACTGTGACTGTAAACACACACACACACACACACACACGCGCACACACACACACACACACACACACAGCAGCAGTCAGTGTCATCATGCACTTGGAGCTGTGGTGGGATTAAATAATTAGGGGGCTTTGACAGACCGGCTCTGAGGTCTGGATTTGAAATGGCCCCTTCCAGTAAAGATACATGCTTTTTATATCAGAGCATTTCCAGACCTCAGTGACCTTCTCCACCTCTGCTCTATCACCCCCTCACTGCTCTACAGTGAGAAAGACCATCTGGATCAAGGTGTTCAGATCAAACATGGTAAAGTACCAATGTGTGACATGATAACACGTTAAGATGGAGACGACACGGATCAGCGCGCCAGTGCGTCCTGATCCACGCGACCCATCCACAGGACCAACGAGTCGCTGTTACCTGAAACAAAGACGAACCAGAACCAGAACCAGAACCAGTGAACTCTGTAGACTCCGTGGGTCTGTGGACTGACGCGCGTGCCTCGGTGCTGCTTGTTGTCCGCCTCCCGTCGAGCCACGGTCCCAGTCTGGTCAGAGAAAGCGCAGCTCCCTCCTGCGCCGATCCAGCAAAGATGGCACAGGCAGCGCGCACACTCCACTGAGACTGTCTCTGTGCTCTGAAGTGTCCCAGCGAGTAGTCAAAGCGTCCACTGTGGTGGGGTCAGTCAGGGGGGGAACTCCTGCAGGTCAGGTTTGCCTGGACGCGGACGCGGTGCAGCCACGCGGCGCAGAGCGCGCAGCGACGCAGCGGGGCGCAGGCGGCGCAGGAATGCCGTCCACTGTGCCCCCGCGGCGGCCCGACTCCAATTAAATGTCTCAGATGACATGACTGTAGCCCGCAAAAATGCCCACAGAGCCGGCGCTGGGTTGAGTGGCACGGCCGCTGCAGCCGGTTGGATGGTGCGCGGCTGCGCAATGACGCAGTGGCTCATTGAGAGAACATCTCATGGTAGAACAGATGCTGATGGAGAAAGTTATGAAGTTCTGGAGTTATACCACATTTCTAAAGGGACAATCCACCAAAAACTGTGACTGTAACTTGTTATTGCACCAGGCATAGCTGCACTGTGGGGGGGATGAAGTCAACTAAATAAACCACTTTATTATTTATTATTCTGATGATCTGAAACACTCATTATCACACAGCTGAAAACCTGCATCAGGACAAACCAGTCAAAAAGTTCATCATCATATCAGCTCATCTTGAAGACGAGATGAAGAGGCACCACTCACTTCTTTCCATCTGCTGCTGTGTTTATGGGCACGGGATGAATGTTTATGAGCAGACTGTATAACGCTCCTATGGAGCATCGTAATCATGCTAACCTGACCTTAAGCCTGAGGGGATGAGTTTAAAAAAAGAAAGACAAGAATCATAAATTACGCCCTGCACCTCTCTGATATGCTATCCCAGCCTGTTTTATGTCCGGATTTACGCCGATGATCTGTTGCTTTATATCCATAAGGCCATTTCACCTGCACACCAGCAGATGACAGCATTCCCCGTGAATTATTTACTGCCAGGGTACCAGGTGGTGGAAGGGGAAAGGCCGACGTGGATAGAGAGTGAGTGAGGGAGAGAGATAAATAAATTATGCCCTGCACTTCCAGGAGTCCTCCTCCTCCTCCTCGTCGTTTGTCTTCATTGACAGCCTGTTGACACAGGCCTGGCTTATCAGCCCCAGAGACTCTTCATCTCATTGTGATGGATGGGACGCGCTCAGATGTCTGCCACTCTTCCACGCTGGAGGTCTGGTTCTTGTAGTTACAGTTGTGTGGACCTGACAGGTCGGAGGGATTTACAGGTTACAGTTGATGATGAAGGATTTTTCTCTCAACCTCCTCCTCTTCATCTTTGCAAAAAGAACGACTCATAAGTAAGGAGGCATAGATCTTGACCTTCATACTGACGGCACAGACAGACAAGACGCCACTGTCCTGTCATCTTTCCCCGTTTGTCCTTCACCTCGTCACCAGCTCTGAGGTTGTAGACTGTTTTTAGAAGACGGCCGAGACAAATCGCTCATGTGGGTGAGACATGCAAGGGTATGGAGACAGGTGGAGACAGACAGAAAGCAGAGAGGTGTTGAGGTGAGGTCGTCTTAGGTGAAAGAGAAGCGGGGAGAGTCCTGTTCAGCTGAGCATAACAGCAAGGTCAGGGTTGTAATCCATGGCCTCACTCCTGACGGATTAGATCATGAAAATAAATAAATAAATAAATAAATAAATAAATAAATAAATAAATACTGCCTTTGGTTTTGATTAAGAATTATGGGGTTAGGAGATTAGAGACAACCCAATGCTACTACATTGGACTGAGCCCAATCCCAGGATTAATCTGAATACCAAAAAAAAAAAAAAAAAACTCATTACATGAGGAGATTAAGAAAAACTGGGTCCAATTCTCTCAGGATGCACACAGCGCACCGAGATAATGCCACAACCAAACCTATGAGGTGATTTACTTTATGCAATATTTATATCCATTTCCTGTTGGAAATGCCGCTGCATTCGCCAACCAAAAAACATTATATACGATAATGATTCGTTTTTTTTTTCATTAACGCACAACGCGTCATTTAACATTTGGATTTCTCCTTCACTTTCAGTCTCGGGCCACTTTATGGTTGCGGTAATGTTGTCCGAATATGTTTTTGTGCACTTGCGGGAGCAGAATTCTTGTTTTTTTAACAAGACTAATCTCAAAAGGACATAAACAAAGATGGCTACCATTCATTCCTCCTCTGATTACCTGCACGGCAGAGGTCAACGTGCACCAGGCGCTGCCGTCTGGTTCAAATATTAAACATTTGTTTGTTTCACTGGAAAATTGAATTTTGTAAATTGATCAATGAAACATCTGAGTTAAATAAAGTTTTCACAAACAGGTATTCTCAGAAGCACACTGTTTACAAGGACCGCTCTGGGAATGTTGTTTTCCGGGTTATATTCGTTACATAGCGACCACACCAGGCTCGTTAGGCTCTTTCAGAAAGTACAAAAAAGTCATTGTGGCTGAAGCCTCTGGGTTTAAACTCTACAACAACAACAAACACCAGTTCCCAGGGAAACAGTGAAAAGGTGTTTTAGTGTTTGACCGACAAAGAATTAGTTTAAAAACAAGCCTCATGTTTTGTCCTTTCCTGTAGCTCATCCTTCTTTCTCTGAAAACAATATTTCATGATTGCAAACACTTGTAAGGTGGCTTTGTGTGTTTGAGTCTGTGTGTGTGTCTGTGTGTGTGTGTGTGTGTGTTACTGACATTTGAAGTTTATGAAACAGTAGGTGTGTTTCTGACTTTCATTGTCGTTGTCCTTATCTTGGTTTTTTCACTGTCTGGAGTTTGGCTCAGCAAATCGCTCTGTTGTTGCTCGGCTACCTGCCAAAAGCCACGCACACACATACACACACACACACACATGCACAAACACACGCACACACAGGGCTAAATATAAACATCAACAGCAGTGGCAAAAAACTGGACGACAGTTTTTAAAAAATGCAAAAACGTATTTTACTGTGTAAATAAATGTTGTTGCACGTTTACACAATGGGAAGATCGAGACGGTTTGTCGAGTCAGCTCTTTTCAACAAGAGTGAACTGCAGCCAAACGGGAACAGCGGAGGGCATCACTATGTCGGAGCGTCCAGCCTCTCATGTTGATACAAGACGTAAACGACATCAACGGTACAACGCGTCACGTACTATCCATTCACATTCTACACAAAGACAGGGGTGATGAGGAAACAACGTCACATCATTCACTGGCCCACAAACAGAAATCAAACAACAGTCTCAAGTGTTGGAGTCCCGTCTCCCTCTGTCTCCCTCAGCAGGACGTCTGGGTTGACAGAAGATGCAGGTGGACCTTACGCCGCTGTGGGGTCGCGACCTCCTCCGGATGCCTTTGTAACACCGCAGGGAGATGCCCAGCTCCTCCATCACGGCCCTGAACGACACACACTGCCAGAGAGAACAACAACTCAAAGGCTGAATGGTAAAAGCGACGTTAATTTGAAAAAGGAAAAAAAAAAAATCACTCCTGCTCCACAACGAGAAACTATGCTAATTAAAAATTTAAATCGAAGGCGACTGCGTTTGATTCAGCGCCGCAGCTCTAAAGTCTGACAAGAAAAAAAAAGAAAACAGAAAAGAAGAACGTAAACCCTGTTGTCTCATCATAAAATCCAATTACACAGGCGACAGATAAAGGAGAGTTTCTGACGCAGGAAGCGACAAATTCCCAATATGGCATAATATTATCGCCGTTTACTAAAGAGAGGCCTCAGGCTTGTTTGATTCGGCACAATAATAAATTACACTCAGCTCATCAGTTTCCACTCATATTTAATGGGCTTTTTTATTTTGTTCTCCTCCAAGTGGTGCACTCAATCAATTTATTCTGAATTCACAGCACAGAGTCATTTCTACCTGTTGGTCTTTGTGCCTGGGGACCATGGAAGCTCATTCTCTTTCATTCCCGGGATTTGCCTGAGGCTTCTCCAATGAATGTGGCCTCCTTCCGGGTTTTCCACAAACACCACTAATCACCTGTTTATCGTCTTAAGAACCAAACCTCGTAAAATAACCCACTGCGTAAACGACTCGGTTCGTAAAAGACGTACCCAACTTAACTTCATGTTATTTTATTTGTGTTCACATTGTGGTAGTTTCAGATCAGATCAGTAAAGCTAACCCTGTATTTCCGACTTTGTCGTGTCCGGGGATGCAGTGACGATCGGTACCTCTGGGATTCATCCATCACTACTTCAGTTAACGACGTTCAATCACTTCACAGTCATTTACGACGTGGTAACTTTCCTTCTTGTCTCCGGAGACACATTTACGCAACACGTCGTCCCATCACTGTTCCATCACTGAACCGTTCTACCACAGGGTTTAATGAGGAGGCAAATAAAAACAATTCCGATAACATTTTTCTAGCTTGCAGTAAGAGGAGAGCATTCCCACCATGGCTGCAACGGCCCAAATCATCAAATCAAATTTAACCAGAATCAGACATTTGGCAGGGAAGCAACATGGCCACCGGGGTCTCGGAGGGTAAAAGGGTAACGATAACTGGGATTGGTTTCGACAGGTGGAGGTACACGGTGGGATTTAGGGGCAGAGTGGAGGACACCTCTTTACAAACCTATGGACTAGCGAGCGTATGTGTTGTGAACGTGGCGCCATGGCTACTCGGTGTCATCCCCCAGTAGCCTGCCGCTCTCCAAATCAGTAGATAAGGAGGTGCCTGAGGAGCAGGTGGATCGGCGCCGCTGAAACTGACGGGACTGCACCCCGTAAAAAAAGCAAAAGGCCTGATGAAGGCGTGCAGAGAAACAGGGATGGAGAAAAAAAACAGTAATCAGTGACGAAAAAAAAAAAGAATGAAAGGAAAATGAGTGGGTAGTGACCTTTAATCCACATACACACACACACACTAACCTCCTCTATGTCTGTGTTCCTGCGGGCCTTGTAGATGAATTCTCCGATCGCCACAAACACAGAGAGGACCAGACCTGCAGCCAGGACGATGAAGATACCGCCGATGTTTTCCACGCCGAGAGCATTGGCCTCCTTGTTGTCCTCCTCAGGGCAGCCATTACCCCTCCACCACTTCTCCTTCATCATGTGCAGCTTCCCTTCCTCCTGCAGCTGAAGAATGGCAATGGTCACCTTATCCCTGTATGGAGAACCTGGGGGGGGGGGGGTGTGGGGGGGGGGGGGGGGGGGTCAGAGGGCGAACAGAAAGAAACGTTACGCGATGACAGCGATTACTGGTCGGAACTGGATTCTGTTTCTCCAGATCGCTGTGGACAAAACAAAAAGACAGAAGAGCATTTGCAAGTTAAGAAAACAGAAAATCAGTTGTGTATCATTCTCCTTCATTACATTTGAATACTGTTTGTGCAGTGCATTGTATACTTACACATTACACGTCTATTGTATTTTGTAACTAATTTAGCGGCTAAATGTGCAGCGTACCACAGAGAACGAGCAATAAAGACGTTTCCACAGTCACAGTGGGATGTGTGAGATGACTCTAAACTTTATTCCGACAGTTTAACGTCAATATCTGTTCGCAAACAAACAAAATCGTTTCCCCGGTTAACAAGAAGAAATTATACATCTATTGATCGACGATTCATTGGGGATTTCGATCACCTGTGGCTGAGAGAGAGAGAGAGAGAGAGACAGTGGTGACGAGTGTCATTCCTCTTACCGATCGGCGTTCCCACCCCATAGCCCTTGGAGTCTATGAGACCTCCGATCTGCGTGAGGTTGCAGTTCCTCTGGCTTATGTACTCGATGCTGGTGGACTCCATCAGCATGGCGTAGTCCGTCGTCAGGACCCGCGTGATGCCGTCCTTGTTGTTCTTGACCAACGCGGTGTTTTTCCTGCTGCTCATGAACGCCCACATCTTCTCGTACGTGGAGATCTTTGATTTCTGCAAAATACAATACAGTCAGCTGCTAAAGCGGTGAAATGCAGGCTGTGTGTGTGTGTGTGTGTGTGTGTGTGTGTAGATGCATATACAGAAGGTTTAAGAGAAGGAAGTTGCAGGACTGTGTGTTCCTCCTTGCCATGTCAGAGCAAAATGGAACAGCTGTGTTCTAAATCTCCTCCAGCTGATTCAATTTGTTCAAGCCGTCAACACGGCCTGCTACTTCCTACCCAGGCAGCCGTAATCACCGGCTGCAATCTGGGAGGATAAAGCCCTGCATGGATCACCCCCGCTGAGCCGGCGGGATGCGGGGAGAGAGGGCTGGCGCTGCCGGGAAAGGAGTGATGGCCCCGTCTGAGGACACCAGGACGCTGCTGTGTGAGGTAAGACGTGTTGGTCCACAACACAAAGACAAGTAGTCCTGAGGGGCATCTTCTCTACTGTCCCCTCATTTACCATCATACCTCATAATGCTGTTTTTATTTCTGCTTCCTTCCTTCCTTCCTTCCTTCCTTCCTTCCTTCCTTCCTTCCTTCCTTCCTTCATTTATTTATTGTTCATGTGAGATTAAGCAAAGACACAGGATACGAAACCAGCGCAAGCCTGGTTTTAGGATCTCAATCGCACACAGACTGTGAGTCACACTCACATCTGGTACTAGTAATAAAACCTTTGTTTAATATTTCAATACAAAACCACAGCACAGTCCAAAACAAGAGCAGGGTTTATTATTTATTTAGTTGAACGAAACTAGAATATTTTTTTATTTCAATATTTATGTATGAATATTTTATGATTAATAGGGAAAACTACACTTTGACATAACGTTTCAGAAACGAGTCTCTTGCACTTTAAGTTGAAACTAATTTCGATGCAGTAACGCTGATCCTGGCAGAAACACACAAGAGCACACTTTACCTTGAAGAAGGTCATGGTGGATCCGTCCCTCACCGCCCCGTATTCAATCCTGGTCTGTTTCGCCAGGTCGTCCGCCGAGTCGATGGGAGCGTCCATCCGCTCCACCGTGAGGAAGGCGGCCAAGTTGGCCGTGTAGGAGGAGATGATGATTAAGGTGAAGAACCACCAGATGCCTCCGAGTATACGAGTGGACAGAGCCTTTGGCATCAGCTCCGAACCTGGAACCGGTGTGATGGAGGACAAAAGGTTAGGAAGGAGTGAGAGCAATGAAACCGCAATCAGTGGTTCAAATGGGGTTATCTTCACAGCTGGAATTACACCACAGCTAAAATGGATTTTTTTTTACCTCCACCCTAATTGAAAAACCCTGCAACTCGTCATAATAATATTTTCTGTCTCCTCACAAACAGGTTGGTCTAAATCGCAAAGTTGTACAGGAAATATATCAGTGTCGGAAAACAAAGAAAAAAATATGAAGGTAAACAAAGGTAAAATTAGTTAGTTGTTTTTTCGCTGTGCAGCAAAAAAATAAAAAGAAAGATATATATGAGATATGTGATATATACACCATATTTAATCGGTTTCTTTTTTAAACCATTGTGTTTTTCATTCGTTCTCCACATTTTTAGAAAAAATAAAACCTGTGGGAACAGCAAATCACAGGAAGCTCAAGTGAACCAGTCTATTATTATTATTATTGTTACACATGTACACAAAACATGGCATGCAACATTAAACTCGTCGCTTGTGATAAGATGGGGCAGGTGATACAGTCCAGCAGCACTGGATGATGCAGTAACCTGGTTTGTAGATAAGAAGAAGTATGTCAACATACAGCGTCTCCTTCCTTCACACGCTCGCGTCTCCTCGTTTATCAAAAACCCACGGGTTTCTGAAGAACTGACAAAGCTGACAAACGGAGCCTGCTCTCAGCACAATCACAACATGTCATCAACCGTGCCGTTTTGTTATGGACCAGCGTCATTGGGTTTATCAAGCGTGTCAGACTTATCCTGCCCAAAATCTCCGGTCTGCTAACATGGTGCTGCTAATGCTCATGGACACCCAATCCAGGCCACGTGAAGACGAGCAGCAACAAAATACAGGAGGGTCACCAATAACTGACCTTTTTTTACTTGATGTCTGAAAACCTGTAAAATTAATTTAAGTCGGATTTGTTAGTTTTACTAATTACAATCACGTCAAAATGGGAACTTAATACCTTGTCGCATGAGCGCCCCAATGCCGAACCAGAAACTGTTGAGTAAAGTGAAATTGTTCTGTATTAGAGTAGAGGACGGGTTGCACGAATGTGGGTTGTACCACTCGTACGGCGTAAACCTGCCAGACGACGAAAAGAACAGAGAGAAAAAGAGCAAAATAACATTTATGAGAAACATTCTCACTGTGACTAAATGTGCTTGTGTCAATTCATCCATGTACCTGGCAATCACAAAGAGCACACAGCTGACTCCAGTGCAGGCCAGCAGCACATACAACCAGATGTCCGGAGACAAGGGATTGAGGAAAGAGAACACGCCCGGGTTGGTGCCGTTGGGTTTACGGTACAGGATGCTGATGCCTAGGGTCATGAAGGGCTTGGAAAAGTCGATGACCTTCTCTCGGACGTAAGTGATGGTCAGCGGGGCCACGGCCAAATCGGCGACCTGGAACAGCCAGAAGACAAAGTAAGATACAGCTAGAAAACCTTAACTTTGCTGAAGGTTCTCATGCTGCACCAGAGGACTTCTGTTTTGCACTTATACCCCTTCACTTCATGAACTCACGTGGTCGATCAGCTCTCGGACCATCCCGTTCCACTCGCCCTTGTCATTCTGGGCTCCATACTTCCCGTCGGACACCAGTCTGACTTCATAAGTAAAACCCAAGATGTTGGAGAGTTCCTTCAGCAGGTCCAGACAGTAGCCCTCGAATCGATCGTTACCAGCCAGCTCCTTGTCGGACTTTTTATACATCACGTATGGATTCTCCTGCAGGACAATGAAAACGATGAGACGACATCCAAACTGCTCTACACAGAAACCAGTTTCAGCACCATAACACCATCATCTCCTCTATATGTCCCCCCGTGTCCCGCTTTGCTGTTCCCCATAGGACCTCCGGTCTTCCCCCTCACCAGTATGGTGGTGACAATAAGAGTCCTGTTGGCCAGAGAGTCTGTCACGTTGTTGTTCTTGTCTCGGCCAGACTTCTCCGTCAGGTTCATGCCCCTGTACGAGTTCCACACAGCGATCTGGAGAAACAGTCGGAGCTTCAGGGTTATAGAACCACATGTTCTGTTCACATCACACAACCACATGGGAAATTGTCCACATCAGATGTTAACTTCTGAAATAAAGCTCAATGTGTTGAAAGAAGCTCATTGAACATTCTTCATATTTTTGAGACCGTTTTGGTCTCAAAGTCTTCACAGGAAGCCAGAAACCGCTCTGATGCACTGCGTATTAATCACATTTACTGATTCGCTCAACAGAAAAATAAAAAAACAACAAGTGTAAGCATTAAAAGACCTGACAGCACTGGCTCCTTTTCAACCCTCTGCTCTGTTCACTTTTCGTTTCGCCTTTGCCTCAGCGTTGCTCTGATGATTCTGGGCAAAGTGCCGAGATCCTCGTTTTATGTACAGTCAATATGAAAATGAAGTAGTAGTTAGTTCAATAAAGGGAAACGCTGAAGGGGTTGATGATTCCTGTTGCGTGCATTGATTTATCTGACGCTCAGGGTTTGAACATATGGTATATAGCCAATAAGGGCAAAGATGTGGCTGCCAACAAATGTGAAGTCAACAGTTTCTTTATGATGACTTATTGCTTTGAAATGGTTGCGAGGCTATATCGTTAATTATGTTTTAACCTAATTAGTTCAATAATTAAGCAGCTAAAAGGCCCAACCCTTCCAGTTTCTTGTCCACTAAGATGAACCATTTTTTGTTTTGGTTGCACATAAACAAGACTTCAGAACTTTCAGAATCATGGTAGTTTTTGATCATCAGGCCAAACGATCCATTGACGAATTGAGAAAATAATTCACACAGCCATCGATTCATGAAAATAATCTCGACATCAACGCGATGATTGGAGGAGTAGACATGACACCAGCAGGGACAGTGTGAATGGAAAAGGGCGGGATCAGGGGAAATCGAGGGTGACGTGGTGTTTGTGGTGTTTGTGAATGAGTGCGTCCGGCTCATCGGACGAGCTGGAATAATCCGGACAGTTACAGCATTAGATTAGATTAGATTAGATTAGATTAGAGCAGGCGTCTGGCGGCTGGATTTTGACCCTTTCAAATCCCATGACCGGTTAAAAGCCGAGAAAAGGTCACGACAGAGATGCAACAAAGATAAATCCATTAAATGATCAGGCTTCTTTACCATGATTGACCTCAACGACACTTCTTCTCATGTCGTACCTCATTCAGTTCACCCAGTCACGCAGACAGACAGTGTTCTCGCTTATAACCTTGCTAAGAGCACATTATATCTCACGCTGTGGCACTTTAGCAAGGGTCCACTCGTCGCGGGAGTCCATAAATCTGCCTTATCTCCGGACACAGCAGATGAGGAACACAGCGTACGCAGTTGGGTTTAATTAATTGTACTGTCCTCAATCTCAAAGATAAATGGACAAAATGAAAACTTTTTTCTTTTCTTTTTTTTTTTTGGAGGAACTGGATGGTATTTTGGTCCCAGACTAGCCATATAGCTCCTGTTGTAGAAAAGCATTATTTTTGGTAAATATCATCCTCTATGAAATATCAATCGCATGATTAGTCAAGCTGAAGTTTTACAAGTAATAAACAATCTGACTGAGCCAATGAGAGAGATGCTAAAATACAACCTCCGATTCCTGCACAGCATATAGCCATCATCTTCAAACCCCTAAGTCACGGACTGACTGCAGTTAGCTTTGCAAATTTATCTCGTTCGCCAGTGAAGCCCTCAACAAGAAAATAAAATGTTATCTAGGAATCCTGAAGCTCTTCATTTCATCCAGAGCCGAATCCAACGGGAAGACCGTTACCACGGGGGCTTAGGGATCCAGTCGAATCAAAAAGTGTTGAGAGGGAGAGAGAGAGAGAAAAAAAAAAACTTTATCTTTACTTTGTCTGGAAAGTCAACAACTTTCAAGAGTCAAGAGTAAATAATTTATTTCCCAGGAGACTTTCACTTTGTTTAGTCCCATTATTTTCTGCAGAGAGTATTTAACACTCCACTGCCCAAGAGCTGGCCCAAGGGACTCAGAGGACTGATAATTCATTTTTCATGACCATAGAGTCGGAGCATTGTTTTGTTTTTTTTTGTTTGTTGGTGATGTGCTTACACATAGCGGCACATTTCCTCTGAGGTCTAAAAGGACAAGATGGAATTAAAATGAGTGTATAAATCACTGGCTGTGCACCATGACAGCTGCTGACTGATGACACATCTGTATGACAGATGAAGAGGACGGAAACCGTCTGCATTCATTCTCCCATTCGTTATTGATTTCCAGGTGGTACGCCTGGATATAAAATGAGAAAAAAAGTAGATATAAAATGACAAAAAGTGTATAATTTGCTAGAATAGAATAGAATAGAATAGTGTATCATTAACAAGCCGTAATAGAAATTGACTGTGGGCTGAAGAGTGAAGGAGCTGCGGGATAGATTCACGAGTGACACGACATTCAGTTGCTACATGATAACTAGATAACGAGGGAGGAGGACGGAGGCTGACGAGCCGAGGAGGAGGAGGAGGAGGAGCATGTGGCATACAGAGTGAGGGAAGAAGGGGGGGAACAGGGGGCCAACAGCAAACGCTCGGACCAAAACAAGTCACCGGCACAAACCTTGATCCACCTTTTGGTGAGGCGACTTCCTCCCTCCATAAAACCCTTGAGAACGTGTGATGAAGTCAGGACGGAGAGAAATAATCAGCAGCCACAGCATTGTTACAATTCATGACATTTGGAAACGGTAAATAAATGTGTAGATGAATGATAGCAAATCAAACCTAACATACAGTCGTACCGCTTTGTATCATATAAACACACACACATGTGCCTGAATGGAAAGACTCAGAGTCAAAGCAGAGCGAGTGGGACGTGATTGGCTGCCGTCGGCCTCTGTGCTCACCCTGGCCGTGCCGTCCTCTTTGAGACTGATGACGTCCAAATCAAAGTCTCTCCTCAGGCCGTCTGTCTTATTCAGGACAATGTGTCCCGTCAGTCCGTCCCACTGAGCCTGTGAGCAGATGCAGAGGGAGAACTTCAAACATCAACCTTCAAACTTCAAACTCGCTCCTGTGTGAATAAAAAGCTGATTCTTTTCCTGTTTTACTCAATAATAACTGGTAGAGTCTCGGACCTGAAAACGTGTAATTTGTCAATATGCGAAAAGGCTTTATGGGTATTACAACGTTACAAAGTCGAGTGGAAAGTTTTATTTTTCTGAGCGAGGAAACCAATCAAGAGACACTTTAAAATATCTGCAAAAAGTTTTTTTTTATAGTCGCAGAAAAAAAAAACCCCTCAACGTTCACATTTAAAATCATTACCGCTCAGTGCACTTTGAATAATAAAACCAAATTTGCATGTTTGTGTAAAATTCCGATTCTGCTGATTTTATCCTGCAGAGACACAGGAAATATTTAAAGCGAGAACGCACAGGTCGTAATGCTCAGGATTTCACTCTGGTTATTAAATTAAAGTGGTCCTCATATTCAGATTCTGCACTTGGACCGTCTGAGATGTTGAATTTTTTTTTGTTTCTTTTTAAACCGAGCGCCGCGTGAGACATATTACTGATCCACCGCAATGGAAAAGGCTCTTATCCGGTGATGAATAGCACAGGAGGACAGACGCTTCAAAGGATGTGCAGGGGCAACGCAAACGATAAGCCGAAGATGAGAGACACCGAAACGGACGGAGAGGGAGAGAGAGAGAGAGAGAGAGGAGACTGTAATGCTGAGAAGAGAGAGAAAGGAGGGGGACAGTGTTGAGGTGGGGGGGGGGGGGGGGGGGGGTGGGGTGTTGGAAAATATGAG
This sequence comes from Trinectes maculatus, assembly GCA_016785345.1. Taxonomy (NCBI): domain Eukaryota; kingdom Metazoa; phylum Chordata; class Actinopteri; order Pleuronectiformes; family Achiridae; genus Trinectes; species Trinectes maculatus. The sequence goes on from JAFBJQ010000166.1 coordinate 195,515, forward strand.
GGGATTGAATGATAATGTTCCGTCTCCGTGCTCCACGGCAGCCAACAGTCCTGGATTTAAGACTTAAGAGATCAAAACGTTTGTGCATCAAAGGCCTCGCTTCTGTCTGTGGGCGTCCAGTGGGCCAGTGCACGCCGCCCGCACGCCCTCAGCTTCAAACACATAAATACCATATATGTTTTAATGCTGTCTAAAACTACACATCGCAAGAAAATTCTTATTAGTGTAGGATACATTTCCAGTTTGCGACCCAGGCATTTTTGCCTTGTTTCAAACAAAACCCAAAAAACAAACCATGAAAACACATCATCAGAAACGAATGGCGGTGAAGTCGACGCCAGCGGCGGGGAGGGGGCGGGGGGGTCAGTCTGTTAGTCATGCTGCTGATGTAAGACGTTTGGCAGATCGGTGCGATTCGAGTCGCTCTCTGACACTGACCTCTTTGAAGAGGTTCATGAAGCGCGGTCCGAAGCGCCAGGGTTTGTGGCGGTGACACTGCAGGGAGCTGACGGTCATCTGGGTCGCCCGCTGCGACGCCACGGCCACCATGAACACGGCGTCATACATCAAGGCCGCTTCTGTCTGGGGAGGGGGAAGTGAGGGGTCAATCATCTTCTTTTTTTTTTTTTACACAACACTTAAAAGTATATCTCGAAGACGACTGAATGTTTACTTGATATGAGAAAATAAACAGGAGATGGGACAGGTGTGGAGGTGGATGAAATATAACTGAGCATCTTTTACGTTCTGATCGTAGTAAAATACAGCTCCTATAAATACAAAGATTAGCAGATGTTTCTGGTTTACGACTGCATGTAAACGCAGCGCGCTGCATACAAATATGCATCCGTGGCGTTAAACTGAGCAGGTGTTTGTAATAAAAGGGTTTTATTTGAGAAACGTACAGTCATGACTCCATCCATCAGGCCGCTCTCGTGCTTGGGACCCTGCAGTCTTTCCAGGGCCCACTTGTCCATGGTGGACGCCACCCAGGGGTCATCTATGTTCAGCAGTCTGAAACCCGTCATGTTGACCCCGCTGTAGCGGTATGGCTCCAAGTCCAACGCAAACAAATCCTGCGAGCGGAGATATGCGATGATATTTACCGAAACCAGTTTGACGCGACATGACCACCAGCACGCCAAGTATCACTGCTATAGGCAAACACCATGAGCCTTATCTCGATGGAAAACAACTTCCGTTGCACATTTCTGAACTCACCAAGGTTGTGAAGAAAAAATGGTAGTACTCCGTCATCATCCCCATAGAGGAAAGCTGCAAAACAATGCAGAAAACAGAAAATGCCTAAATCTCTTTGCTGATTTTTAATATGAAGAGATTTAAAAAAAACACACAATCAAAGAATTAACTGAATTACTAATTGGACTAAATGAGCCACACATTTGTTGAATGTCATAAATCATCTACATAGTTACAGGTGCAATTTAATGACCATCTGAAGTAAAGATAAAAGTGCTATTTCATCATGAGGAGGCAACTTTACAACTTTTCAATCATATATATTTGATGTCCGCCATTTAAATCACAACCAGAGCCTTCGTCAACAAGGAAATCGGTTTCGTAAGATTTACTACGACGTTTCAAGACGTTGCGTTGAAAAGAAATCATTAAACCCGCTGACCCCAAATGACACATAAATGTCAAAATGTGTAAAAAAAAAATGAATTGATTGTTGCTTGGAGACACATCCCTGTACAAACCTGCTTGAGGAGCTCGGCAGCCATGCGATAGGAGCAGTCAAAGATGATGAAGAACTCCTTGTCTTTCTTCAGCTCCTTCAGCAGCGGCCGGGCGTCCTGGTTCCCCGCGGCCAGCTGCCGGATCTTGATCCTCAGGTTGAGCTTCGCAGGAGCTTTGATCAACTCCTGCATCCGCATCAGACCTACAAAAGCAGCGAGTCGGAGCCGTCACTGAGGTCCGACAGAAAGCATCACGCCAGACGGTCATTGTCTTATTATTATTATTATACTATTATTGTAATAATAATATAATAATAGTATAATAATAATAATATTATTATTATTATATATAATAGTACAGGTTGACACTGTGATTTAAAATCATAATAATTGTAATAATAATATAATAATATTATAATTATTATTGTCAACCTGTTGCTAAACTAACTTCCCACAACTCATAGATTGTTAGTTACATCGCACACAGTCGTTTGTTGTGTCGCCTGTGCACATACCTGTGTTGTGTGTGTGCACAGCGTGTAATTGTGCAGTTGTGCGTCTGTGTGACATTTTAGGAAAATAAATTTCTGATCAAAAAGAAAAGGCAGGAAAGAAAAAAAAATCCATAAACTATGACATTTCAAAGGCGGCATTTCGGATCTATACGTGACACTGCTGGGTTTGGGGGAATGGGTGTAGCGGATTGGCTCTCTGCAGCGTCGGGTCAGAGGGCAGGGACATTGGCAGCTGTTTGATACGAGTCACCGGCGCCATGTGGCAGATTGAGTTCACTGGCCGGCGTGAGGAAAGTGACTGTGTCAGACGGACGAGTGATTATACCCGTGAATAAGGTCAAAGTAAAACTCTTCTCCCCGTGGCTTCATCGCTTCATGTTTGGATTTTGGATATCCATTTGGATATCAGCGATTGCATGACTCCTACCTGTGCTGTCCTCGTAGACCACTGTCAACTTCCTCCACTTGAAGAACGTGACCACGTCCAGGATGGCCCGTGCAATGGCGGTGTACTCGGGGTACAGGTTGATGAAGAACGTGTCTTTGTTGTCCACTGACGGGTGTTTCCAGCGGGTCTGGATGTGAGGGACCTCCAGGGCGTTGCAGATGGACTGAACGGCGCTGACAGAGGAGCTGTGGGAAGGGCCGAAGACAGCGACCACCCCCAGAGCCAGCTGGTCGCACACTGGTGGTCAAGAGTTTAGTTTTGGTCATATTGTCAAATGTTTATCAGTTGTATGAAATTAAATATCTATGTTATGTATGTATTTCCTACCTCTCCGCGAAGCCTCAAACCCATCGAAGAGGTTGATCCTCTGAATGTCGTAGGTCAGAGTGATGTTGGGGATCAGGGTCTTGTTGCGGTTGATGTTATTTACGGCGAACTTGAACGCCAGCTCGTCCAGGCTGACCAACTCGCTTTCCCGGGTTTCAAAAATGCCACCTGACCATGGATGGTTAAACGTGTGTTAGCTTGTTAAGCTTACAGGCACCAACTTCTAACAAAGCACGTGTTGGTAAGTCTTTGTAAATGTACTTAATGGCTTCCCTTAAGGGTTATTGATTTATCAGTGAGTACAAATATGTCGTCAAATTACAAAAAATACTATTAGGATTATATATGTACTCTAAAAGGACTATAATATGCCCATAATTACTATTATATATATACTATTATTACTATTATATATTTTGGTATATATATACACAGGGGGTCCTCGAGTTACGACGGAGATCCGTTCCTGAGAATGTGTCGTAACCGAATTTCGACGTAAGTCGGAACATACATTCATTGTGCCATTGTGCATACATTGTGCCACTAGATGTCGCTATAACACCACCCTACTGAGTTTAAAGTGTTTACTGTGGTGAATTGCCTTTTGTCCCTCTTGTCCCTCTTGACACACCGTAGGGGTTGATATGTTAGCTCATTAAGCTTACAAGCACCAACTTCTAACAAAGCACGTGTTGGTAAGTCTTTGTAAATGTACTTAATGGCTTCCCTTAAGGGTTATTGATTTATCAGTGAGTACAAATCTGTCGTCAAATTACAAAAAATACTATTAGGATTATACAGGGGGTCCTCGTGTTACGACAGTCGCGAGATACGTTGTTTTCGTGGTTACGACACATCTCCCGTGAACTTCTTTGTTTCGGCTTAAGCGGTTTGCCCTGTAAATATGTACAGACTTCGCACGGGAACTAGTTGGTGAGCGCTCTCTCTGTCTCTCAGCGCGCCTGCCAGCTCTCCAGCACCTCCACAGCTAGGCTACTCTGCCTTGTGTTTACTTATGTGAAATGGCCGGCTGGCGGGGGCGGCAGCCGGTAAGGAGATGCACACGGACACAGATGGGTTCGGGATCGTAGCAATACCGTAGGTTTATTCACAACACAGGGTCTACACGGTTGATATCAGAAATCTAAAGGAAATGCTCATTACACTCGTGATGTCAACCGCTACGGTGTGTCAAGAGGATCGAGAGGGACAAAAGGCAATTCACCACAGTAAACTCTTATTGTAGGGTGGTGTTATAGCGACATCTAGTGGCACAATTTTGTAACTACGTTACCTATGAATGTATGTTCTGACTTACGTCAAAATTCGGTTACGACACATTCTCAGGAACGGATCTCCGTCGTAACTCGTGTATATATATAAACGGTACCAGTATGTTTAGCTAACGACAAAAAATAAATAGTTTCCAGCCCGTGAGAGAGACGGACCCACAGAAACAGGTTGGATTCAGATTGTTCTGCTGCAAACCAGACGAGGTCAACAACGTTCATAAACAGCGGCTGTGTAAAACGGAGCAAACCATCTGCACAGTCTAAAATTACACCAAATGTTCTCTGCAGCCTGGACTTAATGAGGGTCATTCCAAACACTTCCTCTTATACGAGCCAAATCCCCCAGTCATAAAGAAAACCATAAATATATAATGCCCACAATAAAAGATCATATTTGTATTGTCAATGCCTCCAGCTCCAGTCGCATTAGATCCGAGTGTTAATTTGGAAGAACAGGCAGAAGATGAACAATCACACTGTTTCTTTAAGGCCTGAAGTACAATGCACAATGGCTCCAGTTCAAAACGAGGCATGTCAAGATGAGATGGATTCGAGTTAATTAACGAACGTGCCCATCTTTGACACATGGTAGATTACAAACCTGATTAAATCCGTCTGTGTAAGATGGTGTTTATAATCAATGGCTGATACATGTCACTCCCACAAAATGTGACGCTCCGCTTTTCTATGCATAATTAAGCAATATTAATTTGTTTACCAACACCCTCAAACACACACACACACACACACACACACACACAGTCACTCACAAGATGCCAGGGTCACAAATAAATCTTTGCTAATGAAGCGGCAGCTTCTTTGCAAATATAATCAAACCCCCCTCACGTAATTAACATAAAAATTTGATTCTTCATCTGCAATTACTGTAATTACTAAGCACAAAGCCGTAACGAGAAGAAAGCTGTGAATGTAAACTGTGAGTATGTACAGCATGCACCTGCTGTGGTGAGAGGAAAACATTACACACCAAGTTACAGTCAGTTGATTTGACCTCTGACCCTGGGATTGTAAAAATTAGCCATTTGTGTAACATTTGTGTAGAATAATAATTTTCCCATCGGGGCGTAAAGTTTATCTCATTCATGGGAAAGAGTAGGACAGGTGGACAGATACAATGCGTAGATAGAAATATGAGTTTGTATGAGCACGCGGACGCTCACAGTTCATCCCTCACTTAGCTGTGTAATTACTATGAATTAGTCAGGAGTCAGTGAACTCTGCTGTGAGTGGTGACTGCTGCAGCCATAAACGTGGCATTTAAAAAACAAAACAAAAAGGAAAATGAATGAATGCACCACGGAGCCCTAAAGCTATTCATTCAGCTCCCAGATAACGACGGCTCATTTGCCTCAGGAGCACATCCATCTGGTCCACGAGAAAGCAGAGATGGGTGTTAAAAGTTTTCCCAGGACCCGCAGGACTCCATAAACGCCTTTTAACATGCGACTGAGGTTCCGGAGGCAGATTTAATCTGCATAAACTGCAGGGCCACTCAAGACGCACACGGAGGCTGCTTAAAAAACACAGCGCAGCTTGTTACGGTCAAATTCAGAACGAGTGCAAACATAAAATCTATGTTGTTGTTGTTTTTTTCTCTTTGTCTCGGTGGGGATTTATATTTGTGTTACTTCACTTCGGGAGGCGATTTTTCTTCATTAGCAGAGAGGAAGAAAATGATCAACACAAAAGTTTAACATATATCATGTAAATCATATATATATATATATATATATATATATATATCAAATGACACATGATTTCGAGAGGTTAAAGTATTTTTGCTTTTAAAGTATTTTTTTTCCTTCTTAGTGACAGAGGGTCACATTAATAAAGGCCTTTTGAAGAGATGCTGTCATCAGGCTTTCAAAGCTACCAGGACCGATCATTTATAATTATTTTTATTTCATGCAAAGGACAGCAGATTGGGAACTAAGTGTAAAGGTTTCGAAACTATTTGGCAAATTGTAGTTCAGTACATGAGATAGGAATATGGATCTTTCTGAGCTCCAGGGATCTGCAGAGCTGGACGGTTTCTCCTGTCTGCACTTTGCAGACAGGACGCAGCTACCGGCGCCGGGAAAAGCATCGGGGAGGGTTTAAAAAAATAGAAAAATAAAAAAAGAGGAGTCTGAAGTGTCAAACCAAACGACAGGACTTGTCATTGCGGCCTGTTGTTCTGGGCGTGAACACAGCACAGGAAACATTCTGCGCTTGACAACAAATCAAGGGAGAGACACACAAATGGGCAAACAAAGAGAAAAGTAGTCAGGGGTGAGACGAAGGAGGAAAAGAAGGACAACAGAGACACAACAACAGAAACGACTGTATATTACTCCACTATAGAACACTAAAACACCTTAAAGTTGTACCTGAAACCCCTCACAGGTACACACCTTAATACTGAGCAACATTGTTTTTTTTAATACAACACAATAACAGAAAGCCGTATGTGTTATTGTGTTATTGTGGAAACAATGCTGGCAAAAGACCACGGGTTCCTTTTGGCAGAGTCTCAGCTCCCAAATCCATCGACGAGCAGTCAAACACACACAGGTGCGACAACATCACACAAAGAGCTTCTGCCTCTGTTTCACGCGCCAACTTTAATCTGCACATCACAGGAACGGCCCCCTGCCACCGCGTGATCCACACATACAAATGAGTAGCAGTGTTATCATGCTCCGCCATCGAGGTGCCGTCTCAGATCACCTTACTGAGGGAGCAGATTTACATCTCGGACAGAAACTTTCCCAAACTATATTCCTCATGATTCATTTTAATTTTAATTTCTACAAAACCAATGAATTAAATCAATGACAAATATCTTTAAATGTGAGTTACAGCTGGTCTTCACCAAAGCGACTTCAACGTTTGGGTCAGAAACAGGCGTTGACAAGGAACCACAACGTTCACTTTGACGAACCACAATGATTCCTTTCTTGAAGCGACAAAAAAACAAACAAACAAACAAACAGACAATATGATACAAACTGCACATTCACACACTCCGAAACCAATCAATTAGCATCTGCGTCCAACCCAATATGGTGGACAAGTAAACCTTGTGCGTTCCATTAGCGGTTGGAGCTGGGAGCTCAGGTAAACACTTGTTTACAAGGGTGGTGAGCAGCTGCATCACAGAATGAGGCAACATGTCAAAGCGTGAAGTGTGTTGGCTACGGCAACGCAAGTCCACGGGGATCAGCTCCTGTCAGCCAGGAGACAGGTGTGTGCATGTGTGTGTGTGTGTGTACAGAATATACACTCACACATCCTGGTGAAAACTACTTTCCTATGTTACGCGTTAATATCAAGTTGTACAATGACCTTATGTGCAAGTTGTCATTTTTTTTTTTTTTTGCTTTTCAGAATCAGAAACACACAGACACACACTCAAAGGCTCATGCAGTTTTAGTCCATGCGTACCCTCTGTAATCCGGCATAACCTTCAACGTCCTCTAAACAAGCTCTTCAGCGCCCCCTCCCACCCGCACTCAAACCTGTGATTTATTTGTTGTTTCTACACTTGGATGTGTGACCTTGACTGTGCGGAGTGATATATGTGCAGAGTTTGACACGGGGAGGCTGTTTTCACCGTCACCTGACGGGGGGGAGCGTCGCACACTCCTGCACCTCCACATTTGATCATCGTGGGAACAATCGTGGACTTTACCACAACACTCCTGACGCCGCTACTGCACAGCAGCCTCAACCCTGATCCTCTCAACTCACAACACACAAACTAGTCCATAAAGGTACAACACAACCAAAATCTCTACATCATTACAAAAATGTCATTTTGATTCATAAAACACAGATACACAATTGTTATACTATGCTTAATAGTGTAGGTGTCATATATTGAACAGCAACTTCATTATCACACACATTATTGTGACAACATTGGAAATCTGAGAGATTAAATCAAAAACACACACACACACACACACACACACACACACATATATATATATAAAAGCAATATTGTTTTTGAAATGGAAACCGGCAGAGTCCTGTGTCGCTGTGTCAGCTGATGACCCTCCTCTAACCCAACGCTCTCCAGCCTCAAACAGGTAGAAGCGACACCAGCTTTTTAATTCGCTCAGACAATTAGATCCACTCATCACTCTTCCACTCGATGATGATGAACACAGCCCCCGGCGCTCGCCAGCGTCCTCCCATCCCATCTAATCAAGTCTGGGTGAAGTTCTCTCACCGCTCCTGACTCCACATCACGGCCTGCGTGACAGCACAGCTGAGGATGATTACATCGCCCTCGCCGCCTACATTGCGCCTGTGATGGATAGGTTTCAGCGTCTGTGAGGATCTGCTGCTGGAGATGAAGCTTTGGAATGAAAGGGGCCCATGCAACAGGAGTCTCTGGTGGCGAGGAGGAGGACGCGAGAGGGAATCAATAATCTATTACTCCAGCCTCAAACAGGTAGAAGCGTCACCAGCTTTTTAATTCGCTCAGACAATTAGATCCACTCATCACTCTTCCACTCGAAGATGATGAACACAGCCCCCAGCGCTCGCCAGCCTCCTCCCATCCCATCTAATCAAGTCTGGGTGAAGTTCTCTCACCGCTCCTGACTCCACATCACGGCCTGCGTGACAGCACAGCTGAGGATGATTACATCGCCCTCGCCGCCTACATTGCGCCTGTGATGGATAGGTTTCAGCGTCTGTGAGGATCTGCTGCTGGAGATGAAGCTTTGGAATGAAAGGGGCCCATGCAACAGGAGTCTCTGGTGGCGAGGAGGAGGACGCGAGAGGGAATCAATAATCTATTACGCTCACCTGCGTGTGTCTATTTGCACAATGTAACATGAGTGTTGCAAAAAAAAAAAAAAAAAGGACATGACAGCTGAGGTTCTTGGAGGTTCAGACCCATTATCTGATGGCACTGGAAGTTTGAAAGTCATTTGAAACAATACTGAATTTATCAAGCTCCATCATGAGAACCTAATGATAGTTTCTGATCCTGGTCAGCTCAGGATGACAACACAACCTGGATCCATCACTCCTGACTGCTGGAGCCAGGGTTGTATCTGATATACCTATATATAGGTAGCAATAAAAAACAGCCATCCCATAATCACTCACTCAGATCTTCAGTCACCACTGGACCAACACTGAGGGAAACAACAACCCGACAGTTTTAATGAAATATGAGGGAAATAAAAAGTTTAAAGTCAGTACTACAGGACAGTACTACAGGACAGTACTACAGGACAGTACTACACTGCAGTACTGTGGAGATAAGGTGTAGAGCTCTCCCATCACCATTTGGGAAAGGACAACATCACCTGGTGGAAACAGCTGTTGCGCTTACCGATCCTCAGGACCTGCGCCGGGCTCAGACGCAGCTGCGTCGCGACCAGCAGGTAGAAGAAAAGTGTCCTCCGCTCCTCCATGGTTCTCCACGCGCCCTCACCGCGATCACTGGCTCCATGGCGCTGTCATGATGACGGGCAGAAAGCCCCCGGAGCCCTGCGCTCCGACAGCGGACGCTGCGCTCCGGCGGCGCGCATCCGTCCCTCAAGTTTGGATTCCTCACGCGCCAAAACGGACACAGCGAGGTTTTTACACGGCTCCACGGCGCCCTGCAGGAAGTCAACCCAAGTCACATCCTCTAATTAATTCATTAATTAATTAATAAAAACCCTGGCTGGAGAATTAAAGCTGATGAGAAGTCAGTAAACACAATCAGCTGTTGGTTCCTGTGCGTCCGCGGCGCGAGAGGGAGAGGGACAGTGTGTGTGTGTGTGAGAGAGAGAGAGAGGAGTGGCGTCGATCAGGTCGAAATCCAACCGACTTCCTGCAAGACTTTTCAAAATAAAAACAACCTCACTAACAATTTACAGTTTTGTACCATCACTCTACAATCTGTTCGATAGGGGGCGATGCTAGCGTTCAGGAACTTTGACCACGTGCTACAGTCAGACCAACCATAATGCAGATTACATTTTTTCCTCTCACTTATCTGTTGTTACAGTATGTTGTAAATAGCATGTGATTTATTTGATTACAGCTCATTCAAATACAACTTAACGGATCACTGGGAATACTCTCATCCTGGTTCTCGCTCATCTCTTACTTTGGCTCCACTGGTTGGGATTAAGAAGCAGATGGGTTGGCAGCAGGCCATCGTCTTCTTCTCCTTCTCCATGCACCGGTTCAGATGAGAGGAGAATAATCTTCAGGTTATGGGGGCAGATGCCAGATTATCTCTCACTGCGGACAAATGAGATCTTTATCTCGCTGGTCCACTGGAAGCTCTGCCATCCGGCCTCAGCTCCACTGGAAGACAATTCCCAAACAGCCTCATCGCAACCAATCAATTTATCTGCTGATGTGCTCCAACACCCCTTCACCAAAAGTGCTTCAACACCAAAACTGATGGTGCCGTAAAGCTAGTGGGTGATTCAGCGTCCATTCACCGCCACCATGTGCACCACTGCAGATTCCTTCCACATTCCCGGTGTCTTAATCTCCTCACCCAGAATCTGCATTGCATCAGATGTGACATTTTGTTTAGCACCATGTTTGTGAGATGTCACCTATGGCACGAAGCCAAATGATCTGAGAAGGAAGCTGCCAACTCACCCTGGACCTGTGACAAACAGCCTATAGACCAACTTAATTAACTCAGACAATGGCAATCCAGCCTCTCCAGCAGGAGTCCGTGGCCAACAGGCCTGACACCGCACTGGCCTGGCATGAATACTGAGCAGAGAGGTTCTGTTCCATGTCATACGTGTCAGTGTCTGCCTGTGCTGCAGAACCAGGGGAACCTATTGAATTAATGGGATTCATCTCAAAAACAAATATATTTGGTCATTTGCTTTATGGACGACTTTAGGAATAGGATTCCTTCCTGCAGGAAAAGCTACGGTGCATCCAATCCAGCAGACTGCATTTCAAAGACCTTTCATCTTGCTTAACTGTGAATTTGTGTCGAATTTCATCGGTTTCTTTTCCCTGATACCGTAGCATGTTTTTTACAAAATGAAGCCACCCAACTTGATGCACATTTTTCAGAATGAAATTGAATCTGCGAAAAATGGTCTGGCATCAATAATCATTTCTATCTGATCAACTGAATGCAACCTTTAAAAAAATATCTGCAAGGTTAACGTCAGGTTGACATGAGGGGAGAAAATGGTTATAAAGCTTTGCAATGATGCAGCAGAGAGAAATCAGCACTTTTCACACAATGACTAAATTTAGAAAGTTTATTTTAACATAAAAATTATACTGCACTGTTTTTTTTTTGTTTGTTTGTTTGTGTTTTTTTCTACGAACACAGTTTAAGTACAAAGGGAAAAGGATTTGGTGATTGTACCTCACAGTCTGAACGTCCTTCCCGGGCATCATCACCCAGAAGAAGCTAAAACCTAAAAAAAAACCCCAGCATCATTATAAAAACAATACTAAGAACATCTGGATTATCTCACTTCCCTCCACCCTCTGCCACACAGTGACTTTCACCCACTCCCAGACTTTTTGTTTGTTTGTTTGTTTGTGTTTTTTTTCTACGAACACAGTTTAAGTACAAAGGGAAAAGGATTTGGTGATTGTACCTCACAGTCTGAACGTCCTTCCCGGGCATCATCACCCAGAAGAAGCTAAAACCTAAAAAAAAACCCCAGCATCATTATAAAAACAATACTAAGAACATCTGGATTATCTCACTTCCCTCCACCCTCTGCCACACAGTGACTTTCACCCACTCCCAGACAGGTAGCAATGAAGTGCATGTTCAACACATCCATCAAGGTGCAGTGATCTCAGCCCAGTGTGTTGTTGTGATGACACAGTGAAACAGCACACCCTGGTGGAGAGCGGGAGAAACACAGCAGTGTGTGTGTGTGTGTGTGTGTGTGTGTGTGTGTGTGGGGACAGAGGTGGGGAGTGAAGTCCATCTCACTGACCAGACTCTTCAAGTCAAACAGGATTTGTTGTAGGAAACATGACGCTGTTCATCTGTGAGCGTCATGTCCTCAGTGGGCTCCATGGACCCCATCGCTTATGAAAATTAAAAAAATGCCGTTTGAGTTGGGTGACAGAAGTAAAGGCTGGACATTCATGTGAAAGAAACACGCACCGGCTCTGTGGAGCCCGAATCCGGCGCCAAACACACAAGAGGTGACTTGTAACACTGGGCATCTGAGTGCCGTGTAAACATTGAAAGATGACAGTAAAAATACAGTAGTTAAATAAGGAATTGCTGGACTGTCTGTTGTCCAAACTAGCTTTCTAAAGGGCTATTCCAGGAGATAACAGGGAGCTTCACAACATTTTATACAAGAGGTTAATGGCACTCTATCTGACTCCTGTCTGCACACCAATGTGTCATATAAGTTGATATAAGTTAAAACAATTTAAAAAAAAAAAAAAGCTAGTTGGAGCTAACCATCTTTTTACACAGCAGTCGTTAAGCCAAAAGCCCCTGACGAGAAGTTTGCTAACACGCAGCCCTTGAGTGTTAAAATACAAACAGTTTGAGTCAGAAAAATATAACACCCACATTCCTGTGTTAAAAAATAAAGTTTTTTTTGTTTGGTTTTTTTTGGCCAGAAAGTCACAGTTGGCTGACGACATCTCTTCGGTACGTTGCGTGCATTGGTTCAGTAGCTGCCTAGAGTCTCCGAGTCCGTGCGTCTGGGGACTATATGCAAGTACAGTGTTCGAACACACACCCGCTGCGTTGTCTTGTTGGTGTGTTCACACATGTGCGCGTCCGAGACAGTGAGGACTCTTCTTTCAGGTTCATCACTTGGTGATTCCGTACTGTTGGATTGTCTGAATAAGGGAGATACAGGTGAGGTGGGAATGCGAGGGTGGTGTGCTCACACAGGGAGGACTGGCTGAGGTTTAATACCATCAATACAAAGTTCTTCCACAAATACATAGTAAAAGCTTATATCCACTCTTTCCTCACATTTCCTGCATTTCCACTTTATGAAAAAAGATGGAAAAACCACCGTCTCCCGTTCTTCTTCTAGTCATTTACTCTTAAGTCAGAATACGTCACTGTTGCAACCGTGAGCAAAGTCGTCCCTTCGTACCCAGATGACGCCGTGGTCGTTGTTTGCGGCGCCCTCCGCAGCACACTGCTTCATGGGGGCCAGCTTTAGAGCTGGGGCTGGGCAGTGAGACAGAGAGACGCCACAGGAAGTGAAGGAGTCGGCTGAGCCTGAACCATCGCTCTGATTGATCCGATCAGCATCCTCCTCCTGCGTCACGTCCTGATTGATCTCACATCCGGTCTCTGTTCGTTTGTTCGCATGGTGACTCCTCGGCTCCGCCTCTTCTAGGTTGAATCCTTCCATCTTCCCCGTCAGGTCAGCAGGTTCTGCCGACGCGGCTCGAACGGACTTGCAGTACTCGTCATCGTCACTTAAAATGTCCGTCTCCTTCACAGTCCCCACGTCGATGGCCCGGCCTTGGCCTTCGTAGGAGCCCAAGTCAAACTGCTCTTCCACCCAACGGTCTGTGTCCCCTGCTGGAGGTGTGTGGGACTGAGGGAGGGGATGCCGGAACAGTGGCGGGCAGGAGGACGGGTAGGACGGGTGGTGAGAGGGGTCCGAGTCACTGCTGTTGTTGTTGTTGCCATGGAAAACCAGGTCGGTATCGATGGTGAAGCGGTTCCTCACCAGCTTCCTGCGAGCCAGCGTTCGAGATGGAGCTGAAGCTAAAAAGACAATTTTCAGAGTCACTGACACGATTGTTTATTACATTCACAAAAACTACAATGACTCTTTACTTTGTGAGATCAGACCATCTCTATCTCTATCTCTATCTCTATCTCTATCTCTATCTCTATCTCTGGAATAGGCTTTGTCACCTGCTCTGTTCATGGAGGGCCGGGCACCTTTGAGGGCACACAGGCGTTTTCCCCCAAACGGGACGTACTGCTGGTTGGGTGGCAGAGACTCTGTCTTAAGGAGCAGCCGGCGCTGCTTTTCCCTGAGGATGGAGTGGACTGCTTTCAGGAAGTCCTTCTTACTATCTGGAGAACTGAAAAATGGACAAAAACCATTAGTATAATAATATGTTTAGCAAACGTTCTTTCGTCTGGCGTCATGAACTTTCACTTTCTCGGTTTTGGGGATGAAACTGAATCTTACTTGCAGCACAGCTGGAAGGTTCTCTCAGGTCTTCCTTCAGATTCAGACCTCGTGTGAACTATCTCACACACTGCTGTGCCCTCGGTGTCTGAGAGGAGCGAGGAGAGAGAGGAGATCTCTTTATTGAAACTAATTACAAGATAATTAACTCCGGTTCAGACTATTCCCAAGGTCAACACCGAGATCCAAGAACAAATTCTAGAAGCTCGTGATGAGAGATTAAATTTAATTTTACAGTTTTTTTTAAAAAGACATACTTGCGAGGGCACGGACTTGAAGAGAGTCCGTTGAGATCATGTGACGGAAACGGAAAGGGTCCTTGTCGTCACTCACAGATGCTCGGTGGGATCCACCCTGTTAAAGAGACTCACAAGATGTAGCTGCTGCAATACTGCAAAATTAACAGCAGGGAGCACAAGAGTGCAGGTTTAAAAGTCACAATAAAAGAATGCACTTACAATTTTCTTCCTGTGCTTGGAGCAGTCTTTGTAGACAAACACAACGGCTGTTTTAAACACTAAATGACAGCAAAGGAGAAAATGAAAGAAACCATTAGGTGCATTCACTAACTATATATTTCAAGACGTTTTATGACTTGGTTTACATTAAGTGACAGCTTAATGCAGCGTGTTGAACAGCTTTACAGCTTAAAGGGGGAAAATAAAATAACCTCACACCAGTTGACACGCCATATCAGCAGCACATAAAGGAAAATGGACCTAAGTCACACCATCGCATGCACGGCGCCACCGCGTCATGTAAAATTTATTGCTAAGAGTCCAAGATGAGTAAAATCTTAAAGATGGGGTGCACTTCTGGCTGGGTGAGAATTTCATATCCATTAATGTGAGGCACATCACGTTAAGAGTTAAAAATGCAAATTCCTCCTTTTACTACATCCATGTCGTCCATATCTGTATAAAGAGTTTGGTGAAACCAGTATGATCATGGGAAACCAAAACCAGACGGTTACCTACCAAACGCAGCCAAATCAGGGTCCTTCTTGTTTTTGACCAACGAGGCTGGTGGGTTGAGCCACACCACTGTAGAATGTAACAACAGATCCCCCATCGAGAGGTCGGCCACCTGAGGAAAGGATAAATAATAAAACAGATATATATATATATATATGTATTAGTTTGATTCATGGGGTGGATAGCCTTGAATAAAGAGTGCATCCTCACGCGTACCTCTTTCTTGTCCACAGTCTGTTCATTGATGAGCTGGTCGAAAACGGCCCCGTACTCCTCATGAAGCTTCTGCATCTCGTTGATGTGGCTGGCCACCTTGTTCATGGCCTTCATTGCAACTGAATGGGACGCAGAGTTAATGTCACCAAATTGTACGCTCAAGCTTTTTGAGTCTGGAACGTAGATGACTATGATTTACTATTTTCCGCTGCGTAGATAAAGAAAGGACACTTGGCTTACCGTCCAGGTGGTAGTGTTCCTCGCTGTCCGGGTCAGTGAGAGAGTACAGCTCCTTCAGAAGCAGTGGGTACTTCAGGACCCTCTGGATGGGTTTGATTAGGTAAGACTCCAGAGTGTAAGAGTGTTGCTGTCTGGGGTTCCTCTCAGCCAGAAAGGCCTTGAACTCCGGATCGGTCTTTGCTGCAGGAGCAGAAACACAAGTTTACATTTATACTGAACAGAGTGGCAGCTGTGAGCTAGATGCTGTTCATAACAGTTTGCACATTCGTACCTTTAGCCAGGACCTTTGGGACCTTTGTGTGGCTGGCGCAGAAGGCGCTGTAGATCTTGAAGCGATCGGCGTAATACAGGAACGAACCACCCAAAGAGAACAGCACTTTCTGTGGAAGCAGATGAGCGTGAGAGAAACGCTGAACAGAAAAAAATGCATCCGTTGTGCTGAAGAACGAGGCACAAGCAAATATGTCTGCACTTTCACAATAAAAGCCTTCTTTACCTTAAATTGCTCCACCCTCTCTAGTCTGTCGAGATCTGGCACCAGTCGGATTCCGTCTTCCAGGGTCCGGAGAAACTCCACCTGGAACTCCACCATCTCCCCAAGATTTCCGAACAAAACGTCCAGCTAAGAAAAACATGGAACATCATCCTGTAGCCAATATCTCAATACTGACAATAAATCTGTACCAGTTCAAGTACAGTTCGTCTTTACTGTCAGATGATTTCGGTAGGAAGTACCTCATCCTGCGTAAGGAAGCTCTCCTTCTGCAAAGGCGTCAAGTAGCATTCTATCAAGAAGCTCAGGTCCTGAAAAGGAACACGAACAAGATCAGTGTGTGATCAGACGTTCGGGAGGGAACCAGGCAGGACATGTATGGGCGACTGTGGATGTGAAGGCTGTTTGGTGTGGAGGAGTCATTACAGTGGAAGTCGGCCTGTGCAGGTATGAACATATCCCACTGACAGTGACAAAAAAAGCACTTGATCATGCTGCAAGGTTCTTACATCGATGCAGCTGAGTTAACGTTACCACAACATTGAGTCCATTATCATCAAATGTGACGCCTACGTGTCAAAAGCTCGCACTCACTTTGACGTAAGTCTTCTCCGTCTCCACCAATTCACTGATGACCTTGCGGAGTTTGTCTGCGTGGGAGAGCTGCCGCTGAGTGGCCGCTCCGGCCGCGGGCGGGAAAGCCGACACTGGGCTCGGCGACAGGGACGATAAGGACGAGGACGAGGAGCACGACGTAGGGCACTCCAGGGGATTCATGTCATGGAGACTGCGGCAGAACGCGGCGACCTGCTCGGTGCTCTGGACACAGAGGGACAAAGACACAGGACACAGTCGGTTCCTTCAGCTTTTTAGGTTTTGTAACAGGTCACATTATGTCATTAAAAACACAACAAAGGCCCCATCATAGGAATTAAAGGCTTATTCTAAAACAAAGGACATAGATAGATGAGATTACATTAACATTCATACCCAATAATATGCACATATGTTCAACACCACATAAGTTCAACAATGTGTGTGTGTGTGTGTGTGTGTGTGTGTGTGTAATTAATTTACAACAAGAAACCTACATTAAAAGAAGCAATGACAAATAAATTAAGTTACACAAAGTGAAGTTAAAAATTGACAAATAACATAAAAGCAGCAAATAAAACGCAGATAAACCAGGTTAAAAACTGACAGAAAATATACATATATATATATGTATAAAATATATTATATATATTTGTGGCAGATTCTTACAGGCCTGCCATAACAACACCCACCTGGTGTCAAAAATACCAAGCGTGAGCAGACATGCCAACACAAAGTGGTAGGAGGCTTGATGTTAAGAGAAGAGGTGCTACTTGCGATCTTAGTGAGCGTTGAGTTACCATACAGGGACGTAAATAGCACAAAACTAAGATGTCAAGTTATATTGCAACGTCATCAAAAGAGAGGTTGTGTGTGTTAAGGGTAAAATCCCTCAACACACGAGGGACGCACATTCATATCCTCATATCTTCAAGTGAAAGTGTTGATTGTGTGTGATCGTTGATAACACACAGCTCCTGCCTGTGCATTGCTCATGACTGATTCAGAAGCAGCTGGTCGAGCAGGGACACAGCTTGTCTTTCCTGATGCCACGGTTCGTCTCCTGTTGAGCTGCAGCAGTGACAACACAATTTTCCATTGTGGTATTGAAACCAGTTTTGCAGCACTGCTGCATCCTCACACACACACACACACACACACACACACACACACACATATATGATGATACTGTCTTTCGTCCTATCAAGTTAGAAGAAACCACAACAACTGTCGCACAAGACGCCATGACACACACAATGTGTTATTGGCTTTGCGGTATATTAAACAAACACAGAATGTCCCATAAGAAAATTAATTTCTCATATATGGAACACGATGATCAATACGCAAACACAGATTCTGTGTTTCACCCCAAACAGAGCAACGACTTGAACACACCTGCAACTCACAGCCAGAGGAGTGAATGACAGACAGACAGGTGACAGACGACAGGTGGAGAAGGAGATGGAGGGATGAGCGGGGAAGACAGACAGCTGCATGATGCTGTGTAATCACCACTCGTTAGCAAGCAAAGAGTGAAAAAACGAAACTGAACTAATCATCAACACAACGTTGTTGCAATAACAAAGCAGAGCGTTGGTTCATGTTCTGCTCACAGCGTAGTGGGAGATGAACCTGGAAACTGAAGCTCTGCTGCAGCACCATCACATAATCACTGATCTCTGAAGGACAAACACAAACACACACACACACACACACACACACACACACACACACACACAGTGGGATCAGGGCGCACGGCTCACCAGCTGCAACATATCATGTATGGATTCGGTGGAGCGTTTGTAGTTCCTGCTCCTCCTAAAGGCTGCCATGCTGGCAGGTCAGACAGAGTTCAGCAGGACGTCAGGTGTCCATCACAGGTCCAACTTCTCCAGTGATGGGTCGCGTCCATATTTTCCTCTGTGCCACTTCACTGTTGTTGCCGTTTAACCTTCAAATGCACAGCCTGTGCAGGAGACGTGGAGGTTGGACGTGTCCACCCAAACGGATCTCAAGTGTAAACGCAAATGTCTGATACCTCACATTACCACCACACACACACACACACACAGACACACACAGAGACACAAACACACACGGCTAAGCAAACAGGTCATTGGTAGAAAAAAAAAAGAAAGACAGCTGTAAACAACTTGTCACCTTCTCCTGCTGCAAATATCCAATCACTCTTTCTCTATCCTCATACCACTGCCTCCGCACACACTCCCCCGTCAACTCCTTGTTTACACTCTGTCTCTGTCTCTGTCCTCGCTGCCCGTCCCACTTCTTTCCAGGTGTTTGTGAGCAGCAGCAGCAGCGGCAGAGGACAGAACATTAAAAACCACCATCAAACGTCACGTCACATGGAGGAGAGGAGGGGAGGGAGGGGGAATGGGTGGAGAGAGCCCAACCCTCCAACAGGAAAAGACAATGGCCAGCTCTCTCTCTCTCACTCTCACTCTCTCTCTCTCATTGGAGGAATTCAATTTATGTCACCACACATGCAAACGTCTGAATTGCTCCAGTTTGTAAACAGTGCAGCGCAAAGTAGTTTGAAAGAAAATCTGGAAAACGAATTTGCTATGAAACCTAAACGGGAAAATCCCTGATGCAGTGACAACCTCCTCTTTTTGAGTCAGAGCGGCCTCGAGTCATTGCTACTGGTCATATTTGATTCAGGTCGGACGGGAGTTTCAGGTTTTCCAAATTAATCTGAACGCGGCGACATCCAGCGTCATTCCGCACCACGCCTGCTGGGAACCTGCTGTGGACGCAGGTCTCACCTGAGGAACGGGAGTTACGTGAACGCTGTCAGGCACATGACGATGCCCTGATCTGACTGGTCAGCACAAACGGAAAGCGTCAGCCAAAATGAATTTGTAAACAAACAAAAAAAAAAATGGACAACGTACATCGAAGTGTAGGACACACACTGACCTACACACATGCATGACCCAACACTTCTGACCTCAGAGGTGTGAAAACAGTAACAGCGTAGGAACAAACATATAAACCATTATGGAAAAAACAGAGAGGTCAGAGGTCAATACCTTTTTTTCTCTAGTGGGTCCAAGAACCTGCATTCAGTAACTACACAGAACTAATCTTCACCTTGTAACACGATGTACTACATCCCAGACCTGCCCCTTCCATTCCATTGAGGGAGGAGCATGGAGACAAGCTCAGGCCTGCTCCAGCACCCACCATCTGAAACCGTGCACCGTGCAAGCCTGCATAAACCCAGACGACATATATCCACTAATCCTGGCATAGTAATGTACGCTTATTTGGATGTGTAAAAGTACACGCATGTGTACTGTAAACAGAAACTTTTTGATGCACATGCAGTAAATCTGATGCCTCCTGAGTCACTGTGTCTGAGGAGGAACAAGCAGGTACTTGTTCACGTCAGTGAAGACAGAGGAAGGGAGGGGAAGTGCTGTTTCGACTGAAATCAGGGAAACATGCAAATCCATAAATCCCTGTACGGAATGATGGGATATATATATTTATGTTTATTTATACACACGCCATGAGTGGGAGAGAGAGAGAGACTTTAATCTTTTAATCTGAAGAGGATGGATGATTACGCGATGACATGAGTCATGGACATCTCGCCATTGGGAATAAAGCAAGTCAGACGCAAGACGTTTTTTTGTCCTTACAACAACAATAATAATAACAACACAAAAGAAATTTACATTTTTTATATTCCTATACCGTACAAGGAATACGGTTTAGGAATTACTGCCAAAATATTCACATCAATACTGACGACCACATCTGTGTCCACCACATCTGTTCACGGTCGCATGCTCTTTGAACATTATCACTTCCTTGCAGGCTTCATTCACCAATACACTGCTCCCTCCAGTGGATGACTGTGCAATGACACTAACAACTGGGACAAAGCCGCACACGCCTGTTTATGGAAGAACCATTTAAAGATTATTTATACGCAGCACTGGGTTTATTGACTCTTCGTTGTCAGTCGGTGTAAACGTCACTGTCATGTGACCCAAATTAAACCACCAGGAGTCAATCAGAACAAGCACACTGGGACTCAGCACCACGCCACCACCACCTCCACCACCTCCACCCTTCACTAACTGAATAATGCATTTTCCATTTCAATTGCCCCAAAGCAAAAACTGATAAGAGGTTTTACAAATTATAAGCAGCACTTGTCAGTGAGGACGCCAAACACCTTGGAGAACACAAGCAATCACCATCATCTCTATTATCACCGGAATCCCGAGCAGTCCTGGCCTCCCATTGGTTTATCCCACCGAGGAGGTGGCTCCGTGCTTTGTCTAAAATAATGAAGCTCCCGTCTCCTCCGGGCCCCTCAGACACCTATTTATCTCCACTAAATGATGTGAAACACTGCTGAATGAAGTAATTAGAGTCTGGGGATAATTAAAACTGTCCCACTTTGCCTGTTTTTCCTCCGTCTTGCCGCCACGTGACCACAGGCGGCGGGTGAAATGAGGTAAGACCTGCTCCTCAACATGTCTGAGTCTCCCCCAGAAGAAAAAAAAAAACTGAGAAAAGAGCAGGAAGAGGAAATATAAGTTTATTCCCTGGGATTCGGATGAAAGTTTGGTTTGTCTTTGTTGGCGAAGGTCAGGACTCAGAGTCAGAGCTGCAGGAGAGACAGCAGCAGCGGCCGCGTGTTGTTTATGGTAATGAACAGCAGGGGGTTAGTGAGTAGGAGTGGGGGGGGGGGGGGCAAAGACAAACAGGAAATCAGGAGGGGGAAAAAAAAGAAGGAAAGATGGTTTAAGACAAAAGACGTCTTGATTAGAAAGGACAAAGACAACAACAACAAAAAACACTGTGAAACATGGTCACATTATTTATGGAAACAAAATAAAAACACAATTTGTAATATCCAGGTCTGTGTGTACAGTATAATCAAAGATTATACTGTACACAGGCCTCTAATCCCAGACCAGCCACCATGGCAACTCCATCCATCACCATTTCCCTCGTCCTCCCTATACTCCACACTGCACTGTCCAACAGGACGCAGTCTAGACGGGATCTGACCCCGTGACCCTGAAGCTCACTGACACATATCCAGACCACAGCACAGCACTGGCCCCGCCTTCCCCTCGTTTGCTGCTGTTCGTGTCGGGAGAGGTAAGAGAGAGAGAGAGAGAGAGAGAAAAAAAAAAACTGTTGGTGCTGGTTAGTGGTTATCAGACGCTGCCGCGGGAATGGAAGTGACAGCCGTAACCGTGGGAGACGGGCCGGATGCACGGCGCGTCCCGGCGATCACCGCGCCAACCCTGATCAGACCAGACGTGATCTTAATTACACGAACGATGCTGCTCAGTCACTCTCTCGCCTCTTTGTCATGTCTGTGCTTCCGTTACACACTGTACACACACACACACACACATACACACATCTGTTCAGGACTGTCACGCACACTGACAGTCATGTGACATGTTGTCACCGCTGCATAAAACCACACATTTCTTATTTATGCAAGAGGATGATTAAAGATCCGAGTCCACGCTGGACCCAAATGGTGTGCGTGGGGGCAACATGGCTGTTTGTGTGTAACATGGTTACACACACAACAATAAATATCCTTACGTTGTGAGAAACCACAACTTAGTTTATATGACCAGAAACACCGACCTTGTGTCCAGACCCGTTGCAGGTCCTGTCTTCATGATGATCCCCGGGACTCAGTCCTTCCACCAAACTATCATCTGGGCTCTCCACCGTCAACCCCGACACCTCATCCAGGATGTCCTCTGCAGACAAGGACACACAAAACACCTCACAGGGGCGCAAATGCATGTATGTGTAACACTTCCTGGATTATTTACAGTATTTCACAGTCAACATAACCAAACAGCTTTGTCCTCGTGTTTGTTTTCAGGCAATGGCTGTAGTAGACGTCCATTTTTTTGTTTTTTTTTAAACATGATGATATCATGGATAACCTCCATCTGTCTGCTCCAGTGTTTGTGCTCCCTGGCTGACCCTTTCCCCGTATGGCATATCCTCCACCATGACAGCGCCACACTGCTGAACGACTCCTATTAATATTCATACCGCTCCGAGTCCCTGTATAAACAATGCCAGCTTGTCAGCCTGTGCACCACTTTATAAAAGGGGAATACAAATGGTGCCCTTGGATGGATAGTAAAGGAGCAGGTCGGAGAAAAGCTGTCACAATTAGCAGATTGGCCTTTCCCCTTTTCTCACCACACAGACTTTAGGATGAAAGGATGGATGATCACACATGATGAAAATAAAGACACATGAATATAAAGTAAAAGGCCAAAAGGTTGTTTTCCCACAGATTCCAACAACCAAACCATTTCCCTAACTTCCTGTCCAGCCACATATAATACGCATCACTATGGATACTGGATGATGCTGATCTGATTGGACAAACACGTGACAATATGTTACAAAAATTAAAATAAAAAAAAACTCTGTTCTCCTCAGTTAATAATGGGCCTCACTGTCTGAAGTTCAGAGTCACAAACTGGCAAAGACGCTCACTACATTTGTCACTAGAGGCCACTAGCGAGTCTCTCCATTGATACCATATGTTGACAATGAATTATAGAAGCAGACGCTCTACCGTGGCTCTGGGAGTAGATGTCAGTGGTCATGTGCTGCTCCCCATCAGAGCGCCGTGGTGGGAGGGGGCACAGCGCCCGGGGGTCCAGCCGGGGCAGAGCGCTGACGCACAGGGTCAACGCCCGGTTGACAAACGCAGCCCTCATGTCGTCCATTTGCAGGGCAGACGCAGGCTTTCCGTTCAGCAACAAGATCTCATCCCCTGCTCTCAGACCTGCACACAGACATAATGAACAGGACAAATCAAACACGAGCCCAAACGAGGCAGCACTTCCTGTAGGCCAACAACAAGAAGTGCACAATCACAACAATCGTTACGTTGGGCCCTAATGTGTCTCACTACATTAGGTGCAACGCATGTCTATCCCTGTTCTGTCATTATCTGTGTAGTATAGTAGTGGACAGTATGTGGCGCTATAGAGAACAAAGACACAGTAACACTTCTGCTGCATCGCAGAGGCTTTGTGTCTCCTCTCCACTCGACCACCTGTGCCTGGCTCCACTAATTGAGAATTAGCAGTCAGTCAGCTGGCCAATTAGCAGCCAGCCTCACTGTTTAACCCTGATTGGTCATGACGTCTGTTCACTCTCGCTGACAGCGACCCCACCTGGCCACGCTGCAGAATGACAGACGGACAAAGGCTTTTGCTTCAGCACACGTTATCAGAGACATTTTGTTTGTTTGTTTGTTTGTTTGTTGTCCTTGACTTGCTTCCATATCGTCCACTACAACACAAGTGGGATTCATAATGCACTGAATGCATATACACACACATACAGTTACACACACATGGACACACACACACACACGTTTAGCCCTAAGTCATGACCTAGTTGTCTGGGATGTGAAATGTCAGCTGAGGCAGAGTCTTTATTTGACCGAGAGAGATAACCCCTCCGGACACATACGGCTGTATGTGTGTGTGTGTTGGTGTTAGTGTGTGTGCGTGCATGTTTGTGCGTGTGATTGAGGAAAGACCCTTTGGGCCTCCTCGTCCAGCGCTGCCCTGGTTTCTGCACACACCCTGCAGAAACTGAAGTGTAATCTCTTTCAC
Organism: Trinectes maculatus; assembly: GCA_016785345.1. NCBI lineage: Eukaryota > Metazoa > Chordata > Actinopteri > Pleuronectiformes > Achiridae > Trinectes > Trinectes maculatus. The sequence goes on from JAFBJQ010000166.1 coordinate 220,141, forward strand.
TCGCCATTCATCCTTCTCTCACAGACACACACACACACACACACACACACGCACAAAAAGGCTCATCCCGGCCTGACAAACCCTGATTTGGTGATTCAGCAAAATATAGTTTCATATTTCTGGAAAATGTACATTGTGTTGTCTGGATGCCGCATGCATTTTCTTTTCATGTGTGTAGAGATATGAAGTCAGTTCACTTGGCTCCTGGCGGCCTGTTAACCAAGCAGCTTTTCAGATTGCTAATACACTGGAGGACACAATCTCACACTCGAGTAACCTTGGTGTGACCCTGCGCCACAATAATGGGCTTGTGTTATTTCCTATACGTTAGTGTTGTATCTCCACAGCTGCCCTGTTTAAAGGATAGGGATCGTTTTTGTTTTCTTTCTTCCTTCTCTCAAGGAAAAAAGCGGATCATAAATTCATTGTTTTTTTTGTTTTTGTTTTACACACCCCCTGGCTCGGTCGCTGACGTCACACAACCCTGCACTGATAAGATTCATACTTTTCAGGTGAATAAAAGAAAAACGTAAAGAAATGTACCTTTAGCTGAGGCCAGTCCGCCTTCTTTCACCTCGGTAATATGGAGCTGCTGCGTCCCGTCTTCATCGATAACAGCCACAGAGAAGCCTGCACGCGCAGATAATTAGGTGCAAGAAGAGATTCGGTCATTAATTCTCTTTAGCTCCCTCTGAAATATGGCACATTGACAGCGTGCACTGCTGCAGCAGCATCACCACCGAGCAATTAGAGCCACTTAAGATCTCATCCTGGGTCGTCGCCCCCTTCAGTCATTAACACAGTATGACCCAGTGAAGTCCGTTACAAAATCAGTTTGATACACAATTTATCTGGTTCAAAAAGGGGGGCTGTTTCCAAAGCGTACCATATCCGATGGTGCAGGACTCGGCGTTGTCAAACTGGACCACCCGGTTTGTTTTGGGGCAAATCTCGATCTCTTTGTAGAGCTGCAAACAAACAAGGGGGGCGGGGGGGGGGGGGTCAGTCATTAACACAGTATGACCCAGTGAAGTCCGTTACAAAATCAGTTTGATACACAATTTATCTGGTTCAAAAAGGGGGGCTGTTTCCAAAGCGTACCATATCCGATGGTGCAGGACTCGGCGTTGTCAAACTGGACCACCCGGTTTGTTTTGGGGCAAATCTCGATCTCTTTGTAGAGCTGCAAACAAACAAGGGGGGCGGGGGGGGGTGGGGGGGGTACAGGAGTGAGGTGTTGTTGGATGAAGACGGTCAAGGTCGTGTTATTGCTCCTAATAAAGAACGGCTATGTTCATGCATTATTCAGGCTCCTCAACAGAGCTATTGCATTTGAAGGTTGCGGGGGTCAAAATCCAGGTCAAGTCGGCAACGCGAGTGGGTGATCGCACAAAGGCCAGGATTCACAGCTGTGTGTATGAAGCAAGAGAAGGAAACACAAGTCCGCAGTGTGAGTGAGAAATAATAATGTAATATCACAGACTGGGGGATGAAAGAGGGTGGAATGAGCCGCTGATCAAAGTGGGAAGATAAAAGAGCTCTTGAGGAGAATGCAGTGATTGTGCGGTGAGAGAGAGTTCAGTGTGCATCACCCACAAAGCGCTGTCGCGGCGCTGATGGCGTTGTGGGGGTTTAGGTGAGCGTGGAGGTGAGGTCTTTTATACTGATTTAATGATTGTTTATATGGCAAAATCGGGAAATCACACACACACACACACACACACAGAAACGTGGGCACAGATTGGGTCAGAACACTGTTTGTTGCATTATTTAATGCAAATGCTATAGAGCCTCTTTTGCATGAATGCACAAATCTGCATCTGCCAAATAATTAAATAAAATAAAAATGAATAAACAATAAGATTAACACCACTCAAACACTTGTTTAAGACGTCACACAGAGATTATTTTTATTATTTTACTGCCATGATCGTTCGTTGCCTGATTTTGGGTGTTGTCATGACAATGTTTTGGTCGTTGTTGTGCGTTTTCTCACCAGATCCGAGACGTCGTCTTCAACTTTGGGAACGTAGAGGAGCATCGTGTCGTCCGCCCGCACCTTCAGACGCAGGTAGTGGCTGGATCGCTCGATTTTATGCGTCTGTAAATAACGAGACAGGAGGGGAAATACACGTTAAAAATGCTGCTTTACAAAATAAAAGACCCAATGACTCGAATTAATGTCATTAAACTTAAACCTCTGTTTTATTCTTTTGTGACGTCACACATTTGAACCCCACGTGAAATCTGCATCCATGTTAGCGGCCATGAATTGGATGCTCCAGTTCCCAGTGACATGTTTATGGCATACATGCACCCGACGGCCCACACACACTCGTCAACCCGCTTCATCTTCCACAGACCCTTAACTGGAACGCATACGTATCACTAGGCATCGTTATGCTCGTGCATCTCTGCCTGACACTAATTAGGGAGACGAGGAGATGAAGTGCAATGGAAGCTGACGAGACTGTCTGCGACAGCAATATGTATGTATATGCACAGTATGTATGCATATTGTTAAGTAAGTAAGTAACCTGCATCTAATAGTCAACGCAAATACCCTGTTACTCCAAAGTGAATTATATAAAAAAAACAACTTTCATATGTTTTGCCCAGTCTGTCTTTACTGCATAAACTTCAGCATCTTATGTAACTCACCCGAAGACTACGCGCATTTTGTTGAACCTGTCAAAATGAATTATTTGTACGCTTAGCAGTGTGCTAAGTGTTTGTGTGATATTTCTAACTTTCAAACTGTAACATATTTTCCCCATAATCGCCAACGTTAAACCCCAGTGAATTGTAACCCCTGACCTTCAGCCTAACAGAAATTGAGTGGTAGCGAATAAGTGATCCCCACCTTGCAGATGGTGCTGAGGACCTCCAGTGCCGTGTCCCCCGGCTGAATGACGGCCAGGACAGGTTGATTGTTTGGCAGACAGACCCAGGAGGGAGTCAGGAAGTCGGGAACCCAAATGTAGCTGTCGACGTTCTGCTGGGGAAGACTTTTCACCGATCCCTCTTTCTCCCTCTGAAAACACAAGCCAATGAAATAAGATATTAAATTATTATTAATTATTAATTATTATTATTATTATTATTATTGTTATTATTATTATTATTATTATTATTATTATTATTCAATATCTTATTCACACTAATTATTATTATTATTATTATTATTATTATTATTATTATTATTATTATTCAGGAAGTCGGGAACCCAAATGTAGCTGTCGACGTTCTGCTGGGGAAGACTTTTCACCGATCCCTCTTTCTCCCTCTGAAAACACAACCCAATGAAATAAGATATTAAACTATTGTTATTATTATTAATATTATCATTATCATTATTATTATTATTATTACTATTATTATTATTATTATTATTATTATTATAGTGCAGTAACCCCTCTAATTTATGATTTTCTTCTTGCTCACAACAGAAGCCATCTTGGACCAACGTGACAGAAAGTGGCGGTGGCCTGAAAGCAGCAGGATATCTCATGACAAAAAATCTAATTCATCTGCTTTGATGTGCGGCTTTTGTTACGGCTGTGTCCCTGTGTGGGTATGTGTTACAAACGTTACAAATGTGTGTGTGTGTGTGGGTGTGTGCATTCCTGCCGACCTTTGGGCCCATCAGCGTGACCTCCCACAATCTGGCCGCCATGTCAGCCACACTCCTCCCTGGCTCATCTCCCCTATTCAACCACTCGCTGTCTGTCACTGATACCTTATCAAGCGCTATCAGGTAACAGCCGTCACATTTATTCTGCCGTTCCTCTCTCGCTTCCCACACCCCCCCCCCAAACTAATCACCATCCCTCCGTCTGGTGCCCCGTCCCCTCTGTCTGTACATCACTCCATCATCTCCCTCCTCCCGATCCTTCATTCATGCTGCACTATCTGCTGACGGTCAACAATCGGACTTCAGACTTTATCTGTGTGCTGGAGGTGGACACAGAGTGAACCAGAGCAGGGAACAGAAGGAGGAGATTATAGGCGAGAAGCACATGGAAAAACACACATGCACACGAAACAAAACACAGACACACACACACAGACCAGGGGGGCTCCGACACTAGTGCATCCCCCAACTCCCTGAACTCCCGAGCCCTGCTCAGCACCATCTGGCTCCCCTCCTGGCCCATCCAGGATGCTTCTGCTGCCACAAACTCTCCTGTCTTATTCCCCCCATTTTTTTTGTCTTCAGTGGGATTCCCCAAAACAAACCCGGAATGAAATCTCACCAGATGCCGACTGTTGCAGGAAATGTTCACTGAGATCATCTGAAATGTTTGATGGCGACGCAGCACTGGCGGCTCCATCTTACTACAAACTGTTTCACTTCCTCCTGAATACATGTCTTTACCGTGTTCCCATACCCTGCCAGCTAAAGTTAGAAAGTTAGGCGTGGGTGGGTAAAAAAAAAAAAAAAAAAATCCATCTCCCATGGTGCCACTGGGGGCGTCCGCAGTCAGAGCGGGTTAGCGTTAAGTAAAGTTAGCGTCTTCCTGCGTAGCTCAGACAGAGGCCCCATATTCCCTCTCAGCCAGTTCTCATCAAATATGGAGCTGCCGTGCTTGTACTCTCACAACCCATTGGTAATTGGACATTTTCCCCCACAGCTTGTATAAATTTATCATTTACCAGGCTGCCGTGGGGATCGACTTGTGTAAGCTGTCGTTTTCTTCCTTAAGATAGTAGGCGTTATTTGCTGTCGCCCTGGACAACGTGGTTAATGCGACAGAGACAGCGAGAGAGACAGCGAGAGAGAGAGAGAGAGAGGGAGAGAGAGAGGGAGAGCACAGATGGTGTGAAGCTGTCTGGTCCTTTGGTAGCAAATGTCTGCATAATTTGTTGAAACATCAGAGAGCTAATGATCCAAACATATCAGATCAATTTCTGTCTCAGCAGGATCGGAGGACAGAAATATCCCTCCCTCCGGTCGATAGCCTACCACGCTGATAAGAATTGCCCGGAGCGAACGAGAAGGAGAAATGGGAATCTGTCACTGCCGATCTGTAAAAGGCTGTGTGACAGACTGAACAGAGGGGAGACAATGAGAAGACAGTAAGAGAGGAGACGGGAGACGCAGAGTTGTCAGGGTTAAACAAAGAGAACTAGATTGCTGACCCAAATTAGCCACGTAAGAAAATTCTGAACAAAGATAATTTACAGCTGATGCAGAAGAGGAATCAGATGCAAATTGTTGTTGTTTTTTTAAAAAAAAGTGTTGTCTGTTCTCTCATTTGTCATCGAGGGGTGAAAACTGGAAATTGACCTCAAATAAAAGCTCACTGATGTGGAACGGCGCATGGAATTTGTGCTTCCCCCATATATCCCACCATCTGAGGAGCCAGGGCACCCGGAGGACGTCAGTCAAGTCAAAAGAGGTGGAAAACCCGGCGATGTCTCCGGGGGGTTAAGATGAACCCATTATATGAGTACAAAGGTTCATCAGATGCCCCAGTCATTTTTACGCGAAAGGAAAACAACGACACGGAATTAGCCTGCAGCTACAGGAGCTCCGGTTCTCTGAAGTGACGCCAGACTAAAGAAAACCAGGCAGAAGATTATTACTCTGGATATCGACTATAAACAGTCACTGCATCCGTTGTGGCCTTTGTCATCTTGGTGTCTGCAGGATGTTCAAGCACCAGAATGGAAACGGAGACAAGTCCGGGCTAATCCGCTAATCACTTAGTGCGCGTCTTCGGAAAGATAAAAGAACGAAAAAAGACAAAAGCCCCTTGAAGAACGACACGAGTGAAATTCAAAGATAAAAGTTTGGTCTGACCTGAAAAGATGGCAGCCATGACAGCCGTTTTAACATCAACTATATCAAGGCCCTCCCGTTCTATTGTCTTCATGTATTTTTCTTTTTAATATTATTTTTATTGAGCATCGATGATACAAGTTGTCTACGTGAATACAAAGCTCACATCGTTATTTTGTGTTAGTAGCCCCCCCCCCACCCCACCCCCACCATGTAAAATATGCAGGACACAACTTTTTTCAAAACAAATGTTTCATCAAATAAAGATGGTAAAGCTCTTACAGATTTCTCACTGGCAGAGTCTTCAAACATGCGCTCGAGGGGCTTTTTCGTGGACTCTGTCCCATCGACGAAGACCTGCAATCACACAAGTGTCCACTATAAGTCTAAATCATCCACGCAAACTCACACTGCAGCTCGTTTAACATCTTCACATAACACAAAGTACGAAAGTACGAATGTGGAGACCTGGTTAATGGACGGATGTCCCTTGGTCTTCCTCTTGGAGGCGGTGTCCAGCCCCCAGAGGGATGAGAAGCGGCTTCGGCGTTTGCTGAAGGTCCGAGGCATCGCTTGGTTTCGTCGCCTGATGCTGCTCTCTGTGCGGGCCGACACCTGAGACAGCCATCACAACAGAGACAGAAATGATTAATGGACAGTCCATCACTGGTACCTGCAGAAAACACCACCATGGCTAAAGTATGGTTCATATGGCTGATTCACACTTATAATAGACACAGTAGTTTGTCGTCTTCAGCGTCTGAGGGACATTCATGTGGTAGAAGTTTGCTTCAGGGGGATGTGAACACATCAACACATAAAATCACACATTGTCAGTGGGCCACTATATTCTGATGGAACATAGCGAACCCTTTCAACCTCTCTTCCCCCTCACTGAACGACCACACACACACACACACACACACGCACACACACACACACACATGAACAGAAATACCACTCTTGGCATTTCTGGGTTAATTCACATTGAACCACTCGGCCATGAGCAGCCCTGACTCACAACGTGTTACACAAATACATCGTCTGACGCACACGCTGCGATGGGATGTGCACACACACGAGCGCATGCTGTCATCATGTTGAGTGTGTGCGCTTGTTGGTCTTCTCGCCGGTCTCATGACACACACACACACACACACACACTTCAAACATGATCGGTCAAACTGTCTTTAAGATCCTTCTTATGTAAGAAGACAAGAAGAATTCATCCTTTACTTATAAGAACGTTTAAAAAAATTTAAAATGTATATTTTTTGTGTATTAATTTTTATATTTACAGAAGCTTTTGTCTCATTCAGAGACAACGAAACAAAAACACAGGTAAAAAAAAAAGGGGACAAAAAAAGGGGACAGGACACAAGACATAGCACAGGAGGAAAGAGAGAGAGAGAGGCTGAATGAGACAAAGGAGGTGAAGGTGTGGGCAGTGGAGGGAAGAGGTGGGGGGGGGGGGGGCAGAGCAGACTGTGTTAAGCCTCATTGTGGGAAAGTGCCTCGGGGGTGGCAGCTCTCAAACAGAGTTTATATTGATTCACCGATCACACACAAAAAAATGATGTTGTGATGTGTGAGTGTATGTGTGTGTGTGTGTGTGTGTGTGTGTATACATCCAACAGTGATATGTTTCCACCAATCTTCTTCTTACGTCCTCTATGTTTGCGACAGGGTTCACGCTCACCCACGTGATGAACATCATCATATAGATCATTCCACGAATGGTTGCGTCTCATTCTGTACATTGTTAAGGTTAACAAACGCCACAGTGACGTGGCGTTTAACCGCAGGCTGAAGCAGCCAGCATCAGCGTCGGAATCGACGGAATACTCTGAATGCCTCATGAATGTTGTCATCAGGACAGCGAGGGGAATGTTCTGAATGTCACAGGTGTGTTTACATCTCAGCGTGAGAAGTATATTATTCATGCAAGATTTTGTTTGGTAATTTTATTAAAAGATCGGTTATAGTTTATTTTCCATTACATAATATCCTATAATTAATTCCCATATTCTCATATTTTCCTCAATCTAAAGTCAAACCACTGAAAGAAAGCAGCAGGGAGATATGAGTCGACTCTGGACAATGTTTGTATGGAAAGTTGTGTTTGGTTTTAAACTCCTTCGTTAACCTGTGGCTACATATAGACAATTTTCGGCACTGCGAAGATTCTTGGTGTCAGTGGGAGGAAGTGACAAGAAGCTCACTCTGATAGCCAGATAAACACACCCACTCTCCAAGCCGGGCTGATCCAGAACACCTCGCGCAACGGCGCCGACTGGAACACGTAGAGACGCGCGGGCAAGAGTTTAAGTTTCGGATTAAGGAGTCGTCAGCGGACGTGAGTGAACGTATGGGGGTTTGCAGTCATACCAGAGCATGGAAGGAAGAGACGGAGAAGATGCCCAGTCTTCCCATGGCCAGCTTGGTGGGACGCGATGCGAAGCCCAGCAGGCGTTTGGGGTTGGGGGGCTCGCCGCCCTGAAGGCTGGCCAGGTAGCAGCGACAGCGGAACAGATCCATGTGAAACCGCTCCAGGTTCTGCTCCCATAAGAAGATCTGACCATGTGAAAACAGTGAAGAGAGAGGGAATTAGTGGCGATGATGTAACCTGAGCAGAAAAACGCTGATTAGGTCCAGGTTTGATCAGACGAAGAGCCAGAAAATCTGTTATGCATTAAGGATTGCTGTGTTAAATGCTAATGTGGTCATCGCAGGAAGATGTGATGTGGGAGTGCTGGAGCCCCGGTGGAGGGAGAGATGCATTGCTCACCAACACAACCTCCACCAACCAGCCGCCGACCTGCTGTGCTTTGTGCAATGTATCACAGTGTGGCCCGTGGGAGGTGGAACACGGGAACACACACATACTCACAATGCAACACAACGTACACAAAATGTATCAGTCAGAAATGACCTGACGATAACTGACAACACAGGTTTTTTACGTAACGTTGGTCGAGATCTTTGACGAATGCCAAACAGGCGTTGTCGTGGTAGTGAAAGTCAAACCACATGTTATCGTTCAGTGATAGTGAACCAACCTGATCCTGGAACAGCTCAGAATCTGTGACTCGTTTCAAAGCAGAGGTGAAATATGAAAAAAAAATAAAAAAACTGTGTTCCAACATGTGTTAGGAATATTCTGCGTTCTGCTGCACTTGCGTGTGTTTAGCAATGAGCACCGGTTCGAGGATATGAAAACATCTGCTCTTGCAACGACTCCTCAGTGATGATGATGATGATGATGATGATGATGCTGTGCAGTAAAGATGATTCACTGCAGAGGTTTCAGCGTGTGAGTTTCAAAAGGTGCAAAGACGTCCATCTGCAAAGCGCTTTAGGTGTTTCCTCCAAACTCAAGTGGAGGTTTGTGGTACTTAACATATGAGATCACAGACCTGGTTTACATCAGCATCACATGGACATAAGAGTCAAGTCAGTGCTTGTTTTTCACTCAGTTCTCATTTAAATGACTATTTTTACTATTTCATAACTTTGCCTTTGCGTCATCCGGCATGGCCGCCGGCCCGCCGCCGTACCTGCTCCAGTATGGTCTTCCTCTTCTTGCCGTCGGTGACGGTGGACAGCTGCATGTCCCCCATCTTCTTCATCTTCTCGTCCATGTCGATCTTCTGCTCCAGCTTGCGGATCTCGGTTCGCAGCAGTCGCACCGTGTCTTCCCGGTGGTGCTGGCGAGCCAGAGCCGCGGCGCACGCAGAGTGGATGGCCGTGATCCAGTTCTCCAGCTCCGTCTGTCCCGACGTCTGACAGGGGAAGAAACCGGGGTCACAACAGTTAGAGGACGTGAAGGACACTGACAGTTTACGAATTGATAAATGAATCGCTCTTTTAGCCTCTGAGATGAGTCGGTCACTATAACCCCATCATCATTATATGACTTATCTTCCCATTGGCTGATTGAATGTCACTGCAGACAGATGCCATGAATATAATTAGACACATTTGAATATTACACAATGGTCACCGTGGCGAATCGCTGTCACGCTTTGACAGTGTGGCCTTTAAACGTGACATGAATAAAACAAACACATGGCCACGGGACTGGCTTATCGCCAGCACGGCTAAATGTCATGTACATGCCACAAACACACACACACACACACAAGAAATTAGGACTCCTATTATTCCCATCCATTAACCGACATCGTGTCATTCCAGGAAACTCTCTCTCTCTCACCTGGAAGAGGAAAGCATCCCCCACCGAGTTGCTGAGGCAGAAGACAAACTCTTTCTTGGGATGTTCAGGTACGGCCTGGACGATGCTGTTCTCCACCCACAGCGCGTGTTTAGGGACGCTGTTATGGTCAATACCCGAACGGCCATCGGAGTCATACAGGAACAGGGTGCAGCCTTGAGGACAGAAGAAAAGACGTAAGCATGGTGGTCATGAGGAATACTCAGATACTATCGTGTATTTTTGATGGGGGGGTTTGGAGGTGGGAGGGACGAATGCAGCTGCGAATGCTGCATCTGCATTTTTTTTTGCGAGTACCAGATTGGATTAGACGCGGATGCTACCGTAAAATGAGATTGGGACGAGGCGGCGTGGGGCCGCGCGCAGAGGTGACAACCAAGGGCACGGGCTGTGTTGAGATGCCGTGTGATTACAGTCTAACAGGATAGAATGTGAAAGTTGAAACCGGTTGGGGCTGGATTAAGATGTTAAGATTAAGGCTATGTGAAAAAGAGCGTTGTTTTTTTTCTGTTGTTGCTGTTTTGCTCATTAAAGCTTAGCATTTCAGTGCATAATTGTTCATCTATTAGCATCTGATTAGTATGATTCTAGTCTGTTCAGGTGTCAGGTACACATCGTCATCGTCATCGTCATCGTCATCGTCATCGCCATCGCCAACCTCATCTTAAACATAAAAGGAAAAGAGTCTATGCAACACCTTTCAGAGAAACCCAGTAGCGCTTCCACTTGCGTCTCGTTGCAGGTTCCACCTTCTTGTTTTTCTTATGAACCAGGAAGTTCTTCACAGCGAGGGCGCCGGCTTTCCTGACCGTGCCTTGCGCGCAGCCAATCAGAGCGTCCGACGGGTACGCGCCGCTCAGGGTGCCGCTGCTCTGCTCGTCGCTCACGGCGGAGCAGGCCTCCTCGGCGCAGTCCCGACCCCGTGTCTGAGGAGAAGGTCGTTGGAAGACACAGTGATTATTCCTCATGAATGAATACATCAAGTAAATAAACCCAATGTACACAAAGTAACTCACCCAAGCTTGATTGTCCAGCTCCTTCCTGAAATTCTCGTACACGCCCCCCTTTAACCCTTCGCCACCTCGCCCTTCTCCTCCTCCGGCGCTGCTGCTCCCGCTGTCGCTGCCGTTGAAGACGCTGCTCTCGGCAGCTGAGTACACCGAGAACGAGGCCGACATGGCCTTACAGCGCCGTGACACCAACTCCCCATCCCCGTCTATCTCCGCGGCGACGCCGTCGATGCCACTGTCGCCGTATTCACTTCCCTCGCCCAGAACACCAGAGATGTCCTGTCGGAAGGGTCAACATATAAGAGGTCATGTGACTTTCCTTTCACCAAACACAGTCTCCCTCTGTCCTTTCTTTTTTGTTTTTTGCTGTGCTGTCCATCTATTTATACCCAGTCTAACATCCCCCTCAGCCGGGGGAGGGGGGGGGGTGAATTTGTAATGAGCACTTCTGATGCTCTGTTATCCCGGCACGCTTCAAGGTTCTGGGAATAAGTTGAAACAAAAGCCTGGTTTGCTTTTTTTTTCTTATTCGCCAACGTTTTAAACAATGACGCATGAAAAGTGATTGTTTGAAAAATGATTGTTCTTCGCTCGACTGATTTTTTTTTTTGGCGCCCTGAATCTGTTATTAATGGGGCTGCTGGTGAAACATCACAGTGTCTTTCTCTTTCCCCCTGTGAGCGACACTGTTTTTGTGCGATAAGCCTCTACAATGTGATGACGGTGTTTATTTGTGTGTATCTGTGCTTGTGGGGACTTGAGGGGCTCGAGAGGTTCGTGAATGGGGCAGGAAAGATATCAGGCTTTATTGCGTTCATTCCTGGAGGAGGGATGAAGAAACCAGGCCGTCGTTCGACAAGTAGCCTTTCTATCTGACTTCTTATATACGCACATGAGCGCACACAGGAAACGTCTGTTGTCAACAAAATGCTAATTGCTGGGTTGACTGGTGTCCTCTGTCATGTGTGTGAACCCCCTGAACTTCCTGGATACAGATGGTAAACAAAGTCCTATTGCTACATCCGTCAGGAGACAGAAAACATGGAAACCCACAACACAAACATGGCTTTTAAGCTGATTTTTGTATATTTATGTCTATATGGATAAAATAATAATAATAATAAACATGGTCTAACCTGAGTAGTTTGTGCACGGCGTCCCTGGAAGGCAGGGCACGGCGCCGGCGGGATGCCGAGCCCGGCCAGGCCCTCGGACAGGCAGTGGGAACGTCGGCAGGGAAGCGTGAACGCTCCGTATCCGCCGACATCCTCCTCAGTGGGAGACATCAACCCCTCCTCCCCTTCTCCATCCCCATCACAATCGGCTTCTCTCCGGTTTTTAGGGAAGCGGCTCCTCTGGGCCCTGAGGCCAGGACTCTGCTGGCTGCACAGATGGTCCAGAGACGACGCTCTTTCAGCTGAGCCTGAAACGTACACAGGTGGTTAGAGTGTGTGGACGTGAGGCGTGAGGAGAAGTGAGGTTAGTGCTTTCTGATTGTCTGTCAGTTACATTAACCTTCACTGTGAGTGTGTGTGTGTGTGTGTGTGTGTGTGTAAAATTTTGCATATATGCATTCATTAGTTTGCACTAGCCGACCTCCTGGGGCAGCGCTGAGCAGCTCCTGCACAGCACCAGCTAAACTAACAACCCCATGACCAGCAGAACCTCTCCAACGCATTGATGGCAGGTGACCTTCAATCAGGAGACCCGACTTCCCGGACCGTTTTCCCACTACTCAGTGATTGTCTGCCATGTTTCCCACCTCCCACCTCCTCATCGTCTGTCAAATCAAACCATCATTGCAGAAAACTGCACCGGTGTTGACATGGCGACGTTCTCACCTGCACCGGGCCGTGTGAACTGCTCCTCCTCCTCCTCCTCCTCCTCCTCTTCCTCTCCTCCGCCTATGATCTCCTCAGTGCTGGTCAGATGCTCCTGGCTCAGGTCCGACAGAGAAAACTCCAGACTGTCTTCTCGCCACATGTCGGCCGACTTTGACCGCTTCTTCTTAAAGCTCCCTCCCTCTCGGGGGCCCTCTGCCATTCGCTGGAGGTACCTGTCCTCCCCCGCTGCGTCTCCCTCCCCGTCCCCCTCCCCCTCCCCCAGGGAGTCCTCTCCTCCATCCTGAGCAACAGTGTCCGCCTCTGAGGTCTCGGGAGTCGGCGTGGCCAAAGCGTCATCATCCTGCTGATAGGACTCCGGCCTCATCGTCATAGCGACACGCTGTGTCCAGTGAGGGTTGATGTCAAACTCTCCAAACGCATCTGTGGCGTTGAATGGCTCCAGGCCGTTGTCGGCCAGGGACTGAGGGATGCTGGGCGTGCTGGACGAGCGAGTCGAGGCCTCCGAGTTCCTGTGCTCCTGTTTCACTGAGGAAGAGTGGCGGGAACGCCGGGCGATCGGCTGCTTGCTGCGGAGACGGAGGGAGCGGGACGTGTGCTTACGGGAGAGGTGACCCGTCACGTCGCCATAGAAACCGCTGTCCCCATTCTGACTCTCCACGTTTCCCATGATTCAACTGGAGACGATCGAGGAGTTTTCTGTGAAACATCAAATGTTATCAAAGGGGGAAAAAAACAACAACACTTCATCTGACTGATGTAACAATGGATGGAGCTGCTGAGTCAGCTGTTAATCATGAATAATGAAACCTTCGCCATCACATTCCTAACGTGGGCTCGACCGGCAAAGAGCAGCTGGCAAATATCCTCTGCATGACCAAAAAAAATGATTCTATATTGTAATTAGCCAGTAACATTAGTAAGAATGACACAGTTAAAAAAAAAGAAACTGTTAAATAATTAAAAGTATGGAAATTTGACATTTAAATACAAAGTAAAAGATGCTAAGGGAGATTTTTATTATTTGTATTATTTGGCTACCTGTGGTTCAGCATCTGCATCACCAGCCTCCCACTATCATGGCGTCAAAGTCGTCTTTCACCGACCGAATGATGCTCCACACATCCTCAAACGGTGGCGCCGGTTTGACCTGAGAGGAACAGGAAGAGGTGAGTTGTGTTTCAGAGAGACAGACACACACACACACACACACACACACAAATACAAACAACCACATTTTCTTTGAGCTGCACCATTAAAACATAGTCATGAACAGTCGGCATGTACAGTCATGTGCATGGGGAAAAAACAGCTCTTGTTTCCCTGCAGACAAAGACATGCATGCATGCACACACACACACACACACACACACACACACACACTCACAAATGACAGTAGATGAAAGCAGCTGTGGTGCATGATTTTCTGCTTAAGACTCAATTAAATGATCGCTGCCAACACGACCTAATTTTCTCTAATACCAGCCCTGAGCAGCTTACAGTAGACCATCATTTCCATAAATGTGCTATGTATAGTGTGAAGGTATGCAAGCGCGAGCATGTCCGCTCGCTTGTAGAGTCACTTTCTCTCCCCCCCCCCCCCCCCCCCCCCCCCCCACTTCCAAACCGGATAAAAATTTAATTTGTATGTATGATCACGCTCACTTGGCCTCGCATGGACATTAAGCAGCTAAGCCGGGAAACGGGCTGCTGCAAACACCATTTTCCAGATATGTTTGTGTCCCGGTGAGGCTTTAACGCATACATGAGTCATATAAGAGGAATGATTTCGCTGCAATGCAAAAATCAATTCATAAACTGCTGTAATAATCAGTTGTAAACATCCTGTGCCATTACCTCGACCAAACTACAAACGAGAGCAGCTGTTTTTATTATGAAGAGTAATAATCATAGTCAGGTGAACATGGAGAAACAAGCAGAGAGGCTCTGCAGTGTCTCGTTTCCATTGACGCCTCTGATGTTGAACCATGTGACTATCTGTGTTCATGTATTTAGACTCAGCCTCTGCAGCTCCAGCTGTGGGAAACAGTTACATAAGCTCAACTTGACCCTCATACTTCTCCTCCTCCTCTTCCATACGCTCATCCATCCATCATCCATCCATCCATCCATCCATCCATCCATCCATCCATCCAACCATCCATCCATCCATCCATCCATCCATCCATCCATCCATCCATCCAACCATCCGTCCATCCGTCCAACCGTCCAACCGTCCGTCTGTCCGTCCGTCCAACCATCCAACCATCCAACCATCCATCCATCCATCCATCCATCCATCCAACCATCCATCCATCCATCCATCCATCCATCCAACCATCCGTCCATCCGTCCAACCGTCCGTCTGTCCGTCTGTCCGTCCGTCCAACCATCCAACCATCCATCCATCCCTTCCGGCCTGCTGGGAGTTGTTAGCCCACATACTGACCACTACGTATACACACACACCCACACCCACACACACACACACACCCACACCCACACCCACACCCACACCCACACACACACACACACACACACACACACACACACACACACACACACACACATATATATTATTGTTGGACAAGACCTACTCTATGCTGCATCATGTATATTTGAGTCTGTGTTTAGAACTGTGGAAGTGAAAAAAAAAAACACAAACAAAACACACACACATACAGACACACAAACCCAACAAACCAAATATTCCTGCCTGACACAACACAGGGGAAATCAAACCGCTGCCTCTCCTCCAGCGGTGTACTCGCCAAAATGTTTAGTCTGGTCGTTTTACCTCTTCCCGTATCCCGCAGCAAGGCAGGGGAGATGGAGAGGGGTGATGGGGGAGGTCTCCTGCCCTCTCCCTCTCTCTCTCTCTCTCTCTCTCTCTCTCTCTGTCTCTCTACAAATACCCGCATAGAACCGAGAGGTGAGGCGAGGCTGAAGGCGAAACACATGAGGAGGGGAGGGCACTGAGGTCGGCACACACCGAGAGGTCAAGGCAGAAAAAAAAAAGTGGGATTTTGTGCTATGAATAGAAGTTTGATATGGAAGAGAGAGAGGAATACAAACTATGAACGAGAGAGGAGGGCGAGACAGAGAAATTTAGGGGGGGGCGGAGGGAGGGGGGGGGGGGGGGGGGGGGGGGGGGGGGGGGGGGGGGTCCTATTGTTCCTGAGCTTTAAGTGGATAAGTAGACATGTGCTGCGCTTGTCTCTCCCCAGGCTTAATTGAGGCAGCCGAGACAAAGAGGGGAAACATAATTATTCGCTCTCTTCCTCCCCGCGTCTCGTTCCTGCTGTATATCAAACTATGAACGAGAGAGGAGGGCGAGACAGAGAAATTTAGGGGGGGGCGGAGGGAGGGGGGGGTCCTATTGTTCCTGAGCTTTAAGTGGATAAGTAGACATGTGCTGCGCTTGTCTCTCCCCAGGCTTAATTGAGGCAGCCGAGACAAAGAGGGGAAACATAATTATTCGCTCTCTTCCTCCCCGCGTCTCGTTCCTGCTGTATATTAACACTCTGACAGTGTGTGTTAACACAACGCCGAGGCACAATCACCGTGCACACGCACCGACGCACACACACAGAGACGCACACTGAGGGGGGGGCAAAGAAAAAAATGCAAAATTGTTTTTTGCAAAAAAATAAAACATCCTCTCATAAAGTCTCATTTTTTCCCCCTCATTTTAATTGGCGTCTATTTAATTGATCGTGAACAGATCTGCTGTTATGATAAAAACATATATAATAGATACATAGTCTGAGGCGCTCTCTCACGTCATACATCACCTCATACATTAAAACACACAAAGTTGTGTTGTGTGCTGCGGCCCTCGCTGCAGCGCCACAGTATAAACGCAGACGTGCATCCAGTTACACACACACCTGCAATATCCCTGGAGAATGTTAGCAGGCTTTCCCGACTCACACACACACACACATGCATCTTCTCACAGTCTTTGGAAAAATACCAGAGGCCTGTCAGAACAGACACGGAGCAGGAACACCCTTCCCCCCCCCCACCTCAACCGTCGCCAATCTTTTCATCTCTGCACCTGTCTCACAGCTCCACCCAACATGACACACGGCTCGCCGCTCCAGACTGAAAACCGCACATGACACAGTCGATGGCATTAAACAAAACCCGTTTTTGCATTCGTTTGGTTTTTGTTGTTTTTTTGTTTTTATTAAAAGCCCGTCATCGTCTGAGCCACACTGTGGAGCTGCTGTCGATCAGACGCTGACGTCAAACTGGGAACTCGCCCAATAACAACACAATTAATCAAATCTAACATTCATAACTGAATCGAATACAAACAGACTGTGGCGAATGGCGTTTGCTGCCATTTGTGTAACTTTGCTTTGTAACAGGTGTTTTAAAACCGGTGAACATAAATAAACGTCCGGGCGACTTTTATTTCATTGTTAAATTGTGAGTGTTTCGCCGTAGTGACGAGTCCAGACATCGCTGTAACCAGAGATGCTCTGAGCTTGAATGACCTTTCCGACCTTTCTGTGCCCCCCCCCGGGATCAAGCCCCAACATGCATGACGTGGCCCCTGGACTCACCCGACCCTCAGGCCTTTTTTCCCTGCTCCTTCCACAAACTGTACCCCCCCCCTCCCCCCTCCCCCCTCCCCCGAGGCCTGGGGAGCGAAGTCGCTGAGGTTAACAAACTATCCGGGGGGTAGACAAAGGAATTTCGGATCGAGGAAAACTTCATTCCGTGCGAGTCAAAATAGACTACCATGGGAATCCTGGAGGACTTAGTCCTTCACCACGCTCCACAACATACACAACATCACATGAACGCACGTACACAATCACTTCCTTATTGCTAATTAGAACAAACACAGTGAAAAACATGCAAACGAGGACTGGGTGGAGAAAGAGTCAGTGTTCCAATCAAACAGGGATCAGGTCCTTCATAGTGCATGGCTGTGGGTGCTGCACACCTGGATGTGTGTATTGTTCACATGTCTATCTGCTGCTGTGATAACAGTCACAGGAAAAAGCTGAAACGCGTCCTATTGTGGAGACAGGAGCGCACACTCCCCTCCACTCGCACAGCCCCTCTGAGCCGGGACTGTGTCAGACGTCGCTGGTAGAAATCCCCGAAAGAGGAAGATTAGCTTCTTATTCATCCCTTTTCAGGATCTGACAAGACTCACAACCCCCCCACCCCATCCCCCAGCACACTCACATACACATACACATACACAAACACCGTGAGCCTCAGCTGCTGCTCAAGTCAAACATCTTTTTTTTTTTGTCTTAAGTGGTGAGAGACACATTGGAATTCCTTCCTGAAGAAAACGACAGAACAAAGCAGAGGATCGTTATCACTTCACCGCTGTATCAAATGTGCCAGATACAACAACAACGCAGATACAGATAGATAAATGACATATGCAGGGTAACAACACTTTTTCAGTGCAGCGTGTCATTTACAGAACGAGTCAGGGTCGTGAAAGCCCTTAGGGTCGAGGGTCATCGGTGCGTCGGAGGAGCAATTAAATAGGAGATAACGGGGCAGGTTCGCTCTACTCCTCAAGTGTCACTAACCTCATTAAACCCACTCCTCCATCTTTCTAGGAGCTTACGCCTTCACTCAGACTCCAGCCGAGTCTGTGCAGCACGCCGCTGTCGGGGATTACCATAATTTGAGAGAAATCCCATGAGTCCCGCATCGAGCGAGTTTGCCCGGCGAGAGTCACTGACTGTGTCGACGCTTCGCCCCAGAGTCGCCCAGTGCGGCTTCAGCTACTGACAAATCCATGTGTGAATTCATAAGGCAGGAGATCCCTGGGATTCAGACCTCCCGCTGTGACCTTTCAACATGAATATCCCTGACTCCTCCATTCTCCTGCTTGTTCTGAGATGAAGGAGGAGATCAAGGCGTGTCAGTCGCAACGAGATCCTTCCTGGATCTCTGGAAATCCTCCTGCTGATAGAACATCGCCAACCCCTCCTTTACATCAGTCAACACTTGTGGTTGTGGCGATGACAATTCATCCAAACAATCAGGTGAATATCGATGGGGTGATTTGCGGCTACTAATATGTGAGAGGAAGTTAGAAAAAAAAAGAAAAAGTGTTTAATTATGCAGGAAGAGTTGAACTAAACACTGACGGTGCTCCAGATGCGGCTGGTAACCGTAGAAACCCTGCGGCGCAGGACGCAGACGAGGAAAGGACCGTCTAGGAGTGAAGGAATAAGACAGAGATAGACGACTTAAAAAACAAAAACAAAAGAGCCTATTTGAAAATTGAACACAACTCCATCAATGTATTATTCTGCAGAAATCATCCAGTTTGTCTCGTCCACAGCCAACGTCCATCAGTTCTTCTGCCAGAGGATCAATGTATCAGACAGATTCCCCCCGGCACTTTGTGAGAACTAATAACCAGAGCAGTGAGGCAGACGTGAGCCACGTCTTGTTTTGTATTTATTGCATTGTGACGTCCCGCTATTATGTTTCACCAGCACCGAGACAACTGTCTTTCAGCCTGGCTGATGGATTTCAGCATCAAATATTATTGTCACAAATTCACAGCAGCCAAACTCACAGCATCACCACAAAGTCTGACACTGACACACACACAGACAGACAGACACACACAGACAGGTGTGTGTCGAACAGCCAAATTGGTGGGTAGCACTTCCTATTTCGGTCTGTGCCGTCTGGGGGAAAAAGCGAAATAACAGGGTGGATGGGCGGGCGAGAGAGAGGGATAAGAGGGTTTTAGGTAGAGGCAGGTTGGGGCGGGGGGGGGAAAGGGGGGGTTGGCGGAAAGAGGGTCTGGGAAAAAAAACAAGATGATGGTGTTGAAAAGGGGGATGAGAGGTTGTTAGAGCGGCTGCGAGCGGATGGAATCGAGTGTCGGGCCACAGGTAGACAGGCTAATGATGTGTGCCGAGGTGGAAGGAGGTGTGAGAGGTAAAGAGATGGAGTGGTGCTGATGGGTCGTGAGGGGCTGATGGAGATGGATGTTGTGTGTCAGATGTGAACAGGCCGACAAAGTGATGATGATGACTATCTGGAGCTTCCGCACAGGTTGTGTCCCCATTGTTGTTTACTAATCTGCTGAACTGCATAGACGCTAATTATATTAAAAAAATAAATAAATAAATAAATTTGCTCAAAAATGGTCTTATTTAAGAAAATGATTGATGCCTGCTGTTTTTTTTTAACAAGCGTGAAATAAACTACCACTCTATGGTGCATAGACAGAGTATGATCATTAAGGTTCGAATACTGCAGCGGTGCAATATGCAGATTAGCAATATTAGCTTACCCTGATTTTAATCAAACTGTTTGTGCAAAGGCATTAATAAAACGCGGCGCACAACTCTGATCGCTTTATTAATTAAGAATACTGCCGACGCACGCACCTACGAACGCTCTGCGGCGCCACCAGGGAGCGCGGAGAGCGGCTACAGGTACGCAGGGAAGAAACGAAAGAGACACAATTCATTATGGCGGAAACCTGACAGAGGTCAGGAAGCAGGTGATGATAATGAAGATGACAGAGGAGTGGGGGAGGGGAGTGGGGGCGGGGGCGGCAGGAGGTGGAAGGGGAAGTTATCTTAGTGCATCTCCGCACCTGAGTCAACAGCAGGGCTTGCAAACGAAGTGGGAGACAATGTAGCACAGTGAGGGACGGGGGGTAAGAATGTGACGGACAAACAGCAGCCCACTGTGGCGTCTCTCTGCAGACCACCAGGACGAATACAGGAACACAGTGGGGACTGTGGATATTATCACATCCAGTTATTCAAAATGAACTGTAACTGGAAGAGCAGTGGAACAGATAGTAGTAAACACCATGTTGTGTGCACCATGTATGAATTTGCATCACATGATCACATTTCTGGGCTGATGTTTACCACAAAAAAACAAAAAAAACCAAAAACACTCTTGTGACCCACAACGCCGTCACAAGTAGATCAAAAGCTCAAACGTTTAGTATTTTTCCAGAAAACCCATAAACTGTACATATTGAGGAAAACATGTAAACAACTAACCTCGAAAGTACAGAAATAAACAAGTACAGTTTTTTTTTTTTTGAACATTTGACCTGCAAGTTATAATGAACCAAACTAAAAGATTTTTTTTTAGTTTCAGTTATGTATCAAGATTATAATTATTCATTTAGCATTACTATGTGAATGAGGCTTACTTAATGCATCCATAGATACATTGTCTCAGCCAACGTTAAAATGTCTTCGCGAGAGAAACACTATCAATGAGACAAGGATGTCAACAACATGTCTGCAGTGCGGCGTCTCCTCAGTGGACGGGCTGGAATCTAGGTCAATGGGTCCATTTGCCGGGAGTCGGGCTCTTGTGTGGACTCAGGCTGGGGGTTATTGTTTGGGTTCTGAGTGGCCACACTGAATAGAGCCTCCTCTGTCAAAGCATTAGTGACCTGTATGAGCACCACACGACTTACTGACATCTGAGTGCAGGCCTGAGGTGAGCGGACAAAGGCAATCTGACCACACACACACACACACACACACACACATATACGTGTCCCTAAAGCCTAATGCACCACAGGACAATAACAAAAACACACAGTCTAAGAGAAACCTTATACAACAATCACCACAGGGTTTTATTTACCCAAAGAAACTCAAACCAAAGAACAACAACAAAAAAAACACACACACACTCTGCCCGTAAGCCTTCATCTTTGTCTTTGTTGTTCCCACACACACACATACACCGCATATATTCAGACATATTCACATACATACTTGCACATGCACACACGTGCAAATGCACTCACAGGCCGCCTTGTGCAATCCCACTGCATCACTTCCAGGTCAACAAGCAGGAACGCTCAACGTGACGATGTGATGGGGAGCGAGTCGCAGGCAGGATCGGCATCCTCACAGAGGAGGAGGTTTTAAAAAAAAAAGATCCCAGGAAGGCTGAATCCCACCAGCGCAAACAAAGCATAAACACAATCTTTGAAGACACTCTTTGCACTCGCACAGTAAATCCTCCCCAAGCACTTCACACACACTGCTGAATTTCCACTCCGTCACTCTGACGACTGTAAACCAGCTCCCTGTTCAGGTAGCGCGTCTCATCTCGAACCCAGTTCCTATTATTATTATCATTATTATTGTTATTACTCTTATTATTATCATTATTATTGTTATTGCTCGTGCTGATTGTTTGTAGTAATGGCACCCTAGGAATATCAAATATGATGGAGTTGCATGCACACACACACACACACACACACACACACACACACACACACACACACACACATAAACATGTGAGCTGGAACGCAACACTGATCAGAGATAATGGGCAAACATGACAGGGATGTCACACCACAGAGAGATGATGGAGCGAGAGACAGAAAGAGGGAGAGACAAAGGAAGGAAGGAAGGAAGGAAGGAACTCCCTGATCGTCAGCAGCCAGACCAGAGAAGACACAAAAGGGAAGAAATGAATGAGGACACATGCCAGCTCACGTCAGCTCTGAGACACCCCTCCCCCGTCTGGACCCCCGTCTCAAACGAGAGGCTCCTCATGCGTCTTCTGCCTCTCAGCGGGGGGGTTGATGTTGTGTGGCGAGGAACGAAACCAAATGTTCCCCACCTGATGTTCCACACTCCCAGGTTAACACATCTCTGAGTCCCGCTCAACCAGACGGGCGACATTACAAACCAACACACACACACACACACACACACAGGCGGACACGTCAGTGTGACATAATGACTCACATCGGCATGTCAGGCTCAGTTTCTCATACTCAGCCTCATTCTGAAGGCCAAGACCGTGGTACACAGACACACACAGAAACACACAGACACACACAGACACACACAGACACACAAACAGTTGTATTCACAGGCCCCTGACAACTATTTTTTATCAAAGTGCTAAACTCCATTGAAACAAATTGAGTTTGTGCGACGTTTTAGTGGCAACTTGACAAATGTCCCTTTGCAACAAATCGTCTAACGTCTTCATCTAACATGGAAAAGGGATTCCCTCTAATGCCACGTTTAGCTAACGGCTTTAACGAGAGAGAGAGAGAGAGTCAAACACAAACATTTAAACAGCTTGATTGCAGGTGGGGGTGATGGACACCAGGGGGCTGCGTAAGCCCCATGTTTGCTCAACGGCAAAAATAAGTGGACCTCTGAGGATGAGGGGATGAAACATTAGCAAAGCCAGTGCAGGAAAACAAGAGAGGAAGATGCGAAGAGAGAGAAGAAGACGGAGGCCCCCCACCCCCACCCCCCCTTTCATGTTAATTGCATCATCTCGTTAACATGTCCGCCACACGCTCCTCAAACCACATCTCCTGTGTTGGAGAAGATGATGATGGTTGTTGTGACCATTATCATTGTTTACATTTATATAATGAGCTATTTGATCCATGAAGCAAAAGCATGAATACGACTTTGATATTTGTATTTGTAGTACATTATACTACATGAATCAACTATGTAAATAGTAAAGCATGACACAAGGTGAAAACTTTGTAATGCTCGACAAAAACAAGCGCCTGACGTGTGTAACGAGAACGGGCTCATCCGTATCTGCCCTGCAGGTGAGCCGAGTTAGCACGAGAGCACTGGATCAATCCGGGTCAGCGAGTACACACACACTTACACACAATACAAACACACACTTAATGGAGTCTCCAACCCCCCACTCCTTTCACGCTCACACACTATATTAGCTTACTGTACACACGTGGTTGTGTGGACATACACACACTAACCCTACACACAGATACACATAGACCTGAGTGAGCGAAGTGTAACAGTATATGAGATAATGGCTGCCCCCTTTTCCCCGGGCTTTCACACAGTCTTTGTCAGTTTTGAAAAAAAAGTGTGTGTATACACACACACACACACACACACACAAACAAAGAAACCACACACCAGATAAGACACCAGGCAGTTTTTATCTGCTGCTATAAAACCCGTCACGGATCACTTCCTCAAAACACCCTGCCAATAGTCAACGTTGTCGTGGCGGCGAGTTGTGAAGCAGTGAATTGTGGAAGGAAAGATGACATGAGAGATAGATTTAAAAAAAACAAAAAAAACGAGAGAACGTGATAGAGAAAGACAGAAAAAGAATGAGAGAAAATTCTAAAAATAGAAAATGTCTATTTTGCTCAAGTTCAAAACAAACTCGGCTGGTTGATGACAAACACTGTGTGTACATATGTATCATACTGTATTTACACATATAATTACTGATATTTAAAAAAAAAAAACACGAGTAAACGAGAAAATGTGATTGGCTTGTTTTCTTTACCTTGCTAACAGAGAGGCACCAAAGTGCGGGAGGAGAAAGGCCAGTGGAGACTGTGTGACCTTTGACCCCTCGTAATTCCTTGGCTGCCCGGATGCCTGAGGATGACCCTGTGCACAGCTGACACTTAACACTGTGCACAGACACACACGAGGGACAAATGCTGAGTAGGTATGAAGTGTTTAAGGAGGCAGGGGAGTGCACATTAAAGACTCCTCTCCTCTGTTTTTATCTCCTTCATCCTTTCTCCTGTGTTGTTGTTGGTGATGTCAGGGGTCACGCTGTTTCCAGCTGCTGGGCTCAGGGGGCTGTTCAGGTATTTTGTCATCACTGAATCACCTCGAGCAGTGTAACGAGGCAGTGCCCCACAGAGAGAGAGAGCATTAATGATTGATAAAACTCTCAGCAACACACACTCACTGGAGCGCGCAGCTCGGCTATATGCACAAAACATGTGCATTATACAAATATGTGCGTGTGTGTGTGCGAGACCCAAACACCACACGGAGCAAAGGAGGGACGTTACACACACACACACACACACACATTGAGCGAAACAGTTTGCCGCCTCACGTTGATCAGACGTTTAACACACTTGTACTCACACTATAAGATACACACATCTGATCACACACACACACATTAAAGCGGATAGAAATATCTCACAAATCATGTCAACAAACATGTACCTGCTGGTGTGTGTGTGCTCCTGTCACACACCTGAGTGGAAGAGTTAATTCCCAGTGGTGGTTAGAAGACAGTCAGCACGTGTCCTGTCTCACAGCAAACGGGGGGGGGGGAATCCTCGCAGTAGTGAAACACCTTCCTGTTCTCCGGCGTGGCGTTTGACTCCACACACGCACACACACACACGCACACACACACACACACACACTGTGGCATCACAGCACATACTCACACATGCTGCCTCTTGCATGCCTCCAGCAGACTGAAGGCTGAGCAGAGGGTGTGAGCGTTCCTGCCTGAGTCTGAGCCCGCCCTCTCTGCTGTGGCTCTCCCATTCCCTCCCTCAGGCACTCACCCATCCCTCCCCACCTCCTCCTCCTCCTCTACATTCCCTCCCTCTCTCTCTCTCTCCCTCTCTCTCTCCAGTTTCACCTCCCCCGGCTCGCCAGTTGACTGCCAGCATGTGAGCCGGGCCTGTGGCTCGAAGCTTTTGGTTGTCCCACTCCTCCTCCTCCTAACGGCCCCAAAAGTTCAACACATAAACAAAAGACACACGGACACACATACGAGAATGCATGTGCACACACACACACACACACGCACACGCAACTGGAAAATAAAGACTGATAAAGAAAATACAGGGATTTAAATAATGAGAACGAGAGTCAGCTCATGTGATGTTGCTACTCGTATAAATATGTGAAATTCACAGTTTCACATTGTCAGCATAATGGTTTGCAAACACGTACAAAAGGTACACATGCGTTTTCTGCATTGGGAATATATTAGTTTGTGTAATGTTTGCCAGATAATACACAGTATCACTGTACAGTATATCAATATACAGTATCACTATGATTTTGAGTGTCACCTGGTACATGTTCAATCTTATAGCCTCTAAATTATTATCTGACAAAACCTTTGTTTTGTTTTGTTTTTTTAGGTCAAAGATACCTGAAAACTATACAAGGTATTATACATTATACATCAGGAGGATGTTTCTGTCTGTGACGTTAGATAACTGATGTTTGGGAGTACAGGGGGTCCTCGAGTTACGACGGAGATCCGTTCCTGAGAATGTGTCGTAACCGAATTTCGACGTAAGTCCGAACATACATTCATATGTAAGGTAGATACTAAGTTGTGCCACTAGATGTCGCTATAACACCACCCTAAAATAAGAGTTTACTATGGCGAATTGCCTTTTTGTCCCTCTTGAGACACCGTAGGGGTTGATATCGCGAGTGTAATGAGCATTTCCTTTAGATTTCTGATATCAACCTTGTAGACCCTGTGTTGTGAATAAACCTACGGTATCGCCACAATCCCGAACGCATCTGTGTCCGTGTGCATCTCCTTACCGGCTGCCACTGCACCCCCACCCCACCCCCAACCCGCCAGCCGTCCATTTCAGATAAGTAAACGCAACGCAGAGTAGCCTAGCTGTGGAGGTGTTGGAGAGCCGGCACCAACTGGTTCCCGTGCGAAGTCTGTACGTATTTACGGGGCAAACCGCTTAAGCCGAAACGAGGAAGTTCATAGGAGATGTGTCGTAACTACGAAAACGTCGTATCTCGAGACCGTCGTAACACGAGGACCCCCTGTATCTGACACGTATAGAGGCGAACATGTTGGGGCAAAGGTCAGTGAGGGTAACAGATCTACCCAACAAAAGGACACGACACAGGCTCCTCAGGGGAGGGAGGGAGGGGGAGAGAGAGAGAGAGAGAGAGACTACAAACACAACATACCTGTGCACTGGTACATGAACAACACACTGACATGATCATACGTCTGAGCGATACCACAGTGATGTCTGTTTGACTGTCTCCCACCGCCTGTCCACTCATCACACCTCACTGTCTTCCCAGTCTGTCCCCTTCCCAACAGAAGAGACGGATAAGGTCGTGTCCTGCTGGGAGCCACATGAAACAGGAAGTAACAGTCCTGCAGGATGAACTGGGGACTTTGACCATCAGTTCCCACAGTCCAACCCAAACACAGCGTTATTGGGCCCTAATGCAATTATCCAGGCCGTGGGGAGGAAGTGGCGAAGGTCTGAAGACGGCGGCGATGGCGTGTTGGCACAAGCACAATGCAGCAGAGGT
This sequence comes from Trinectes maculatus, assembly GCA_016785345.1. Lineage (NCBI taxonomy): Eukaryota > Metazoa > Chordata > Actinopteri > Pleuronectiformes > Achiridae > Trinectes > Trinectes maculatus. The sequence continues at coordinate 247,119 of JAFBJQ010000166.1, forward strand.
AATATAATAACAGCAGCAGGTGGAGGGTGTCATGTGAGCAGGGAAACATCAGGATGCGCGTTGTTGCTTTTTCTTTGCTTGTTTTCGCTCTGTCAATGCTCATTTGCTTTTTTGTGGCGCGAGCACGCACATTGTGTGCTGTTGAGTAAAGCAACATGTAACCGAATATCGGGCCATGTTTTCTGTTGAATAAACAGTTACCATTCGGTAGCAGCACCTTTTTGTTCTCCCGTCTCCCTGCACACCTGAGCTCAACACAACAGACTCCACCTTCCCCCAGTCCTTATCAGACCTTATCTCAGTCTGCACGTGCAGGTGTGTGTGTGTGTGTGTGTGTGTGTGTGTGTGTGTGTGTGTGTGTGTGTGTGTGTGTGTGTGTGTGTGTCATCTCTGTTACTAAACGTATAATGAAATTCATGAACGTACTGTATTGGGGACAAGAAAAAAAAAGGGATCTGCACATATACACAATGAGGACGCCCATCTCCACCCACCCCAACCAACACCTTGCTTGCCAGATTTGATCAAATCATTATCACCAGCCATGCACATGGAGGTTATGAATTATGTATGTACTGCTGGGTAGTACACAATAGTACATCTCTACTGGCCTGCTACCTTTTTCTGAGAGTCACATTAGCCACCAGTTACTGGCTCCAATGCTCAGGGTCATATCCGTTCATCCCCGTCTAGCACTGTTATAATTACCATTAGCATGCCGCACCACACACACACACACACACACACACACACACATACAGGAGATACACAGTCTAGACAGAAAGCGGGGCAGGGATGGGGAAAGTGCGCTCATTAACAGTGACAACACAAATGAGTGACAGGACCTCAGACTGGAGAGCGAGCAGGCATCAGGTGTTTGACTGGAACCCTTCATCATCAACACAAAAGGAACAATGATGTGCGTCAGGTGTGAGGCCGCGATGGACGGCTCGGGTTCGACACGACAGGTGCCACGGCAATTCCTTTAGTCATCAAGCGTAACCGAGCCTATACACCCATACACGTTTTCATACACACACACACACACAAAATGGACAAAAATCTTTGCCCCAGCCAATATGAGATTTCGCTTCCATTCTGGAGCGATGCCCATGAACACAGCAGGGAAATATGCAGCGTTACATATCACATGGTACAGTTATATTTCAGGTTGGGGGGGAAATGAATGATCCTGCTACGTATACTGTCAAGTTAATGTTGATATTAGCTAATGGGCCCATAGATTTTTGTCCCTTTGACGTCAAGGTCGCACAGCGCACATCTGTGCAACATTAGCCCGCAGCTATGAGACTAATGAATATTCATGTGGGAGAGGTTAGCTCATTACCTGCAGTGCAGTCAAAAGGCAAGAGCGTTGTGTACCGTACTATTTGTTTTGGTTGTGGTTGTGGTTACATTAATGCTCCTGCACCATGCTGCTGTGCTTCTGTGGGTTGGTAGTATTCTGTTACAGTGCGTGGAAACATGACCTCCATGACTGTGATTCGGAGCCCGGATGTCTGATCAAGTGGAAACTGACAGACAGGGGAGAAATGTCACCTCTGGTACCACTGTCAATTTAAAGCAAACACACACAGTGTGTATATATAAGCACAACAGACAAATAAAGCGAGGAGTGCTACTTTGTTACTTTGTGTCAGCATCATTAAGAAGTGACTTCATCCATCCACCGTGGGATAAGATGGAGACTGAGATGGGTCAGAACAATGCACAGTTATTTACCTTCCAATCTTCATAAAGCTGGATCAGCATACATCAACACCCACCACTGGCCCAAACAAGTCAGAACAGACCTAAAGCCGACACACAATATTTGTACCAACATCACAAAACATCCAAATGTAAAAGATTTTTTAAGAGTTAATCTTCCCTCTGTAGTGTACATGCTGGAAAACTCAAGATGGATGATGTTAATAGACTGAATGTTAATATCATATGATCCCTGGGAGCAGCATTAATTAGGGTGCTGCATTCACCTATGTTTATGTAGGATACAAGCACATGGGAGTGGTGGGAACAGTCTATACTTTTAAATTACCATCTCCTCATTCTTCTTTTACATTCTGATTCTCACAGGTTAAAACAAAGAGCAAAGCAGAGAGGTCGAGGTGTGGGATGCTGCACATCCACCACACGACCTCCTGACCTCCGCTCTGACTATAATATTTACATGGCAGGATGCTGAACCGAGCTGGTGAACACAGTAAAGATGACACATTCTTTAATGTTGTTTCAGACACAATTAATATTGTAATAGTCAACACATGAAATGAAAAAGTTATCCTATACTATTTTAAAAAAAATATATTTTTTCTATTATTTAAATCTCTAAACAGCACAAAGTTGACATATTCAGGAAGAGATGGAAATGAGGTTGTGTTGAGCTCGTCAGGTCGGAGATGTAACATTTATCACAAACACTGCTGCGTCGACTGAGTTTCAGCCGCTTCAGCTGAAAGTTGACAGCGCCAGCAGAATAAAAGGGGGGTGGGAGGGTGGCGGGGTTAAGAGGTTGAGTGTGGGAAAAGGAGGGGAGGTGAGGGAAGAAGGGATTAAAGCATCAGGAGGTGCAGTGTTCCTCTGAAAGATGACGGGCTGATGGCTGCTCCCGGAGGACTGACTGGGAATAATCCCACCAAATGGAGGAGTTTAATAGACACCACCCACCACCCACCAAGAGCCAGCGACAAATGTGTGCGCACGCAAACACACGGCAACACACGCACAAACCTGTGCGACATCCACGTGTGGACGCAGACAAAAACACTTCTGCCTCACACAGCTCAGCTGATATGTGGCAATGTGACAATCCGGGTTTTATGTAAAGGAAAACACACACACAAACGCACAAAATGCACAAAACAAACAAACCAAAGAACTTCTTTCCATCATTTCACATTTAAGGACATTAGGACACAGCGACAACAACAAATTCCCGCATGTACACCCTCCGACACTCTTTTCTGTCTACATCAGCAAAACCAACATCCGACACACTCTGCTATATGAACAACAACAACAACAACAACAACAACAACAACAACAGTAGCAAACAAGCAAGACATAGTGTGTCGCTGTTCTCCGATGTGTGCGGCAGGTTTGGACTGATGGATCTAATCGGTGCTATCACAGGGTCTCTGCTGTGCTGCTAACTGGCAACCTGAAATAATCAGACGCACAAATGGGCAAAAAGAGCCAGACAACAGAAGGTGGAGCGAGACGGGGTTTAGTTGGGGCGACGGGTTGGAGCCGCCAAGCTGGTGGAGGGTTTTAGTTCAATGAACCTCACAAAGCCTCAGGACAAACCATATTTCATCTGGCCATTTGAAATTACACTTTCACAGGGAAGAGGAATCGTTAATCGTCCTTTTTGACTTTGAATAAGTGAAACTTTTGTCGATGGCTGTCGCACACCATCAGCCCAGTTGTTTGTTCAATGTAAGTTTAATTCATTTGTTGGCAGCCCTGTTGATGCTTGATTTAAAAGATGATATATTGTTTAACTACATGCATTTGTAATTGTTATTGACGGAGAGTAAATGATCAGTATTTGTTTCCATTTGGCAAATTAACCTTTTTCTTTGTACCAACTGTGTTGTTTGAGCAGCCTGTCTGATACTGAATTAGTGGATTAGCAAATTGATTTTGGGTTTGTGGCTTTACAAGACAACAATGGTCATATGTCTCAATTAGGTGTTGTCATAAATATTATAAATCTCCTCACTCAAAAACACAAGAAGCTGTATTAAACACAACATGTTTGGACCTCCCTCTATTTATAATGGAAGCACATATATACAAACTGCCTCCTAGAAAGTATCTTTGTTTTTTCAGCTGATTAACTCATCATTAAGATTTTAACCACAACTAAAGCATGAAATTGGCTTCATGGCCACAGTTAATGAGCAGCTATTGATCCTGGTAAAGACCATCAATGTGTAATAGCGGGCTAAAGTCTGAATTAATGCTCGCGCAAGCACCGCTAACGCTGTCCGCGTGTTAACGATTAACCTTTAGACTAATGTTATTCTGATTTCCCCTGAATTCAATCACAGACCTGATGACAAACTACTTTTCACAAAATCCTCAAACTGTTGACAATGTGCTTCAAACCACAACGGTAGGAAACATAGTATCACCACTGAAGGATCAATACGTTCCCATGGGAAATACAGCGATTAAACATACACAGTCCACGAGAGGAATGTCATGTCCATGTTATGGACATTCATGTGGGAGGCCAACAGGAACAGGTTTTATCATTTCTGACATGGATGTTCAAATTAAAACCTTTCAATGTTGCCAGTCAATATTTTAGTCAGTAAAACTGTGAATAACAGAAAATGATTGTTGTATCGACGTAAAAACACCTTCGCGTGTCTGAACATGTTTGATGATTGTTTTTGTTCAGACAAAATAAAGAATGTTTTATACTTTTTTTTTTTTAACAGACACAGAACATTAAAGGACCCGGCCCTTGTCTCGTTATAATTCAGAAACCCTGACAATATTTTACTTTCCAAATCCTTTTCAGATGTAGCTGAATAATTTAGCAAAAACGTGGAGTGAAGTGTATAATTTCTGGTCTGCGTAATTCAAAGGAATGCAAAATATGCGCATATTGAGGCAGTCATTTTCGTCCTTCATCTCGGAGAGCGCCGGGGTCAGAGCTCAGAGCTCTGTCTCCGTTATCCGAAATGGACAGAAATTAGAAAGGGAGAAGGGCTGAAAATGGAAAAGTGGGGTAAAGAGTGAAAGAGGGGACCGTTTTGGAGTAATACAGTAACGCAGCAGTCTAACCACAGACAATGAAGAGTTTTAGATCCTCCAGGACAAAAACAGCCACCTCCTTCAGTCCCTCCTTCTCTCCGTCTTCTCCCCCCACGAGTCTTCCCTCGCTCCTCGACAAGAGAGGAGTGTGTACAGGTCCCCACTCTGCTGGGAACCGCAGAACGCTTCACACCTGAGCAACACTTCTCACACACACATATAAGAGCCTTGAGTTGGAAAACTCACACACACACACACACGCACAGAAAAAGCTCTCACGAGAAGAGAGTAATGAAAACAGGCGTGAAATCGGTGCGGTGCGTCGGCACGGGGAAGGTCACCTTGCAGACAGAAGTGTGTGCGCACACAATTTGTGTCGGTTCGCTGTGAATACAGATTCAAAAAGGTGAAACGATCAGGCCCCCTGAACACGATGTACAGTATCTGTGGAGTGTGACACGCCTCGTCTCTACCCACAATCCAAACTGGTTTCCTCTCTTTATCTGGTTCACAACTTCCTTTTTCGGTAACGCCATGGTAAATGTTTGCCATGCTAACATTTGTCTAGATAACGAATTTAAATAACGGAATCCTGAGACTGACAAAATGGAAAATCCAAATGAGGGGAATAAGACAATAGGTGTTATGTAATGTGCAATGTACATATGTTAACTATGTAGGTGAAGACGTATACAGTTGTATTATACTGAACAAAGTTTGTACATGTATCGGGTAAAATGGTTTGTCAAAGAGGGAAATATCTCAAAAATGTTGTTATGACATTCATCACATTAAAATCTTGTGTGTAATGTGTTTACTTGTAAAGTGCTATGTTCAACATCAGTGAGATAACTGCCATTGAACATTCAGGAGTCCCACGATGAAAGCATCTGTGGAATGCAACAAGGTCAGCGTCTGGCAAAATGCTCTGCCCCCTTTCTGCCCCGCATCACACAGCTATCTACCAACCAGAGTAGAACACCAACAGCCTCGAGACAATAATAAGCACCGTCTTGAGCAAAAGTGAGAGTTATGGTTGTGCAGGTTTAGCAGGTCACTAAGTTCAAAGGTCAGACCCCGGGACTGCTGTTTGACCATGGATGAGAGGGAGGTCGTAATGTGTTAAATAGGCCTTGGAATCCCACTGGAGTCATCTCCAGACAGTCGCCACACAGTCGTTGCCACGGTTACAGTACAGGATTCACACCCAGGAATATGAATATATGATCTCTCCTGTCCACCTCCCACACCCAAACTACGACTACCATGAGATGGAGCCAAACGAACATCAGCAGCAGCTTACATGTATCAAAGAGAGAAAATTAACAGCTCAGCAAAAAACCAAGCTGTGTTTAGGGGCTCCATTATCATGATCACATGACACAGAGCTCGGGGTCAGAGGTTAGGTCACAGGGGCCTTGTAATTAGTCTGTCTACCGACCAACCATGTCTCGCAGAACGGGCGCCATTTATGGCATCTCACCCCTGACCCGCGGTTCGTACTATCTGAAATATGCCCACCATGTCAGTGGTGGACGTCGTACCGGAAAGTGAACTTTCACCCCGGGGAATGGTGGCGAGTCACAGGGGAGTGAGCACCAATACTTCAATAGGAGCATTGAGGCCGGAGTGCAGAATAGCTTCCTGTGTTTGTTTCACAGCGTGCACATGTGCACAGGCAGTTAACAGCTGTAGCCTAAATCACACCGACCTATTACAATCTCCCTGGATGAGACCAGCCACTCTGCTCAGGAGCCACGACGCTAACCGACCTTTAATTTTCCTAATGACTGGCACTCAGCTGGGGATGGGAGAGTAGTATGTAGTGCGTGCAGCTGTTTAACAAGTAAAAGCCTGTCCAAAGTGTTGTGTTGTTGCGTTGGGGCCATGTGTCTACTGCCTGCTGCAGCCATAGGGGAAACCTGTGAAAGACCCCATCTAGAAATATGACAAGATACAGGATGTTTATAGAAATTTCAAAATAAAAAAAGTTTAAAAAATGCGCCTGCTCATAGACAAAGTGCACTTACACACAAAAGTGCACAAAATCAGACAAATACACATGCACGCAGTCACATGCCGGGGAGGTGCGTTTTCTCGCCTTACATAACTTAGCTGAAAAGAAGCAGCTCCGCCTCTGAGTCATCTTTCGGTGAACGCCGCGGCCTCGCCGCCTGCGAGTGTTACACGTGGGTGTTGGATATCAGTTAATAGCCAGAACATTTGTCCCTGACTTGTTATTGTGACGCAAACACGCGCACTCACTGCAGCTATAAGCAACAAAAGCACTGAACCCTGCAAGACTGGTTCACCGGTGCGTTTTAGGAAGGTACTGCGATGCCGTGCGAATCCCTGAAGCGCAGGCTATTAAAGGAGGCATACACCTGGAGCTTTACCTTTTACCTGAATGCGTGTTGCTGGCGACAGTTACACTCCAAGCCCTGTATAAGTATAGCTTGTGTGCATTGTGTTGGCTCGTTCCTGGATTTGACAGTATGCTGGGAAAAAAATGTTTTTGTTTTGTTTTCAAATGAGACTATTATTTAAAGTCCAGCCCCACAAAGTCCAACACTTATCAGTCATATCTGAGATAAAATTATTAATTAAAGACAAATATTATATTGACTAGAATCATGATCATCTGTGAACAGCTGGGACGTCACTTTTCATTATCTTTATCACTTGATACATGCTTTTATCTCGGGCTCGGTCGCTCTCTCCTGCGGCCATGACCTCACTCTCTCACCGTCAACGCCACTCGTCGTCTCTATTATTCATCACCTCCACTCCCAGTCTATTTATACAGGCTTTTACAGTCAGTCTGTCTTTCCGCTCCGCTGGCTGCCTCTGTCCACACTAATACACACACACACACACACACACACACACACTTCTACTTGCATATGCAGTTTTGGGCTGCCTGTGAGTTCTTGACCCGAAGCGGCCACATCGCCACAGTTACTCAAACGTAGCAGGGGACGTATGGATATCACATATGGAATGACCCTCACAACAAAATATTAAAACCACTGGTGGGTTTTAATGGGGAAAAAAATGCAAATATTAATTTTGAAATAAGAGGTTCCTTTCAAATCTAAACTTTATGTGCAGCAGATTATCAGCTGTTGAGTATGAAGCCCAACATGAAACAGCACCAGTATCTTATTACAGTGGATCTGGACGTCTTGCAACATATCATGCATGAATTTACACACACTTTGCAGCTTGCCTCTGGATGACTGTCTGGAGTATTTCCTCTATAGAAGGACCTCAAATCTCTCATTTCCCCCAGAGAGGGAGTGCCAAGTCACTTCACATGGAAGCATCTGCCATTCCCATGCAAAGGAAAAGGCTTCTGGAGCGTGCAATTTCTGCAGCCAAGCACTGACTATCAGAAGGGAGGGGTGTGTGTTACTCTGTGTGTGTGTGTGTGTGTGTGTGTGTGTGTGCGCGCGCGTATGTGTATGGGAGTCTGCCACTGCGGGACACAGCTGTCTCTTTTAATATCATAGTACAAGAGCAAAGGTCAACATTCTAATGTCAACCCAAAGTTTCCAAAAAGTGTTATTCTTATTTTAGCAGCTGGCCTGTGTGGCCTGTTTGTGATAATCAATCAATCAATCAAAGTAAAACAAAATAAAATAATTTAGCTATTTATCTATCTACATATAGATACATAGATAAGCTCGCGTTTGTGATTAGACCTAAATGTGATCAATGCCCCTGGTCCGTATAAGACCAATGCCGATTATAGTTTGAGTTCAGGAGTGCACTGCCCTCTACAGGCTGATTTGAAGCAGTACACAACAGAGAGCTGAGCAGAAATGATTGCTTTAAATATATGATAAGACTTTATTGATCCGCGATGGAATTTTTTTGTGTTACAGTAGCAGTACAACTACTACTACACAACACTGAATAACTTGGGAACTTGCTGAAGAATCTCTGCTGCCTGGTCAGAGTATTGTACAGAGGGTGAGGCAAGCTTTCATGTCATCAGACCAATGTGTCTTATCACCAAGGCAACTAAGCCAGTTTGGATGGATGTGGAAAATCAGAAAAACCTGTCTTTAACATTTTTCTTACCTTTAATCAGGCATGCCAATGAGGTGTACAGCACAGCATCGTGACCACACATCAAGATATACCTGCTGTATGAAAACAGTGTCAGGGGTCAGTTCTTAAAACCAGCACAACATAATACAATGACTGTTACCTTCATTTCATTTTTCAATCAAGATGTGATTGTCTTAATACAAGTAAACATGGCTCAGTTTTCATGTATAGAAATATAAATGTCGGGTCTGACGTTTTGCCTTACTGTATACACTACCATCATCTATAGTTAAAAGCTAAAGCAAGTTCAAGTTCATGCATGTGGATGAGTGAGTTCATAACTTACCTCTTGTGCTGACATGATAGTAGCCTGGAGCCAACATGTTCAGGACCTGTGATCATGGGCTCACGTTGAGCCCTTTACTTTTACACGAACACAGCATCTCTCTAAGAGTTAGATGACAGAATAATGCCTGACAAATAAAAATCTGCCCACGCATTCAAAAAACAAATCTAAAATTTTATGAACTACTGTCTAATGTTCAAGTGATCATAGTACAACAAAATAAAGATGCTGATAAACTGCTTTAGGGATGCTTTGCACAGATCCATATTTAGACCGACAACATGACCATCTGTTTGTCTGGTCAGACCATAACACAAATAATCAGCAGAACTGTCACACATCTTTCAAATGAACTGACAGTTTATTCATTAACTGTGTCATTTGTATACATCTATTTTTGTTTTTTATTTGTGCGTTAACTACTTCTTTGGAACCAAAACTAGTCAGCAGACAAAGCCATACAGACAATCATCGTGACGAGGACAGAAAAGCACGACTCATCTACTCTCTTGACTGGACAAAAAAAATGGACAAACTGTCACATTAAGTAGCAATGTTGGTCTTAAGTGCTATGGGGGAAAAAACTATTTCCAGTGGTCTTGAGTTTTGGCAGATTTATTACTGGGTAATGCCAATGACCCCACAGGCGAGACGTCCACCAGCATTGCCAGTCTTCAGACTCTCGTCGTTGCCTCCTTTTCCTAGGTCATCAGCCTTCTCATGGATCTACAAAAACAGGACAAAAAGCAAAAGGACACTTTCATCAACAGTTCATAGCCACAAGCCCAGCCCCGAGCACCACTTGTGTCACATTCTTTGGCTTGTCTAATGAAGGCCAAGATAAACAAGTTAACCACATGCTCAAACATCATTTAGAAAGTCTCAACCTTTGTTTACTGAAGATTAAAAAGCAAATGACAGGAGCGTTTTCTTACCACCATGGTTCGGCCGATAATGGAGTTGGGGCCATTGAGGGTGATTATGCTGTCACTGATGTCTATATTTGCAACATTATCTTCTCCAGCAGTCACATTTCCCAGGTCTCCAACATGCCTTTTTACATACGCAAAAAACAATGACATAAACCCGACATGACGCAACACACACAAAACTTGCTTTCTTAATCATCAGTGACGTACAGAAATTAAGGCTGATTTACACATCTGTGACCAGGTGAACAGGCAGAACTCAACATAACACAATAATCAACCAGACACACCTAGACAACTATGGCTCACCTCTCATTATCGGTAGGACCACCGTGATTCTTGCTGTGGGGATTGTAATGAGGTCCTGCACTGATGCATCCTGGTAAATATAAATAAAAAATATTTTTATTCTTGTTTTTAAAAAAAATCCGGATTCAATCTATGTGTGGATGAAATGCAACCAGTGAGTGCTGTTATCAGATCAGCAAACAAGAACCATTCACATATACATTTGTCATCAGACGCTCACCATTAGTGTTGTCTCCAAAAGCATGGACATGAAACCCATGCAGACCAGGGGTAAGACCTGCGATTTGTCCCGTCACCTTCACAGGGCCTGATTCACTCTAGCAAACAGAATTACAGTTTGTCAGAAGTATTAAAAAAAAAGAAAAGACACAAGAGAGCTGTCAGAGCCAGGTGCCTGGAGGTAAGGATCATACATTCACTGTATTTACTCCCCAAAGCACAACCTGACAATTTCACTTGTGAACAAAGATGTAAACAAGACTTGTTCAACTTAAGATGTAAAAAAAAAAAGAATGAACAAAGATATGCAAAAACATAACATAACTGAAGATCAGTAATATTAGACAACGTTTCATTAGGTCTGCAACAAGTGCAAAATGTCGGTTAAAATGGGTGGTGCCATGTCTCTTCCAACAACTAACAGTGACACACTGTGCAAACAAATGTTTTTTGTTATTGCTGCGAGCAAATCTATTTTCCAATAATGAAGAAGATAGGAAAAAAATAACTCCATAACCAACTTAACTGGATAACTTATGAAGCCCAGTGTTGTAAAAGGGTCTAAATCGCCATCGATGAGACATGGTTTCACCCTTATCAACACAACAGTCACAAAAACGCAACAAGGACGCAGTGACTCAGCAAAAAAAGTAAACAAGAGCGGAATAAACAAGTCGGTATAACAGCCAAAGTGGGGTAATTTGGAGTTAGCACAATAGATGTTTGCACAACAGATGTTAGCACAGGTGTCTGTGTTTTGGTGAGTTTCCACATGGTGTTTTGGTGAGTTTCCACATGGTGGTTTGGTGAGTTTGCACATCAGGCGAGCAACGTAAATACCAGAGAAGTTATGTAACATGCGTCGCGATACACGCACAGTCGATCATTAACTACGTAGAACTTTATCGCTCAAAGGTTACGACTATTGACAAATCACTGACTGTGATAACCAGGTAATTTGTATGTGTTTGCATTACTAGTTTGCTCTGAATTAAACCTGACAAGTGGTGTGGCTGTTTTGCAGCGTGCAAGCGAGTGTTAGGTTGCATTATATATCTATTATGTCACGTTATGTCACATTATAATATTTACCTGCGCATATTAGCATAGCCTGGCCAACTCTTAAATCACACCAAGTTCGCTGCCAAGTTAGCAGCTGGCTAGCTTAGCCTAATTCTAAAACCTGATTTAATTCAACGCGAACTCCCGTCTTGTCAAAGAAGGCAGCTAGCTTAGCTGTCGAGCGCTAGTGCTTCTCTGGTGCCTGTCACCACTCCGCGGTTAAATTTAACGTGAATGAAAACGGCGTCTCGGCATTTATTTATCGGCAGAAACGTAGCATACATTACCTCCTGCTCGAAGTGCACGGTTCCGCTGGTCTTCCCGTCTCCTTTCAGCACGCAGACGGCTTTCCACACCATGTTTGCAACAGTCACTGGAGAAGACGCACAAGTTCGTGTCGCCTGTTCCTGTTGAAGACGAACTAACCTGGATTGAAATGTCTAATAAGGCGGGCTCACCACGCAGCCAGCCAATCAGAACCAAGTGAGACGTGACAAAGCGTTAAGGACAGTTTGCGCATGCGCCCTGTGCTACGGTGGCCGTGACGTCTCACGCGGCTGCAAAGTCACAATTTTTTTTCAATTCTAAAAACTTTATTTGTCCCTAGGGGACAATTTCACACAACTGCAAACCCGAACACGCCGCAGCGTTTTTTTAAACGTCAGGAAGTAAATTCAACGCAGTCACAGCCACGCAACTTTTATTTCCTGCATTGTCCCAAGTCGCATTACATCACATTACCTCGTGCACGCCACACTGCTGAGATCACAGTCTCGCGTCCAGCCGTCTCCATAGAAACCACCGTTACATGGCGTGGCCGCGTGGTGGGGCTTTGATCTGCTCAGCGGGGTTTCTTTGATATGTCTCTTTACGTGTTATTCGTTTGTGTCTCGTAATCCGATCAGCTGTTTGGCTGTGATGTAGTTAAAGGTGGTATTGCACATTTGAAGAAGAGCAAACAGCACTGGCAGGAAACCAATCATCATTTCTGAGGTCCAAACAAGTGACACACAACTGACAACAATGGAGTTAACGTCACACGGGGACACGCCTACTGTGGTGGTGACACCACTGATCAGATTCGACTCTTTTTGTCCGGTGATCCAGCCGTTGCTGGCAAATTTGACTGAGAAACAATGGGAGCTAATAAAGGCGGGTAACCCCGACTGCCCCACCAATGCCCTGTTGGCGGTCCTGGTTCTGGACTTAATATCAGCTGTCACAGACTTCTTCTCGGAGCACACGGAGAAAGGCATGGTCACGTCCGAGAACCTTGTCACGTCCATTCTGGGCGACAAACTCTTCTATACCTTTCGAGAAGTTCTGGGCGTTAGGAAGAAAGTGCCCAAGGACATGATGAAAGAGCTCACGGTCATGATTGGGAGGGAGGTTGAAAAGACTCTCAGCATCACAGCATCCCAGCATGTCAGCATCTCCCGTCCTTCTGGGAATTCCTTTATCTTTCCCGTGAACCCGTGCACGTCCCCCAGTGAACTTGACACAATGGTTGTTGTGGTGCTTGAAATATTAAAAAAGTTTGCCCCCTTGAGGACAACCTTGAGCAATCCTCGACACCATAGAGCAGCAGAGAGCAGCTTGATGGGACAGACGGGTATCCAGAGAGTCGTTGGGCAGGAGGTGAATAACCTCACAGGACCCATCTTGACCAACGTGCCTGACCCTGAGTACGAGGTGATACAATCGGAAAATCTTCAGGACATGCTAGAGGTCATACCGGACACCGAACTGTTCATTGTGGAGCCGAGGCACTTTCAGAACGTGAACCTAGGCATGTGCATCTTCAGGTGTTTCGCCAAAGCGTTAATCCACCGCACACTGGCACAGCTAAGGAAGAAGTATCTCAAGGTCAACAAAACGCAAAGCAGCGAGGTGATCGTGAAATTACTGGCCAGTATTGACTCCATGTTGGACCACGGTCTACGAGCAGTATTTGTGACAAACCTCTGTAACCTGATGTACCATCACCTCACAAATAAATGCCCAGAGGAAGTCCTGGCCAGGCTGTCACGTGACAACCTGTACGTTGACATATGGAGCCGAGCGTCTTCTCTACAGGCTCTGCTAGACTGGTGGTTGAAGACGCAGTCTAGTTATCACACTGGCTGCATAGTACGAGACGTAAAAGAAGGGTACATAGGAGAGCTGAAGAAGTTGTCGGTCAAGTTAATCGTGATGCACGTCTTAGTGATGCTTCTGAGAATGATCGACAAAGAGGAGCACCCACTCGTCTTCCAGCAGTATTACGAGCACAGCAATTCGGCCACTCAGCACCTGTCGGACGTAATATGGACTTCACTGAAAGACATAGAAATCCCCCTGAGTAAGCGCGACATGCTCAAAGCGACGCTGACCGAATCTCTGTGCCAGAAGTGCGGTTCTCCGGAAGACGTTTTGTATTGCATATTTCAGCAGGATAGAAAGGTCGAAAAAATATTTGTCTCCTGTCTCAAAGAGAAACTCGCACAAAAGCGTCCCCTCCTCTCCAGATTCATCTCCATGTTCACGCCACCCAGCGTGGAAAATACAAAGAGTTAGTGGGAATCTTAAAGGCGACAGGGAGAGGATGAAGCACCATTAAACTGGTTGTTAGAATGACAATAATACTTATTAACCATAATAATAATAATCATTTTATTGTAATATTTGAGGGTGGTCTGGAGGCTAGCGTTCCTGCCTTACTGGAAGCAAGATCCTGGTTCAGTCCGGGTTCTTCGTCTGTGGAATTTCCACGTTCTTCCTGCGTCTGCGTGGGTTTTCTCCAGTTATTTTTTACAAATAATCTTAATTGCTTGGGCACAAGTTGTTAAAAGGCCAGTACAGGCCTGTAGAAGCCTGAGGTAGCTACTGTCACTGCTCTGGGGAACTAGATTTGGGAACTAAAATTATGTTTACTTTACACCGATCATTGCAGTGCGAGCAATAGGCTAATTTGAAGCCTCGGGTATGCAATTGAGGTTAAGAATGATGTGGGCCGTAAAGGCGGTTGCCACATTGGTTTTTGCTTGATGAAACCTTGCACAAAATGTTTTACCCGTTTTATTTTTTACCATGTAAATGGCCTGAAAGCATTAGCTGGAAGTTATCGTTTCAAAATCATATTTCACATAAAGCAACTGTCACGTCAGATGTGGAAAAAAAGACAACTGATTTGGTAAAAAAATAGTTTATTAAAACCAGTTTCCTATGGCTGAAATATTGAAGATTTTATGTCCATGTCTTTTGTAATTTTAACAAATCATAGAAACATCTGTCAACTTTCAAACCACGTGGAATTAAAAACATTAACGCAAAGGGCCTCTGTTATTCCTTCAAAGTCGACTTCTTGTTCTCTCCACTTAACGAATCACAGATTATAAACAACAGTTACTGTGACAACAAAGACGTGTCAGTGTTACAAGCATATTTACAGCAGTGTGTCCCAAACAATAGTCTTCATTTCATTACTCTTATTTTGGCCTTTGATGCCTGTGTGTTAAAATGACTATTGGACAAGAATGGGAACATCAGCTATAACAATTTTAATATCTGATGTCACAATGTCTCCAGTGAAACGGAGAGTGAGTTAGAAGGCTGTTTGTCAAAAGACAAAAATTATTCAGCTACAGGAATTCAGTTTGTATCTTCATGAGGCCCAAACAAGTTTATATCACAGTTTTTGACATATATTTGAATTTTTTTTGATTGTAGTTTTACCCTTGTACATTTAACAAACCAAACTGAAAATGTAACACTTTCTAAACACCTGTTGTTCATCTGGGTATAATCTCATAAGAGTATCTGTATATCTGGTTCACATCGACTTCTGTCCAATTGTTTACCACTCTGCTTAATCTCAAATGAGTCCAAGGGAAATATGCCAAAATAAGCTTTTATTTTGTTTTTCTTTGTCACATTGTCTGACAAGTAAAAAAAACCTTAACAGTACCACTGTCCAATATTTCTGCAACTAAACAAAATTATTTTCATAACAACTTAATTATGAAGTGGCATCTTGTTAAGTACGGTAGAATCAAAAACGGTGAAGCATCTTTGATTTTGCATTCAACTGTTAGATTGACAAGCTTTATATTTTTTCACAAGGAATCTGGTTTAACTTCTATTATCAGTAAATAATGAGTTAAATTCAAACATTTGTGAGAGTAAAGTCAATATTTCAGTTCTGTGTTTTTAAGAATCTCAGTACTAATGGTATACGTATTTTTAAAATTCTTTGACCATATACTGAAAGTGGGTTTTTGAAGTTCTAGTATTTATTGGCCAATAAATGTGCATATGTTACAGACTCAACGTTTTTAAGACTGAGTTTTGATAAAGTTTTTCAATGTAATTAACCCCGTCATCGAAAAGGTTTACTCAAATCTGTTTCTTTAATTCTTAATCACATGTCCTTCATTGTGATACCTACAAGTAGCCTGACTGGATTTTAAGGCCACTATCGTCCCTTCAAAGCTGTGCCTTTCTGGCTTATATAAGAAAGCATGAGATGAAAACAAAGTAACATAAGTGATGCTTTTACTGTGACAGAAATAAAGAACTTCAGTGTTTGACATGGTATTTTGGCAAATTAAAAAAAAGTTTTAAAATGAATGTATTTTACTATGTTGAGTGCCTGCTATGTCACAGATGAGATCTTAAGGTAAAAATAAATGTGCCAGAGAAATCATTGGTTTCTTTGCAAACCAACTTGGATAAAAACATTAAAGCTACACTCACTTTAACCTCTGATGGTCAGAGCTAAGTAAACATGCACGCACTCCATTCTCACAACTTACAGGAAGGAGAAAAACTAGTGGTGACAGCCATTATTACAGCCACTTTTCCAAAACGCTCTCATATGCTTTTTTTGATTTGAGACATAGATGCAAACCAAAACTTGTCAATCAACCCATAAATTCTACAACCATTTTTGTATGTTTGACAACAGGTGAGGGAGATGTGTTACCGCCAAGAAACGACCAATTACCAACCTACAAACTGGGAATGGTTAAAATACATCGGCCAGGAGTTGAGGCTAGCCACCATAGTAAAAAAAACATCTCTGCCGTCTTTCAGTGGTTCACAGCAGTCTCTGTCTGTAGGCAGTCTATGATGCTGCTTCCTGTTTTGTTTCTACGGGCTCACTTTGAGCTGAAGGTATGGGCTCAGAGGGCATTGGCTCTCTTGCAGCAGTAGTTACCTCTGGGGTTGAAGCTACGAGTTCTGATTTTGCCTTTTGTTGAGTAGCTTCCACACTTGGATCTTGACTGACTTCCATGGGAGCAACAGGAGTCACAAAAGGTTTCTCTGTGTTGTTAGAGGTCCGAAATCTGTCCATGTTTTCCAGTTCAGCCAATCGGTCATCCCTGTCCCAGCGCGTGGTCCTCTCACGGCGCTCCGACCGCCTTGGCCTGTCCCCTTCTTTTCCTTCAGCTCCTCTCGCTCTCTCTCGGCTCCCCCCTTCTCCCCTTCCTCTTTCTACTCCTTCTCCCCTTCCTCTTTCTACACCTTCCCCCCTTCCTCTTTCTACTCCCTCCCCTCTTCCTCTTTCTACTCCCTCCCCCCTTCCTCTTTCTACTCCCTCCCCCCTTACATGATCCCTCTCCCCATCATCAACCCTCCCTCTTTCCCTGTCCCTATCAAGACTGCTTCGCCTCTCCCTCCAATCCCGTCTGTCTCTGTCTCGATCACGGTCTCGGTCTCTGTCCCTATCTCTCTCCCATCCTCCTCCACGATGATTGCCTCCGTCCTCCTGCCAGCCACCAACCCTGTCCCTTCCCTCAATTCTATCACCACCCCCTCCTCTCCCACCACCATCACCAAATGGACGTCTTCCTCCTCCAAAACCTCTGTCTCTCTCTCTGTCCCTGTCCCGATCCCAGTCTCTGTCCCTATCTGGCTCTCGGTCCCTGAATCCTGGCCTGTCTCCCCTGAAAGATCTGCCATCCATTTCTTCTGGCCCTTCTGGGCCTCGGGGAACACCTGGTCTGATAAAAGGAGGCGGAGGACCTTGAGGAGGCGGGCCATGAACAGGTGGGGGAAAAGGTGGTCGCATGCTGTGAGGAGGCGGCATCCCAAAGCCTCCCTTGGGTGGAGGGGGTTCATGGTGCATCATCTGAGGGTGTGGACCCCTGGCCATTATCTGTGGGGGCATAGGGGGCATGCTGGGGTGAGGAGGCCTTGTCACATGAGTTGGAGGGAAACGCTG
This sequence comes from Trinectes maculatus, assembly GCA_016785345.1. Classification (NCBI taxonomy): domain Eukaryota; kingdom Metazoa; phylum Chordata; class Actinopteri; order Pleuronectiformes; family Achiridae; genus Trinectes; species Trinectes maculatus. The sequence continues at coordinate 265,036 of JAFBJQ010000166.1, forward strand.
CATGTGTGGTGGTGGAGGAACAGGGGGACGCTGGAGCGGGATTATTCCAGGCCGTGCGCCAAGCAGGCCACCAGAGGGAGGTTGGATGTTTCCTGGGGGTCCACCTGGAGGTATACCTGACAGAGCTCCTGGTGGTGCACCTGGAGGTACACCTACTTGATTACCTGAGGGTGAAACAAAAGCCAAATACAGTTTTAATTTATAACTCGCAGATTAAAAAAAGCACTGATTGTACTGTACTATACCGTAGTGACTTTTCCATACCCATTAAAGTAATGAAAAAGTTCAATAGCTAAATTGCCCACGAAATTCAAGATGACACACTTTCTATGATGGATAATGCAGAATTAGAAACAATAAATCACACTCGCTGACAAATGGTTGGACTGACCCAAAGGTCCCATCTGGTTGTTGAAGAGACTGGGACCCTCTGGGACATCATCAATTTTCCTGTTGCCCAGACCTGCTGGGTCCACATTTTGGTCCTCAACACCCCCTTTAGAAGCAGGTGGGGGACCTAGAGGCATGGCACCTGGCAGAGGGTAACCTGAGAGAAGATATGTGAAATTAATTTGAGTGACTGAATTTCTGATGATGACACTGATTATGGAAAGGGCACTGCGTGAGTGAAAAAAGACTGACTAAAAGCCATAGAGATGTTGTTTTATGGCAGTTGTAGAAGATGCTACCTGGAGGCATCTGCATGGGGTTGAATCCAGGTCTGATGAAAGGAGGAGGGGGGACACCTGGAGGGAAGGAAGGCGGAGGCATGCCAATGGGACCAGGAAAGACAGGAGGCTGAAGAGAACCCACACCAACCATTGGCTGCTGCATTGGAGGGACCTGAAAACATTTACAGCAATTTACTGTGACATCGAATGAGAAATGTATTTATTACATTTGACACTCCACAGATGCATACAACTGCAAATAAAAGTATACAAAACCTTAAACAAATGAAAATGAAAAACACATCCAATTCCAGGGTTGAATACTCAAGGTAACTTGCAGCCATTGCTTACCTGTGCAGAGGGAGCAGCTGCAGCAGACACAGGTAACCCCTGTGTCTCTTCATGCTGCGGTGGCTCCGAACGGCCATTGTGGGTGAGTTCCTCTGGAAGGTCAGAATTCTGCCTCACGACAGTCCACTCTGGAAAAGACAGATAAGTTGTTAAAAAATTAGTTCCTACATTATAATAGTTTGGTTTCATTATGTCTTGTTTGTTTGTATGTATAAATGCATCTGTGCCTGTCCCTGGTGTACGTTACCTGGTGATAATGTGTCTAGATCCAGTATTCCTCCTTCTTTTAGCTCGTCCAACTGGTCCTCTCTGAGTTTAGACCAAGGTATATAAGTGACACCCAGCTCCACATCCCAGTACTGTTTAAGATCAGACTTTATGCCCTTGTTCAAGGCCCAAGCAATCTGGTGAGAAATTAAAAAGTAGTATCTTGACATTTTGTTTAATTGTGCATTAGTAAACAGCAACCAGTGTAACATACTCACCTTGATGGCTTTCTGATTAACTTTGTAAGATCCTCTACCCAGCTTCTGTAGAGCCCTGAAGGCATCTTGCCTGTGTATCATGACAATGTATGCACAGCCACGCGGAGGGATCATCTTAACAAGAGAGGAGAACAGAGAGTTACCAAAAAACAAGAAGTCTGTGATTTGCATATACTACCAGACGAATTGCACTATACATTCTTAAATAAGTCAAATATTGGAAAAGGGAAATTTGTAAAGCTAAGATCATTTCTATTTACAAACATAAAAACACAAGAATCAAGAAAGAAGAAACCTGGCCATAAAATAAGCAATTGTATGAGAAATTGTATGTGAAATTAGCTTTCAAATACATTGGGTTGTGAAGTGGTATCAGACGTATGGACGCCACTGTAAATGAGAAAAGCCACAGGATGAGGCTATAGAGATCTATACATATCCACCTACATTGATGGATTCTATCTGCCCAAACTCCTCCAGTAAACAGGCAACATCTTGCTGCTGTGTTCTCTTGTCTAGCTGGCCCACCCATAGAGTCGTACTGCAAACTGAAATGAAAAATTGAGGTAACTTGTAAAAACATGCAATTAGTTAAAATCACAGTGAGGAAAGAAGATGTCAAGCATATACAGGGGGTCCTCGTGTTACGACGGTCGCGAGATACGGCGACTTCGCACGGGAACTAGTTGGTGAGCATTCTCTCTGTCTCTCTGCGTTGTGTTTACTTATGTGAAATGGACGGCTGGCGGGGGGTGCAGCGGCAGCCGGTAAGGAGATGCACACGGACACAGATGGGTTCGGGATCGTGGCGATACCGTAGGTTTATTCACAACACAGGGTCTAAAAGGTTGATATCAGAAATCTAAAGGAAATGCTCATTACACTCGCAATATCAACCCCTACGGTGACAAAAGGCAATTCACCACAGTAAACAGGATAAAGCGGTAGAAAATGAATGAATGAATGAACTCTTATTGTAGGGTGGTGTTATAGCGACACCTAGTGGCACAACTTATTATTTACATAGGATTACATACACATGAATGTATGTTCCGACTAACGTCGAAATTCGGTTACGACACATTCTCAGGAACGGATCTCCGTCGTAACACGAGGACCCCCTGTATAGTAATCTTGGATCAAAATGAAACAAATCACAACCTAACAGATAATTTCAGGTCTATCTACTGAAATAATGAGGAACACATGATGACTCACTGCTTAGTGTCTCACTCTTGGGTGGTGGGAGGCCTTTCTGCCGGCGCTCTCTCTCTTTCTCCCTCTCCCTGCGCTCCTGAGAGCGAGAACGCGGGGAATGGTGACGCCGATCCCTGGAGCGCGAGCGGGATCGCCTGTGTCGGGAGCGCCTTGTGCGGGAATTGGAACGTGACCTCCTCCTCTTTGGAGACCTGAAATTTAAAAAAAAAAGTGTAGCGTGGTGTGTGTTCATCACAAATTCACAAATCATTAGCAGGTTAGCTGCATAAGGTGACATACAAAATACAAAAGTATAACATACAAGATACAAAATGTATTTTGACTGGTCATATCCTATGTTAGATGCCTACCTGGAGCCTGAATGTGACCTTTGACCATGTCTGCCATCCCTCACAGATGAATGGTCCATATCCATTGACAAATCCTAGTACAGGGCAAAGAATGCAAGGTTAATATATGCTAAAACTATTAGACCTACAAGGCTGGGGCAGCAAAAGACAATGTCCTTTGCCAACTATCCTATAAACTACTGTATAGTCTACCTGTTGTTGCTGGGCTGCACTGTGGGGAGGAAATACCCCTGGGAAACCTGGAGCCCCAGCAGAACCAGGAAGGGGCTGCCCTGGCAGAGCATGCCCCATAGGAGGCAGCATAACTGGGAAGCTTTGTCCTTGTGGTAAACCATAGGCCTGGAGTTGGCCATTAGGAGGGAGGGGAACCTACGAAACACAATGGTGATAAATATTGTACTAATACAACTTGACTTATTAAATGTAAAAATTTATATTTTTCACTTTATCGCTTTTAAAAATACTAACTGTAGAATTATTTGAGAGTCACTTATACAGCTTAAAATGAAAATGGAGAAAACAAAACACTGATCAAACAAAAAAATTACCTGTTTACAATGCAAAAATTGTGTTTTAATTACCTGTTGTGATAAATCTTGTGACATGTTAATCATTGATGGATTAAAGTGCTCCACATGCTGTGAGAAGGTTGAAGGCTGCTGACTACTGATACAAAAAAGACAATATTAGCTTCAGTTCTTATTTTGTTTCAAACAATACGCAGATCTTATACATCTAGGTCTTACAAGGAAGGCTGTGATGCCATGTCGTCCTTCTTTGAGTCTTCTCCAATTTCTGGTTCATCGTCATAATCAAAACGGTCCAGCAATTTCTAACAGAGACACAGGACATGAATGTATGAGGATTTTCAAATTGGCAAAACTTAAACAGCTTCAATCGTTCTTTAATTGCAACACACCCTGATATGTATAAACATGGGCTGGTCTCTGCTACGATGTAAAAAACACATTTCGCTCGAGACAGCATATGTAAAAACAAAACTTCAGTCATACCTTGTCAAAAGCTGTTTTCTGCTGGGTGAGTAGGGAAGGCTGTGGTGTGCCCATGCTCAGACCAGTGGTGATGTTTTGGGCGTTGGTTTGACTAGTATGGAGAGGAGGCTGAGTGTTGGTCTCAGGATTTATTGGCTGCTGCTGAAAGTTCTGCAGCATCTGTTGAAGCTATGAATGGCAGCGACAGAGATTGAAAGACATTAGTCATTCATTAGAGAAGGGATAAAACATATGCAATAAATAACAACAATACCACCAACAAGACTATTCAGTGTAAAACCCACCTGCTGACCCTGTGAGGACTGGAAGAGCTGTGCCACAGCAGCAAAGGCGTCAGTGTTTTGCAGCTGAGCGGTGGATGTCGAGGTGGAGTTTGCTGTTACTGCAGTAACTGGCTCTTTGGCTGGAGGTGGAGAGGACCCTGAAGACAGAGAGCGCTTAAACATATGTGGTTGTAACACAAAAATACATTTTAATGTGCTTACCCTTCGCAGCTCCTTCATTATTTTACATTAAAATGGCACCTTTAACAATTTCTCCACTAAGAAAGTGAACACTAATTTCACAGGTGATTGCTACAAAGCTGTTTTTAAATCGCTGATGACAATATTAAAAACAAACGAACCACACTTAAACCATAAGTTGTGTTTGTGTTTAAAAAAAGCAGCACCATGACCTTACAATAATCACTGCTGCCTAATGCATACAATCACTCAAACTACCTGGCTCATCTGTCCCTGTATAGGGTGCAGCAGCACTGCCAGACCCAGCGGCCATGTCCAAGAGTGGCTGAATAACTTCAATCTTGAACACCCCATTCTTCTGCCACAGGTTCAACACCCTCACTATCTTACTCTGCAGAGGAACACAAAGAGGCAAGGATATAAGTCGCGAGCAATAGCAATAACAGAGAAAACTGATCATTTATAGGTGCATAATGCAATTGCAGCTTCTGAGACTACGATAACACAGCATACAGTTTGAATCTATATAGATCAATTTGACTTACCCTGTCCTCTATGGGGCAAAGGCAGAGGTTCTCAAAAGTTCCTGTAATGTTTTTGGTAAATCTGGGGCCAAACACGTCCTTATCAGCGCCAAACTGGTGTCTGGACTGTCTTACAATGGAATCCACCACGTACAGGCCTGCTACCTTGTACTCAGGCTTACACTGGGAAGAGCAGAGGGAGTGAACAGATTGTGTGAGCATGTCTGCAGAGAATAAACTAGCAGAGTTCTAGCAGAATCCAGACCAGTGTGCCTCACCTTCTTGATAAACTTTTCCACAATCTGGACCACGTGTTTGTAAAGCTGAGAAACAGATAAATGTGTTACAAGCTATACTGGCACAAAACAATAAATATGAATATGGGAAAAAACAAAACAGAAGGTGACTCATTGCTTAATCACTTACTTTCATAGCTTTGATGGCTGATTTGGTGATGGAGATCATCTTTGCCCGAGAGATTGGGGGCTTGGAGTCCATCAGTGAGAATAACTAGAGACAGAGAGGTGATAACAGAGGAGTTACTTGGCAGTTTTCTTACAGACCAAGTTCCGCTGACACTACAGTAAAGCACTGTGAACGCTGACATGATTCCACGCAATTTGCATAGGGAGACTACAAATTTTTGGTTTTTGTGCAGACGCAGACTGAAAGACAGTTTTTGAGAAGACTCAGAAACTGATCCTAGGTCAGAGGTTAAGATGATTAGGTGAAATAAACAGGTATCGGTGCTGGGCTTACAATTGCAGGTTTGTGTTCGTAATCATCTCTCTGAATTTAAACAATCCAGGGTCAGTGGACGCAACTGTTATGTTCAAGGGTTAAAATGGATCAGCAGCATAAACGAAAAGAGCTAAAACCACCAACAGAAAATTGGCCTATTGCCTGGACTGCTATCATTAACATAGCTAGCATGACATAACCACCAGCCCACTGTCTTCTACATTCATTAGACAAACATAGACTGTATATAACACTGAGACCAATTTTGTACATTTCATAAGTAAGCTAGTAGTACGACGATAATACCAGGAGTGTCGAAAGTAGCCTTGTTACCAAACACCAACGTTACTAACAACACTCCCACTAGCCAACATAAGCATCAGTGCAGGGGCGAATGTCAACGCGCAATATTTGTGCTAGCTCCCTAGTTAGCAGGACGCGTTGTTATTCGTTTCAATAACGACATTACTCGGGCTGCGGGGGTGCAAAACAGACGCTAACTCTGTTAGCAATGCGTCTGGTGAGATGGACCTGTCCAGTTAGGCTACCAGCTAGGCTGAGCAGGCCCACAGATCGGTCCTGCTCAGCTAGCTCCGGTCAAACACAGCACCATGACCAGCCTCGCTATGTTCGGGGTCTAGGTGGGCCATTATGGGGGCTTACCTCCTGGTTAAAGGCGTTTACGGCATCCATGGTTGCCCAACACAACGGGCCTCCCCCCAGTTCCCGATTCCCTGCTTACAACAGTGTTTTATCAAAGCGAGGGTCGGTACAACATGTCCGCTCCCCGGTAGCTAAAGACAGTTAGCCTAGCATCGGGAGAGCTCGGGTCGGCGGGCACGGCAAAGCATGATGGGATTCGTAGCTGTAGTTCTGGGTTTCGTCCACTGGGCGGCGAGGCGCTGTTGGAATAGACGTTAAAAGGTTTGGGCTAATAAATAAATAAATATAGATAAAATCCAAAATATGAAAAGAAGAGCAAAAGGCAACGTGTGTATAATACATACAGATGTAAGACTATGAGACAAAACAAATAAGAAGCATGTTTTATTCATAAAACTCAAGCAAATGAAATGAAGATAAAATCACAACAAAGACTGTTGTGCCTTCAAACAATAAAATATGTGGACCATGGTGTCCATGATGGGGACATCATGTGAGACAGGGGTGTCTACTGGACAAACTTTATGTTTGGGCCTCCATTAATCCATGTTTCCATTCCCTGTGTCTATTACCTATTACACATATAAGTTGTATGTGTAATATTTATTTTGTACACTGCACCTTGTATGATCCACACCTTTATTTAGCCCACATTCTTAAATACAGATAAGTATACAATACTTGACTACCACCTGATTGTTACATTAAGCAGAAAAAAAGAATAATGTCTTCAGTTGTTGAACTGATTGTACCAACTGATTAGCAACGACATAAAATTGCTACTTGTAGTTTTAAAAAAAGGCCACTAGATGGTGGTATACTTACACTTACGACTCTGTGTCTGGCTCCTTTTTTGTTATAGTGCCTAGAAAGCAATTGCAGGTCGCAGGTACAGGTTTTCCTCTTTCTAGGACTCAACAGTGAACACAGCATGCGCACGCACACACATATATTTATTAGTATGGTGGAATAGTGTCACACTTGCCATCATGTGCTTTGTTGTTTTATGGTCAGGTGAAGTTAAATGAGCAGGTGTGTGTGTTTCAGTGTGTTGCCCCTCCCTGCAGGTGTCCCCCCCCCTGTGAGTGATGCACACCGGGGTAATTAGGCCAATGAGCGCCTCCAGCCGCGAGGAGGAGACGCTCCTTTTGTCTGTGGCTGGCTTATTGTGGCACAAGTTTGCACGAGCTGGCGTTGACACTCCGATCACTCACTCACTCACAACAATGGCAACGTTCACGTGCGAGGCAGTCTGATGGGTCATCGTGGAGCTGCCTGGGCGGGCGCGCGCGCGGCACATTTGGACCGTTTACGCACGAACGTGCAGCCAAATTACGACCCAGACGCACAGAATGTAAAAAAAACCCCGTACAGACTGGGTGCGTGATGTGATGTGATGGTGCTGTTGTCTCAAAGTGTACTCTTTGTTCTTAGCCGTGTACAGTCTGTGCGCACCAGGCGGAACGGCGGTGATGTCGCCCTTGTTCTCACACGTGCTCCGCCCGCGCGCGCTGATTGGGTTGAAAATTACCCCGGCTACCAGCACAGTGTGTGTGGGGTAAGGGGAGGGGGGGCAGTGTTTTCTCTTCACACACACACACACACACAGGCAGCAGATGACCGGGAAAGTCACTTCAAACTGAACAACGCGCCGCGTGCGCTCAGACCGCTCCGGGCGCGCTTTACGCATGGATGAGGACCACCGCGTGCGCAGCGTACCACTTTTTTATTTATTCACCACCAGCACCAAGACAAGTTGTGTCGGGCGATAAGTTCCAGTGATGTCATGTCAGTCTGAGCTGTGACACGGGTTGGAGTCTGGAAGGTGCTGAATGCGCTCGGAGGCGCGTTTTGGATGAACAGGTGGCGCAGACTGCGCTTCTCCTAATTTCTCATTAGGGTCGAGTTTACGCACTTTGCGTTAAGCGCTTAATACCTGTCTCCAGGTGAGAGAGAGAGAGAGAGAGAGAGGGAGGGAGAGAGAGAGAGAAGGAGGGAGGGAGCAGCCGCGTGTTGTTAAAAGGAGACCGTGGTGGAGGTGCGATGCCAGTGGCGGACAGCGACATGTTAGTGGACAACAGCCACGAGGGCAAAGCCTCGAGCGGCGCCGGGAGTGAGAGCATCCTCCCGGCCTCCCTCTGCAGCCCCGCCGCGGACATCCTGAAAAACTTTTACCACACCAAGCGGGTGGGGAACTATCTGATCGGCAGGAAGCTGGGAGAGGGATCGTTCGCCAAGGTCCGAGAAGGTCTCCACGCGCTGACCGGAGAGAAGGTGAGAGGACAGGGCTCTGTGGTGTCTCATGTGCTGTCATGTGTGTGTGTGTGTGTGTGTAGTGTCACGATGTGGAGTGTGTTGTGTCTTTTTTTTTATGTTTTGGAAGAATTTTTCAAACAGGTCATGAGAGTGTGTTATAGTTGTGATTTTCATATCAAAAACAACTTTTTGGGGGGAGGAAAAAAAACACATTTAGAAAAAGAGAAAAGTGATTTGTATTGTTTGAACATGTTACCAATAATGAGAAACAGGCTCTGGTGTCAGTTGTCACCTGGCTCATACATGACCTCCCACACATCTATAACCTGTACAACACCTCATGCAAAGGTCCAGGTCTGAAATCAACCTGACCAGAAGGTCTGATGAGGAGAAAGTGATCAGCTCTCTGTGCGGTGGCAGCCGTTTGTTAATGAGCTCAGGAGGAACCACCAGCTGTTGAACTCAGCTTTGTTTTCCTGCCAAGCTCCACTGACACTATTTGCTTTTGTGTGTGTGTGTGTGTGTGAGAGAGAGAGAAGGTGAGAGAGGTGTCCATCTTTCTCCAGCACATGCTGGACCAGGCTCTGCTGCTCTGCTGAACCTCTGCTTTGTCTGCTGCTGCTGGTGATCTCACCGCTGTGCACGGGCGCAGGCCTGTGATAGGGACACGGTGGGCGATTGCCCGGCCTATGAGGGAGCGGAGCTGCTACTTGCATATGAAATCGTGTCGTTGATAAATGGGCTTCAGCCTCATTAGGATTCCTCCAGCACAGAGCTCGGATTCGGGCAGCCGCTGGCCACTGGTCGCCTTTGTCTCCTCGGGCCGGTTCGAGGGAACAGCCAATACATTTGCATATTAGAAAAACAACTGCTCCCCTATTCCTGCATGTTTATATGTCTGATTCTATGTCGATTTGTGCACAATAGAATATGTGTATATGTGTCACCTGAAGGTGTATTTACTATATTATTATACTAAAGATAATAAATTGGCTCAGATTGAACACACACACACACACACACACACACACACACACACTCTGTTGCTGTGAAAAGGAGGAGACGGCGCTCCTCACCTCATCCCCCCCCCCCCATTCCTCACTCTCTTTGTTGAGGATGATGCAAACACTGGCAATCTCCAATCCAAGCACATCACATGCTCGCTCGCCCTCTCTTTGCTCTCTCTCTCCCATTCAGTGGAATACGGGGACCAAAGGGCGGCGGGAGGGAGCAGAGGGCAGTGAGTGTATTCAGGGGGGAGGAACAGGAGATACAGGAGGGTTCCCAGATACTTTATCAGCATCAGTGGAGGGGGGGTGAGGGGGGGGGGTGAGAGATCATGGTCTGTCATGGTCAGGGGGCTGGTGAGGTCATATGCATGTGTTTTTGATGTCTGTAACCCACTTTCCCTTCCATGCGCCCCCTCCCCCCCTTTTCTGTCTGAGGGGCGCCTGATAAACAACTGAAGCCCCCTGGCTGTGTGCACCCCCCCCCCCCCCCCGCCTCATATAGACCAGCCTACTGTAAATACAGTGCCCCATCCCCCCCCATACGTACCCTGCACCCCTACTCTCATCCACTCAGCCTGGCGTAAACACAGGCCGTCCATTACTGTACGCTGACGGCTCGGCGGGCACGCGCACAGCCGGGTTTAATGAGCGGCCGTAAAAAGGTTGAATCAATTATCAAAGATGAAAAGAGAAAAGTAAGAGAGAAAGACAAGCTCAAGGACAAAAGAAGTAGACACACACACACACACACACACACACACACACGTATGACCACTTTCATTAATGGATATGGTGATTCGTTTCACGGGCCATGTCTCTCCATGTCTGACGGCTCACCTTGAGATGATTTGCCGCGTGTGGAAGCCACGCTCTTGAACCCAAGTCTAGACGGGACACAAGGGGACATGTGCCCGGGACGAAATAAAAGTATGGTAGCGAATGCAATTAACTGCGGACGCAAAGTGTTTGTTATTCAGGAAAAGGTCTCGTTGTGTGGCTTTTATCAGGACACTCGACAGGGCACTTTCCCAAAGGAGACAAAGAAAAACACTGACAGAAGATGATGGGATGAGTCATTGAAGTGGAAGGAAAAAAAAACTTGTCTGCTTGGAAATCTGTGGACACCAATCTGTTGTACTGGTTTGAGAAAATATCCTGCCTCAGTGTCACTGCTCCTCACGTGAACGTAGCTGCAACTAAACTCCGCACTCGGCAAATGGGTGAATATTAACTGTCCATTTGGTGTCGGCGCCTTCTCGGCCGATAACATTTGCTTTTCCCCCTAGTTTATGATGGTTCAGTAACCTCTCCCACACACACACACACACACACACACACACACACCTCCCCCCAGTAGCCTAAAGGCCTCATAGTGCCGTGGTTGCCCCACATTGGGAGCAGCTGTGAGGGGGGGGGGGCGTCAGTGTCGAGTTTAGACCCCGCAGTCGCTCATCACCTGTTACACTCCAACCCCCTGAAACCCCCCCTTCAAAACACAGTAGTGAACCAGTGCTCTATTCCCTGTGTGTAGTATTCACAGTATCACACTGCAAAATGTTTCATTTAAACCTCACAATAACATCACACCCCTCTCTCTCCCCCTCAGGTGGCGGTGAAGGTGATAGACAAGCGGAAGGCCAAGAAGGACTCATACGTGACCAAGAACCTGCGGAGGGAGGGCCACATCCAGCAGATGATCCGCCACCCCAACATCACACAGCTGCTGGACATCCTGGAGACGGAGAACAGCTACTACCTGGTGATGGAGCTGTGTCCCGGCGGGAACCTCATGAACCGCATCTACGACAAGAAACGCCTGGACGAGAGGGAGACTCAGAAATACATCCGGCAGCTGGTGCTGGCTGTGGAGCACCTGCACAGGGCGGGCGTGGTGCACCGGTAAGGACGAATAAAAAAAAAGGCAGACTTGAGGTCTGTGCAGAACTGACGTGCTTAGAAAAACCTCATCTGGACCTTTGTTCTGTTTGTGGACCAAAGTTTACCACAATTATTTTGTACATGACTTTTTAATCCACTAACGATGATAATAATCTGTTGGCTCAATACATAAGGACAATGGGATGATTTTAGGGATTTCACGGAAAACGTTCACAAAACTCTAGGGAAAGCATCGGGGTCTGTTAGCTGGTGTCTGTTAACCCAGGAGAAGTGAATTCTTTGTCACTCAGACGCTGGGAACTTGGGAACGCTGTAGCGTGGCCTGTGTAGATAAGTGTGTAACAGGATTTGTCAGATCTGGAGGTGCACAAACAATAGAGCCTGATAACCAGCCAGTGTGACCCACATTGGGGGGAGGGAGGGGGGGTTCCCATAGACCTCCTCTGCTTGTGTATTGTATGACAATGATTTTGTCATAATGTAAACACTGTCTCACGTCTCCCTTTTGTCTTGTGCAGGGATCTGAAGATAGAAAACCTCCTATTGGACGAGCAGGACAACATCAAGCTCATAGGTGACTGAGACGCTCTTTATCCCAACAGTCTCTTTTCTGTGCTCATTCTGCATCCTTTCATAAATACACAAATTTCCCCAAGCAAAAAAAAAAGAAAGTTATTTTGCAGTATTTAATTTTATAGTGATAAACAAAAAGATTCTCTCAGTTGGAGTGTCGGAGAGTCAAGAGTTGTGAAATATTCCTTTAAGACAGTGATGAACTCAGAGACAACGCTAACCCCTGGTCTTCTGTCCCTCAGACTTTGGCCTCAGTAACTGTGCAGGCATCTTGGGATACTCCGACCCCTTCAGCACTCAGTGCGGAAGCCCGGCGTACGCCGCCCCCGAGCTGCTCTCCAGGAAGAAGTACGGGCCCAAAGTGGACGTCTGGTCCATGTGAGTGTACTTTTCACGCTTAGACTCAAATATCAGCACGAGCGAATGCATTTTTAAATGAAGTGCTTGATATGTATCTGTATATTTTGACCTTCTAGCGGTGTCAACATGTATGCGATGTTGACGGGGACTCTCCCGTTCACCGTGGAGCCCTTCAGTCTCCGGGCCCTGCACCAGAAAATGGTCGACAAGGAGATGAACCCTCTGCCCCCATCACTCTCCACAGGTAAATAAATCAGTTCCTGTGTGGCACGTTAACTGTATAATTACTGGCGATTACTCAGAGTGAGAGAATTGAAAAGAAACCTCGTGTCTGCCAAGAGACACAACAAAGGCAGGTCGAAATTCCTCGGCAACCTGCAACCGGCTGTGTTGCTGGGAAGACTGTAGTCGTAGGCTTGTTTGTGGGTGTTTAGAAACTGCAGACTCCCTGAGAACCACTCATGAAAAAGCCCCCGCTGCATTGTTACTATTACCCGACTGAAATGAGAAGCAAGTGGATAAAACGTAACCATCGCTAATAAACCAGGCAGGTACAGGTACAGGTACACTTTGACTCGAGTCGTTATTGCACGTTTAATGCACACAGACCATTAAGGTGAATCATGAGTCTCAAACGATTATTAATTAGACTCAGTTTCTTAAGAAACCACACTAATTGGCATCATTGTGCAGTCAAGGGCGTGTTCGTCGTACGTCAGTGGGTAAAATACTTCCCCACGAAGCAACATGAGTAATTGTGTTAGCGGGAATACGGAGGTGTGATCCACTTCTCTGGAAGTAGTGACGCTCGGCACATTTTCGCCCGCTCAGCTAATCGCAACAGTGTGACACTCTCAAATGCAACGTAAGGGATGGCTTAACCCACTTACGCATGTACCTGTTTGTCAAGCTAATGACACTAATGTGTCCCCTCAGCTGTGTTATGCAATCATGGAATACAGGCGGATGAGTAACCTCGCGCTTGCAATGTAGTGTGTATGTGCCCTTTGTCGAGACCTGTGCCCCAACCAGTCGTCAAACAAATCACTACACGACAGACATGAGGCAATGTGTTCATGTGCTTCTAAAGAAATAAAACGGGAAACTTTCCACCGTAGTTAGTGAGTAAATAATTGGTGACGGAATCTTTTCTCCTCCGCCTCAGCTGCCATCTGTCTTCTGAAGAAGCTTCTTGAGCCAGACCCCAACAAACGTCCCAACATCCACCAGGTGATGGCTGACTCCTGGCTACAGCTGGCCAACAAGAACACAGGGGCGCCGTACCTCAACAGGTAGACTCCCACCCATGTGACCTGCTTTGAGTTTGTATTCTGAAGCATCATACGAACATCTTTAAAAAAAAAAAACATCTATGTGAAAGCATGAACGTTCTTCCTCTGTGTTAAGGATCCACATTGAGGAAATAAACCACACGGTGTTGCTGCACATGACGGAGAAAATGGGCTACAAGCACAGCGAGGTTCTGAGCGCCGTCCTCACCAACCGCGCATGCCACACATTGGCCGTCTACTTCCTCCTTAACAAGAAGATGAAGAGACTCTCGAAAGAATATCGGGTAAGGAGGGAGCGGGCTTTACGCCAGTCGCTCTTAAGTTAGTTCAGTGAAGGGAAATAATTAACGCGGTGGTAGGACGTCGTCATGTGTGTGGTTTGCTCTGTGTGTTCAGGAGATGCAGTTCCAGGAGAAAAAGAAAGGAGAGAAGCAGAAAAATGAATACTTCCAGACCCAGTGGAGGAAGCACGTCGACAAGCTCACCATACCCCCCAAACAGACGCCCGTCTACCTGGCTGTCAGCAACAAGGGGCCAAGCAAGGAGAAGAAGCACAGGACAGGTGAGAACGCAGAAGCTGCCGTGCAGAAAAACAACACAACTTTCTATATTCCAATAATTCAAGAGAATCGTTTTCATAACCTTAGTAACGGGGTAGGTAGACTGGGTATGCATGGACGTGTACACCAACAACCTGTTTCTACCCATATATAGTTACCCAGTCATCCTTCAATCCATTCACCCATCCATCCATCCATCCATCTGGGAGGATACATCTTGGGTCATAGGGAAAACACGCAACAGCTTTTTAAAAAATTAAACTGAGAAAGTGTTGTGTTGATGTAAGTACACTGAAAGTAGCAACAATAACAATCCCCCATGCTTCGTTTTTTTTTAAATTTTCAAGTTCAGGCTGTCAGGACCACATGTTTAGTCCAGATACCTATGTCCATGTGACATAACATGTAAACATGTCAAGCACTAAAGCATTTGGCTGCAGTTTTCAACCTTTTCTTTGACTGTATTTGTAGCAAGTGGAACAGAAATGTTAAGAATCTTCTCATCTCCTCCTCAGGTCTGTTGCGGGCTATAACTGGAGGTCATCGTAATTCACCCCTGGCGCCGCCAGGCACCGTAGCTTCTTCTTCCATGGAATATCTAGAGATCCATCCACTTTATCCCAACACCCCTCAGCAACGAAGGCGACTAGCCACACTCCCGCCAGCGAATACGAGTCCAGAGCACAACATTCCTGCTCCACCAGCGCCTTCTCCAATCGGCATGCATTCCTTCGGCTCCCTCTCCAAAGCCGAGCAAATTGAAGACACCCCAGCTGCACCCTGGTACAAGCTGACCAACGGCACTCTGTCCCCACCGCGCCACGTCTCCGCCTTCCAACCGGACTCCTCCTACTTAAAAAAGGCCACAATCCCCAGCCCGCCGGTCCTCATTGTCAACCCGCAACCCAAGAAGACCATCTCGTCGGATTGGTGCGGTTCCTCTGACACCAGCGGCAGCCCCCCCAGCACTATAGGAAGCCCCCCAGGCAGCTCGGCCTTCAGCCCTCCAAAGTCTGCGTTTAGTCCCCTGAACCCCACGTCGGCATTCAGTCCGCCCTCCAACAGCGGCAGCAGTGATCCCGAAAGCCCAACGCACCGCAGCAAGTTCCCCTCTATGGG
Organism: Trinectes maculatus; assembly: GCA_016785345.1. Classification (NCBI taxonomy): domain Eukaryota; kingdom Metazoa; phylum Chordata; class Actinopteri; order Pleuronectiformes; family Achiridae; genus Trinectes; species Trinectes maculatus. The sequence continues at coordinate 280,585 of JAFBJQ010000166.1, forward strand.
AATCGGACAGATCCTAAAGAAGAAGGTCCAGCTGCAGCCGTTCACCTTCCGACCAGAACAAGTGGTGGAGGAGGTGGTGTCGCCACCTCCCTACCCAATGCAGACTCTCCTCTGTGCTTCAGGTGCACTCAAGACCCTCTGCTGAGGGACGCAAGGCAAACGGAAATGACAGACTGAACTCAAGGCCCCTCGCAACACTGCCGAGGTTGGAGAGGTCTTCCAGAGCGGCCTTTTTGAACTGTACCTTTATTACGACTAAGCCACTTTTTCTTTTTTTTAAATTGACAGACTCGATCGTTTAAATAAGAAAAGATGAAAGCAAAACAAGAAACAAGAGAAACTGGAGCGAGAGTTTATAAATTGAATCTCCTGATGTAATAAGAGGTGGTGACGCTGAGGGGATGAGATTTAGAAACAGATCCCAGAGCGATGACTCAACCTCACGCTGTCCTAGATACAACCGGGACACGCAAGGTGTACATACACACGCACATGCACACACACACACACGCTCCAAACACTGTATTATAGACTGAGTTAAGTGAAACTCACCTGTGTAATATTGCTGTATCTGGTTACTAACTGAGCCGCAGACTGATTCACACCAGCTAACAGACCCCGATGCTTTCCCTAACCCTGATTACGTGTGTAACTGTGTTGTGTCTGTGAAAACGCGCAAAGATACCCAACCGACTTCCGGCCGGCTGGCGCCGTATCCTCACCGCTTACTGGTCGAGGGGGGGAAAAAAACTGCACTATTTTCGAAAACCAAAACCTATACTGACAACAGTGTTCGCCACCTTTTACCTCACTGCATTACTCGTTATATATACGTTGACGTATAACAGCATTTGACCGTGACACACTTTCCCCGCGACGTAGCAGTATCAGATCGTCGGTGCTGTTGGGAGTCGACACGCCGGAGCGGTGGCGGAGAGTCACGTGACCACGTTTTATATCTTTCTAATAAACTGCCATTCAGCACAGACGATTCATGATCACAGGTCTATTTATAGTCAGTTTTGAAAAAATAAAAAAAAAGATTAAAAAAAAAAGAAGTAGAGCATCAAAGGCCTTATGAAACTGATGGACCTGGCCAAAGGCTACTCGTTATATATACGCTGACGTATAACATGCGGTTGACCGTGACACACTTTCCCCGCGACGTAGCAGTATCAGATCGTCGGTGCTGTTGGAGTCGACACGCCGGAGCGGTGGCGGAGAGTCACGTGACCACGTTTTATATCTTTCTAATAAACTGCCATTCAGCACAGACGATTCATGATCACAGGTCTATTTATAGTCAGTTTTGAAAAAATAAAAAAAAAGATTAAAAAAAAAAGAAGTAGAGCATCAAAGGCCTTATGAAACTGATGGACCTGGCCAAAGGCTGAGGGGATGAAGGTGGGAAGAACACTAGGATCCACTACTACCCGTGAAAAGAACTCACTTCCTTTTGTCTTAACGCTGTAGTTTGTGCAATAGTCTTAAGTGTTAACTGCAATGACGAGTATTTGCCAAGAGCTCTCCGAGAGTGATGTGAAAATATTGCTTGTAAATACCAGTACGACCTCTGTGTTCCCGTCACTCGTGCCGTTCTGGACGAAGGGATTTTGGATAGTTTAAGCCGACGTTTTTACATCTCGATTAAAACGATGGGGGAAAAAAACTCAAAGAAATAATAATAACTTCCACAGGCACAAAAAAGGCTTCTCACTGTTACGACACTGTAAAATCTCTTCCTTGTCCAAACGAAAAGTTGCATGCAATGTTTCATGAGTCAAACTGTATCGTCACAACATTTGAAATGATGTCTTTGTACCTTTTTTTTTTTTTCCTGGTTGACACTGAGATTGGTCCAGACTCGGGGGTCTTTTATAAGATTTTGTAATGGATGGGTTTTGTTCTGAGTGTCGAGAGATTTCTATGCTGTATAAAGTATTTTAAATATTTATACTGAATCCATCATGTGTCTGTCTGGTCCCTTAAACGCACACACAAAGCAATGGACAAGGTTTCAAAATATAGAATTAAATTTCAATAATGAACTACCAAAATCCAACATTCTTGTTAATTTATGTTCACATATAATTATATATAATAGGAAGACACATTGTAAATTGCCGCCTCTACTATGGAAGTGTGTATGTTGCTTTACGACACCAACGTGCCACTTGTTTCACACACACGTATAGATTTCCCACGGCACACCTGTGGTGGGTAAAAAAAGAAAAACACACCCTTGCAACAGCTGAAGGATCCTTGGGTTAAGGATACACACATACCACACACACACACACACACACACAGACACTAATCTCCTCAGCTGTGGCTCCCCGTCCCCATCATAAACCTCTTTGGGTGACACGGCCCCGACGAGACAAAGAAGGGGGATCACTGGAGCGCTGAGACAAACACACACACACATGCACAGGACAACACAAACAGGCCTGTGCGACTAAATCGCCGTGGCTAAGCTGATAAAAGCTGAGGGGCAAGAGTGGCTCTGAAATGCATTAGAGCCTTTTGTTTATCAAAGGCAGGCGGACAGTCAGTCAGAACGCGCGGGGCGTCTGCTGACACAGGCAGGTTATTGTAATGAATATTATGGCCCAGGCACCAATGGAGATTTATCAATCTATTGATTGATCAGAATCATATCAGTGACAGGTGAGTCATGGTAATAAGCAACATTTGCCATTAGTGGTAGAATGTAGCGTAACATTTATTATCTAAGCACATTCGAGACCGTAGCTGTGGTCATGTGAAGTTGTGATGTATATTTTCACCACTTAAAACTAAATAATAAAATAAAATGAATAAACTAAATAAATAAAACTAAAATAAAACTATAAACGTGAGAAATAAGTTCACTTTATATATCAAAATATATGAAAATATTCACTTCACGTCAATAAACTGTTGTTTGAGGGATTTGAATTATTCATCTAAATATAATCTCCGAAGAAATCCATACTGATGAGACAAAGATATTAAAGAAAATCCTTGACACACATTATTATTATTTTCCAGCTAATCTGTGTATAAACAGGTCATGTTGCCATGACGATTGTGTGATCAACAAGCATCAACTTCATTGTCCCAGCAGGAATAGGCAATGAATTATTTTCCTTTAAGATGACATTAAGGGATATTTTAAAACTTAAAACTATAAGCATTTTCCACTCGTTACAAAAACATGTCCATTCATCAATATTTAAAGTGAGAGTGAACACACACAAAAAAAAGTGGAACTTGTGCCATAACCATGTGGAACGCCGATTTTAAACAGCTTGTAGGAGCCATATTGGCAAAAACGATAGTTTTCCCTTGAAGATGACAAATGTTCCTGTGATGTGGCTTTAATGCCTGATATCACTGTATGACGTCAGGTCGCCTTCCTATGGGGCCGTGATGACATCACAGCCACCGGGATGCAGATACAGCTAATAAACTGTCACTGGCCCAAACAAAAGATCTCGTCTTAATAATAAAATCACTTTAAATGTGAGGTCACACCATCCACCTACTGTCCAGCAGGACTTTGTTTTGTTCAATCTGTTCAGGCTTAGACCCTGATGACATTAATCCTGTCTTCTCATCACAAACACACACATACACACACTCACACCGGGGCGTAACTGGCAACGAGACAAGCTTTTGTGTCTGACAAAGAAAACAAGACTATTAAACTGCTCCACGGCGACGGACACCGGGGGGCGTTCACACGCAGACGACCTGAGCATCCTGGCACCTTCATCAGCAGCTTTCACGCATGGGGAGGATGAGGAGGGAGAGAGAGTGAGACGCGTTCAGGCTACCTGGCAGACGCTGGTGTCCATAAAGACACAGGGGGAAATAAACAAGCAGATGTTTCTAATGAAGCAGGAGGCTTCGAGCACTCAGAGGGGATTTGGGCGATGCCGTCAGAGGAGCCGCCGACCGGGCCGGCCATCCTCTCCGATCACAAACACAAATGGAGCAGATGAATAAAACAAGAAGGTTGTGACTCACTGGAGACCAGACACGTTCACTGTAGAGATCAGTGATGTCAGCCCAACAAACAAAGCTCAGCTTCCCCCCATGGATCTTGACACCAAGATGATCTCACAGCCACTGAGTCTCGAGATTCATTTGGGAAAGTTGTTTTTAAATGGAGACACTACGCACTATTTGTCGTATTATTAAACTTAAATAAGAAAAAAAAACATTTATATAAAAAAAGATGATAGTAGTTACATGAAAAAAAATCACATGAATACATCTGTTTTAAAAAAATAATTAATTATTGCTGAACCTTGACATAAACAACAATGATAAAACACAGTGATCACACCGCTTCTGTGGAAAATTACAGGTTAAACGGGAAACGTGTAAAACAAAAAACACAAACAAGCATGAGCAACTGGTGGGGTGTGGTTGTTTTGTTGCAGAATAACAATACGTCATAAGTGGAAAGTTGCCCAATGCAACTAATTAGTAATTGATTCATCACAATTATTACTGAAATAAGCTTTTTCCTTGTTTTAATTTACAAAAGCCTGGAGACACTGTCCTCGGCATTTAACAGAAAATGAAAACTAAGTTTCCTTCTCGCTCTGCATTGCAATACAAAACGCCACCGAGTTATTCCTCAAACAAAACATCTTCATTCTCCTTTTCATGAAACAAAAACCAAAAATATCTTGTGAGTTGGCACACAGGTGGCAGTCGTTGAGATATTTTTTTCCCCCCTCCCTCTCAAAAACAAGATCAGAAATTCAATCAAAGAGCAGAGCTCAGCCAATAGGAGCTCAGTGTCTGTGGCAACAGCGGCGCGAGTCTGAGCAGTCATTGGTCAAGTGTTTCACACAGGGACGGATCTAATTGGCCGACAGCTCGCTGAGGCTTCATTGCCTCCATGGCAACATTGCTTCCTTATTGCTTAGGGAAGGTAAAAGGAGGGAAAGAGGGGAGGCGACTTTCACTCAGACACTACCTCTGTATTATTCATCCTTTGTCCCTGTAGAACGTGTGCACTGACTGAGACGTGTGCATGTGTGTGTGTGTGCGTGTGATGCTGTGTTGGCCTTGAGTGGCAGTGATTGGCCGAGACTTAAGAGGCGACCAGGGTGAAACCGGTGCAATTATTGCACTCAGCAGTGCAACACGTCCAGCAACACCGTGCCTATATATAAAACAGCCAAATGAGTTCAGAGGCCATTCACGGTGACGCCTGACCTCACACACACCTTCCACACTCACACCTGAACGGAACAACAACGGGACCTATTCTCCAGCACGAGTCTGCTGCAGGGAGGACCAGCACCCATGTGGAGAGTCGCCGGGTCTGCATCATCCACCTCGTGCTTGAGCGAGGACTGGATGAGGACAACTGAACCAGCCACACCAGCAGAAACAACAAAAACCACGCGGCTTGTGTGTTGTTGTTGTTTTGACTTTTTTTTCTTCCTTAAGGGAGGGGTGAATTGCATGTAGGGGGAGGGAGAACGAGGAGTGAGGGTGGGGTTAGCAGGGAGAAAAACATCACACAGAGATTAGAGGGGGGGTCATAAGACTCCTCCCCCACGTATGTGTGTGTGCATGGTGCAGGATAACGTCTGTTGACAGGCGTGCAGGCCAGCGAGCTGGCTGGCTGTTCCTCCGCCGGCGAACACGATGACGAGATGGCAACAGGCACTCAGCTTAGCACGTGCTCCCAGTTACCATCGCAACCTGGCCTTGGATACAGCGTGTTGGTTGGCCGTTTCTAACTGTTGTTGTTCTGTGAGGCTGATGAAACCTCGTGGGTGAGGGAGGGCATGTGGTACAGCATGCAGCATCTTCCCAGCCTCGGTAAGAAGTGTTGCTAGGCACATTAGAGGTCAGCTGGTAAACAAACACGCACATTTAATATGTCACCACACCCTCACCTCAATAATAATTCTATGATGATATGAAGTTTGCTGTTAATTTCTTAAATACTTGTGATTAAGACACAAAGCAGGATGAGCCCCTGATCCCCATCTGAGTTACAGCACAAGTCCGAGGAACAGAAACATTTAAGAAGATTAGCCTGGTAATTTTAAGCTGTCTATTTTATTTAATTTGTTATATAAATAATAAAGAATCGCTTCACTGTTGGAAACTGTTGACTATTTTATTATACAAAAAACAATGGACTGAACACGTTTGTACAACCGTAAACACACATTAATGAAAGACAAATAAACAAACCAATAAGAGGTTGATTTAATTCCATTTTCAATTCTGGCAATATTTTTTTTAAGTATCTCAATAATTCTGAAGTGAAAATTTAACTGATAATGTGATGTAGTGTGAACAAAGAAGGTTTGTCTTATTTTAATTACATAAACACAAATTTCTTGTTGTTTAGTTCTGGCCAGTGAAAGCATGTGTCCCGGTTTCCAGCGCCAGTGGAAGAGAACAAAGAAAAGTATGTGTGGCCTTGAGCCGCCTGATCGATAGGTGTTGTGCTGAGTGTGCAAAGTGCCTGATGAGATCCTGCACAAATAAACATCCTGCTCTCATCGTACGCTCACTCTGCACGGAGACAAACTGGAACGATGGTGCCACTGGCCGCGGGAGCCGAGCTGACAACATGATTGATTACAAGTGGAGCCAGCCTTTGTTTCCCCGCTGGTAATCAGAACAGTGTGGATACTGCATGCGTGTGTGCGCAAGGTGAGGTTAGGTGGAAAACGTATGTTGTTGAGATGAAACTTAAAGGATGAAACATTTCAATAAAAGGTAGAGGTGAAAAAAAATCAAGCTCAACACCTGGATAAAGGACCAACCCATCTAAGTTGACATCCATCACTGGCACACCTCATCATATCCCTCCTGAATGCCAGCTTCAATCTCCTCCAGCCTCTGTGCCATGGACATGACCAGCATTTTCATCTGGGAGGGGTGGAGAGAAGAGGTAAATATTTAGTGGAGCAGTAGAACAGAAAGGGTGGAGGAAAAGCACAATGAGCAGCAAGAGAGCAGGGCAGATGCGGAACAGTCCGAGCAGGACTGGAGGAGAAGATTGGACAGGTGGGAAGCAGTGAAGAAGAAAGAGGGGAGGAGGAGTATAGATAACCTGAAAAAGGGGACAAGGTGGTGGGATTAAAAACAACAACAGGGAAGCGGTCAGGGATGGATGGATATGAAGGGGGTGTGTGGGGTGGGCAGGTCAGTGTGTGTGAGGCAGACACACAGACTGAGTACTCAGGTCCAGTGTAGGATAGGTCAGGCTTGGTCAACCACTTGTGTGTTAGTGGGTCACTGGAGCTTAACTAAAATGCAATATTGTTGTAAAATAACTAAGATTTGGGAGATCTCACAACGTTTGTCTTTTGTTTCAATTTCCCATTTTTCCTCGTCTATATAAACTTTAACATGCTGAAAGTAAAAACATTCAGCACATTCAGCGTGTAACCATAGTCACCTTTATCTTCAACTTACTCAGCGAGTCTAAACAAGGTATATTTAACTGGTAACCTACATATCAACATAACCCACATATTAACCTACATGTGGCAACAGCGTGCATTTCATTATACGGTGTCCTTATGCAGCCCTTTGTTACTGAGTGACATGTTGTAGAGTATCAGCGTCACTTGAGGGGATTTGTTTTGGTGGCTCTGCCAAGAATTCACAGCCATTATTAATGTAAAACACTGAAAGAAAAGGTTTCAAATGGGCATGAATGTAATTTAATTTCCTGTTATTCACGTGCATTGTTTTTCACCTCCCACATTGTGTCAATGATTCTCATGCTCAGATAACGTCACATGGCTCATTGAGTTACCTGCAGCTCATCGGGAACCACGTTCCAAACCAAACAAAATGCCATGCGTCCTGTCCAGCTACAGTGACAAAGACGCTCATGATCAAAACATGTTTTTCCTCTTAACAAAAATTCCTCAACATGCCTCCATCACATCTATTGTCCCCTGTAAGGGAGTGTGGGGAGGGTTGGTGTGCTATCACCCCCTGCTGGCCAATTTGTGTTTTTATGTTTTTTTCCCCCCAAACAAAGGACAATTTCGATGATTAACTTTGGGAATACTGATGAAAAATACCAACTCCCACCGGATTTTTTTCATTAAAAATACTAATGTTCATCGTGAAAAAATTAATGCTGAAAGGGATAGTCATTATAAAAGTTAATTACAAATAGATCTATAAATGGAAACAGATTTTGCTGTTAATAATGAATCCTACGGAAAATATACGGATGGTATGGAAAATAACGGTGTAGTCAAAGGATGACACGATGAGATGAGGTAATGTCTGATGTTAGACTGCCCATCACAGTCAGGGCTTCCCAGAACTAAGCTGATGTCATCCTGAGTGCAACCTGTGCATTGATAATCAATGAGACAGAGCTGCCCGATTGCAAAGAGACACTTACGGTCAGAAAGTCAATGAAACACAGGAAACAATTTCCCTTGCTATAACCAATGTGATGTGAATATCAGACTTTTTTTTTAATTATTATTTTTTTATTATTATCATTACACACCAACAATGCAGTTTTGGAAATTAGACGCCACCTGTGGTTGTAAAAATACTGCTTTGAGCTTCGCAGCTCAGCAGATGGACAATTTTATCTCACAGCAGGGAAATATCAGAGGAGGCAAACAAAGCGAGGCAGCAACAGTAATTTACCTCAGTGAGCTGTTGTTCAACAATGCCTCTGTACTCCAGTGTGACCGGCTGCTCTTTGGGGCCCTCTGCTGCCAACATCTGGCTTGCTGAGCCAAGCACATAGCTGAAAATCATTTACAGCATGATATTAGGGTGCTGAACAAAGACGCTGGGATGATATGTACCATTAACTCAACTAATGCAATACAACAACCAGATGATAAACACCTGCTATGTAAAGCTTGGCAGTGAAGACAGTTATTCTAGAGATAGTTTATAATAAATGACATTTGAATGTGAATTTGTAACACTCCATAGGGACCGAATAAAACTAAAGAAGAGAAAACGTGTCTCTGACACTGAACATACCTGTCGATGTCTGCGACACTGAAACAGAACGCAAATCTCTTGTGGTCCAGGTTCCTCGGTGTGGACGTGTAAACCATGCCGAGCACAGAGTGGCAGGATCGACAGACGAGATCCATGACCAGACTGAGGAGGAGTAAAAAAAAAGATCTGATAAGTTCTCATACACAGGCAACACAACACCAGTATACTTATCAGTGAATTTGGAAAATGACTGACTGAATGAAAGACTTACTCACCACAGAGAGTCTTTTCCTGCTTCGTACATTCGACTTTTTTTTTCAATCAAGACGTTGTCAGTGACCCCTGAGAAGAAAACATCCCAAACATCAGCACCTTGATGTGACACTGTACAACAACATCCAAACATGTAAAGTTTTCCAGCCTCCACAACGGCAACTGAACGCATCATTCTTTTAGCTCAAGCTAGCTTTTGTCAACTGAAAAGCTAAAAACATTAGCATGAATTACACGGCTTTTACAACATTATTTGAATATAATAATAATAATAATAACTGTTTTCTCAGACATGTTTTGAAAGATGAATCATTTATAACATCATAACGGTCATTTATGTTTCATGTTATACTGAACCCCATGTTGTCATTTTTTGAACATACAGTGATCCCCAGTTATTACACGGTTCACCTTTCGCGGCTTCGGTGTTTCACGGATTTTTTTTAGTGCAGTTTGTTATCCTTTTTTTTTTTTTTTTTACAGTATATGCACGCGCGTTGTGCTCTGTGTGGAAAAGGCTGTGCTCGGGACGGAGACGCTGGCCCTTTAAAGGAAGTCAGGAAGGAGAGAAATAGGAGAAAGTTTGTTTGTAGTGTTTAAAGTCATTAAATCAGCATACTACAGCAACTGAGTCTTTTTTTGAGTTCTAACCGGACTCACCACAGTGATTCACCTTTCCACCAGCATCAATTACCCATTCGCTATCTTTTACTCTGTCTCCTGATTGGCTAAGGGACTGTAGGCCAATGTCAATCAGTCTCCTCCGTGCCTCGTCTCTGTCCAGTACAGAATGCGTTCGGCTTGGCAAATTTACATGTTTGCATATTGTCTCCACGACAAAACCCACAATGTCGACAAAACGTTCTGCACCGACAAAGACACCTGCACCACGGCCTTCAGTAGAAAAAGACGCTACAGCGGAACAGAGGAACTGTGAAATACGCGTCAGTCACAATGTGTCCAAC
>JAFBJQ010000166.1:290849-336749 GCA_016785345.1 Trinectes maculatus
CCCCGTGATAAACGGGGGATCACTGTATATGAATCCATGGTGTATTGTTGGGACACCAGACTCACGCTTCAGTCTGATCTGGTTCTGTCCGTCTTCACTTCCATCCCAGGACAGTGAATCCCCCACAGGTATCTTGCACTTCCCGCAGATGAAGACAACATGTCCGTCTTCCTCCTCGTCCTCCTCCGCAGCTCCAAACAGCTTCTCCTGCACGGTACCGGAGGACGTGCAGGACGTTTCAAACGGGTTGTTTGCAGTCGAAGGGGGTTCTGCCATGTTTTTTGAGATTACGGTGGAGTCTAAGCCCACGGCCTGGAAAGTGCGGTTCAGCGTTGTCTGGTGTTTGTTTCGTTTTGACAACTTTTCTCTCTCGGCCATTTTTACGAGCTGTCCCCAAACACTAACCGTTTCAAACTTTAGCGGGTGGTTGCTAGTGATCTTTCCCTTCCGTGTACTTCCTACTTCGACTCTCCGACTATCCGGTGTGTGTTTATGTGTGCATGCGCACGCGCGTCTGTGTGTGGGTGTGTGTGCGATAAACGTAATAAATATAACTACACTATAAATGTATGTATGAATTAATAAAATGATTTTGAAACTAAATTGTTCATCTTTAGTAAACCGAAACTTTAACTATCTTGACCCTAATTTTTATCTTTGAATCTTAAACCGGATATACTTTGTCATTAAAGAAATATAATTATTTTATTTACGTAATTCTTCAACTGATTTACTTGTGTTGATCACACTTGTAGTCACCTTTAAATTTTTATTTTATGGTTAAAAAAAAAGTAACAGTTCTAAAACAGGGGTTTATAACCCGGAAGTAATAGGATTGTTTTGTTTTTGAGGCGCGAACCACAGGAGTTGGGACTGTTGTGATTTTCTTCTGTTGGACCAATGGCAGTTTAGAAAATCCTGCTATTCCAGGACCTTTTCCTTCGCCATGTGTGAAAAGATAAAGAAGGTAACGTTCAGTGTGTCAGGGACATGCGGTGACGGTCGTTGCCTTGTTTTGTTTACCGTCCGGCTGCGTGTGTCTCCGCAGGTGAACAGCTGGCTGAGCTCGGTGTTCGGGGACCAGCCGGTGCCGCAGTTCGAGGTCAACACCAGGACCGTGGACCTCCTCTATCAGCTGGCTGTGTCCAGTGAAGCCCGGTGCAGGGACACGGCTCTGGTCGTGGAGGACTTCAGACAGAAGACTGCGGAGTATCAGGCTGACGGTGGGTCAGAGGTCACTAGTGGGAAATGGACTCTGTTTTTTGTGTTTAGTTTCTTCCTAAATACAAACTACAAATTTCACTATCACGTAAAGCACCGCTCCTCGGTTGTAGAAAGAAATCCATCAGAAGGGAAAACAGAGTATAAATAAACATCATCATCCACAACAACACATAATAGAAAAATGTACATGTATTTGTGGGACTCATAAGAAACAAACACATTATAATTACAAAATTACTTCCTGGTTCATTGTTGACTTCCTGTATTTGCTATATATGGGCATGAAAACAGTATGTCACTGTTGTTTCACAGGCAGAGACTCTGTCTGTGTTGTTTGTGTAAAGATCTTCAACACTATTGTCCATTAATTCAGACCATAAAGTATTAACCAGTGTTTCCTGTATCCAGGTGCACATCTCCAGGATGTTCTTCTACAAGGAGTTGGCCTGTCCTGTGCGAGCCTATCAAAGCCTGCTGCTGACTACCTGTCGGCTTTAGTGGACAACGCCATGGTGCTCGGAGTGAGAGACACATCACAGGGCAGGTATGCTATCATTACACTGCTGATTTCTGTTCGCCTCTTTGAAGAAACACATGAAACGTTAGCACTGAAATATTTCACTGGAGAAAACCTGGATTTTCTTTTTCCTGGTGCAGCTTCATGCTGGCAGTGAACAACGTCACCAACGAGCTTGTGGAAGCGGAGGACTCAAACAGAAGACTTGAGCGGGAACTCAAGGGCCTGAGAAAGAGACTCGGAGCTACTCTGGTGCTGCGGAGCAGCTTGCAAGAGTAAGAACATGGGTTGTACAACGTGGCGCTACTGCATTGTAACAGTATCATGTCAAAATCCAGTCCAAACATACATAAAACCATTTGCTCTCTATCATCTTCAGGGACATAAACAAGACTGTTAAAGCTCAGGCAGTGGAGAGCGCCAAAGCAGAGGAGAGACTACTCAACATGGACTTTGTGAAAGCAAAGGCAAAAGAGCTCAGCAACAGACGGGAGAGGGCAGAGGTATGCTGTGGCCGCACATCTGTATCTGTACAAGCTGTTTGGTTACACATTCAGACGTTTATACGTAGTTCAATTGTGTTTTTTTCTTTTGTGAAAATTTCATGGATTCTGGCAGACAGCTGGGCTGAGTGAGAACACTGCACATAATTTTACTAAATAATTAACTGACATGCAGCGTGAGGAGAGATACATTATCCTTGTCCTCAGTCTCCATATAGTCTCCATAATTTGTGCATCATGTCACTGCCTCTTGTTCAGTAAGATGATGATGCTGACATTTTACATCACATCATTGTCAGGTGGAACCAGGGTTTTAAAGAAATCCCAGTCATGTAGCAGCAGCACAGACAAATGTTTGGTGTATGCTTTATTCTTTTTTATTGATCCTACAGGCTCAGCTGGAATCCAGGAACATGGACAAGTCTATCACCCACCAGGCTATTGTTCAGCTCTCTGAGGTACCTAAGCTTCTGCACATGCCCGACAGTCATCACCATGGAAATGAAGACGTAACACTGTCTGCTTTCAGGGTTTAAAATGTGTCATCTTATTTTTTCCTCTGCAGGAAGTCACCACACTGAAACAAGAAATAATCCCCTTGAAGAAGAAACTGGAGCCTTACATGGACCTCAGCCCGGTATGTTTGTTTTCAGTCTGAAAGACCAAACAGCCAGAAGTGCTCATCATGATATCTTATCCTACCCTATGAGAAATCATGTTTATGTATGAAAACTTAAATTCAACTAATTTGACAGAATAACTGACCTAGTTTTCAGATATTTGGAGAAAGCAATGTATTGCTGCATTTCTCTTTATCAATTCCTTTTCATGTCTGAACCACAACAGAATCCATCTCTTGCTCAAGTGAAAATAGAAGAAGCCAAACGAGAATTGGTGAGTGTCTGAACACTTCATTCGGCAGCGAACAACAGATGGTCTATTACATTTTATTGTAACGCCGTTTTTTTGTTTCCTTTTTTTACAGGCGGCTGTTGATTCCAAATTTGAGATGAATGTAGATTTCAAGTGACGACGGTGTTAAATGTTATAATCTTTACTGTTTTGAGCTCAACCTTTGAAAAAAAATAATAAAGTTTCAAACGTTTCCATATTACATTTTTCAAGTTTCATGAAGAAAGCTATAGACATTTATGAAATGATCTATTTGTGACTTTTTTCCCTCCTTACATCAGTCTAAGCATGTTAAGCAGACATTTACTTACATTGTTGTAACTTTCCTGTTTGACCTATATGGCTGAATTGTGTCTCGAAAACAAAACAGAGGAAGTGTTTTGAGTTTGACAACAAAATTCCAGCGGCTTTGGAGGGATAACAGCAGATGAAGGAGTTTCACAGCCACTCCCTTGGTGCCTAAAGCTAAAGTACAGATAATGGAAACAACTTGGGGGGCCCGTTGTCCAGTTTGTATGCAAAATATCACCTCTCGCTTCCTCCTCCTGCCTGTGACCCCCCCAAAGAGCCGAGCGTGGCGACCCCTACATCTCCGTCAGCCTGACTGTTGTATGCCAATGCTGCAGTTTGACATTGAGATTAACCCGTTACCATGGAGTGGGTCATGGATGCGGACCCGGGAAGCAATTTAGCCAGCAGGCCCCCTGCTTCATTCAAAGACCACATGGTTAGGACATCAATGTGTTTTAAAAAAAAAGAAATAGAATCACTTGAAACTCTATCTTTTGTAAGTTTAAAAAATACACCGATTTAGCACTGATGTCAACACACAGCATGACTATCAACAAATCTGTCTTCTATTCTGTGCAATTAATTTTACACTTCCTCTTTAGGTTCTGTCCTTATTATTAAACTTTGCATCTAACAAGTTCTGACATAAATAATGAATATAGGTGGCTACAGGAAGTGAAACAAACCTAATACGCTCAATGAAATAAAATATATGCATATACTTTACCTCAATAATAAAATATGGTATAACTACTACTAAAAATACACTAAATTCTAGTTTTCACATTAAACCTGAGAGAATAGGAGCAGGAAAGAATGAGGAAATACAATGTGAAAGGTAAACATGTGACTGATGAAGATGGTGTCTGTGTATGTGTGTGTTTCTGTGTGCATGTGTGTGTGTCTGTGTGCATGTGTGTGTGTATGTGTGTGTGTGGTAAAGGCCAGAGCCAGTGCGTCATACCACACTGAGCCCCCGCGCCCCCCCTCCACGCACCCCTTCAAAATAGTTGAATCTGCCACGCCCACTCTATAAGTCCCACTCAGCTGTTCCCGTGAGGCGTTCACGTTCCACTCTGTCCACTGACAAACCGCGCGGACCGGGGCTGATTCACCACGCGGCTGGATCATTGATCGGCTCCGTCCGTCACTTTGGAGCAACTTGTTGCGCAGCTGCTATTCCTCCATGCGGCGCAGCGCACGCGGGCGCCACCGCTCTGTGGCCGGCTGCGTGACGCAGAGTGCGCAGATCATCTCCCGTCAGCAGAGCCCGTGTTTCCCCGCGGGGAACCGGGGATGAGGCTCCTCTCGCCTCCTCGTCTGGGTGAAACGTCTCGACTATGATCCGGGTGACGCGGGATGCGAGTCATGAGCCGGACGCGTCCTCATCCCGGACTGGACTGGAGCCACAGCCTCTTCTACCTGACTCTACTCCTGTGGACCAGGCGCATGAGTGGACTGGCTGACTTCTCAAGTAAGATCATGATGATGAAGATGATGGTGGTGGTGATGATGATGGAGGGAGGAGGAGGTGGTTAGATCAGGATGTAAACATCACGATCATCCTCCTGATGGGTTTCAGTAATGGTTGCTCCATAAGGTGGTTGAAGTATTTTATCGTTTCCCACAGATCAAACTTGAGATCTGAGATGAAGATGATGAGATGCTGTGACATTAAGACACTCAATGAGGCGTAAATAGAGTTGGAGACTGGCGTTGACCTCTTGGCCCCCGGTCGCCATGTTTTATCTGAACTCACCAGTCACATTCTACAAAACAAACAAAATGTAAACATGTCAAGAAAAAAAAAAGAAGAAGACTCCGAATCACATGTAACTTAATCACATCTGCGCTGCAGCGACAACAAAGCTGGCTCAGATCAGGTTGGATGCCAGTTGGCAGAATGTGTGTGTGTGTGTGTGTGTGAGTGGAGGCAGCACCCTGATGGGCACGTTTTCCAAACAACACGATGAGACAACTAACAGCAGCCAAACTTCCTGATCCCAAACCACCGACACTTTCACACAGAAACACATTCCCTGGCCTCCACACTCGTTTTCATTGTTGTGTTTAATTTGTTGATGGATGCTGTGATCCCTTTATTAACCCACGCCCTCTGCGCCTCAGATTACCTGTCCAGGATCATCACCAGTCACTCTGCACACGCCTGTGACGGACATCCTCTGCGCCTGCACTGCCCGCGCCACTCCACCATCTCCATCCAGTCGGCCTTCTACGGCGGCGGCCAGGCGTGGCCGTGCAGAGCGGCAGACCCCGACGCTCCGCTCAGGCCCCACAACCACAGCTGTTCCTCTTTTACAGCTCTACAGGTGCGCTTTCACATGTGGGATCCACGCGGGACCCGTTTCCCACAACGCCGGTGGGAGTTCGCCAGTTCCTGGTGATTTACCGGAGCGGCGTTCTCCCCTGATGCCTCCAAACGCACGTTACTGCTAAATGTGGATTGTAGAATTCAATCTGGCCGCGTTGCTTCAGTTTCCCCCCTCCCTGGTTTTGTGTTGCAGAAGCTCCTGTCAGAGTGTCAGAGCCACAGAGACTGCCAGCTGCCTGTCAATCACCTGCTGTTTGGGAAGGACCCCTGTCCCGGCTCTGTCAAATACCTCCACGTGGACTACAAGTGTAAACCCAGTGAGTTCTGCAGCTTCCTCCTTGTTTGCAAAACGTTTTGACCGTCATGATCGCCACCTCCTGATCCTCGCTGTTTCCCCTCGCTCAGCTGAACACAGAAGACATGTGGCGTGCGAGGGGGACACCATGGTCCTGCGCTGTAAGCCCCTCAAGGTGCTGAACATCTACGCAGCTGTCTACGGCAGAGGTTTGGGCCAGACCGACACCTGCCCCTCACACCTGGCAAGACCACCCCCTTTTGGTGAGTCGACGGGATATTCTCTTTTCCCCCTTTGGCGGCAAATAACAGACATTAACAATTAACATTTCTTTTTTTTTCTCCCTGTGCCCTTCAGAGTGCCTCAACCACGAGGCTGTCCACTTGGTGTCCCGGTCCTGCTACGCCAAGCAGCGGTGTGCTGTTGCCGTCAGCAACCAAACCTTCAGGGACCCCTGCTTTCCAGGAACCAGGAAGTACCTCAGCGTCATCTATTCTTGTGGTAGGACTCTTTGTGCCTCCTCGTTCACAGAACAGAATGACCGGCCCTGTGATGAATACGGGAGGTTCGGAAACAGGAACACGTCTGTTTTTGTTTTGGCCTGATTCATTATCCGACAGCGCACAACAGTGAACGTTTGTAGCTCCCTGCTGTGAATGCTTATCCGCCGATCTCAGCCGCGTCAGCTGTTCTTATCACGTCACACCCACTGACACAGTGGCAGCGGGTGAGCTCAGCGCTGTGGGTTTAGCCTGACATCCTGGCAAACTTCCTGTGATTGGGACAAACGCGAGTGAGGGCGTCCAATTAAAGAAGAGTTGTGGTGGAGGAAAAGTTTCTGACTGGCTCCGTTGTCTCCATTTACCAGGAAGCAGTGTGTGTTCATCTTGTAGGCTGGTTATTAACACAGATGGACAGATATGGAAGCAGGAAGTGGAAATAAACATGACTCTCTTGTTTCCACAGTACCACAGTCTCTACTGAAGGAGGCGGACCCAAAACTATTCACTCCCACATCATCTCCGGCTGTGGACACCGAAACCGGTAACGGCATCATTCAATCTGCTGTGATTACACATGTTTCCAGATGTTTCTTTTTTTCCCCCTTCCATTATAACTGAAATTTCCACAACAGCCTCCATATCTGCAGATGTGGTGAATCTTCTCCCCAAAGGATCAAGAAGACCAGGCAGCTCCGGGGCTATGATGAGCAACTCTCTCCTGACGTACGCCTACATCAAAGGTTAAATCACCTCCATGCACACACACACACACATAGCTCCACTCAGATATCTGTACATTTATATGTGTATTATATTTATTTGCCACACAGAGCATCCAGAAATGGCAGCTCTGCTCTTCACCTCCAGCGTTTGTGTTGGCCTGCTGTTCACACTGTTGGCTGTATCAGTCCGAGTGACCTGCAGAGGTCGCACAATCTCATCCTCCAAGTCTCAAAGCCAGGCCGTTAACCCCCAGGATGGGAATGGCGACGACAATGATGACGATGACGATGATGATGATGAAGGAACAGAGAGTTCTTTAATCTCAGCCGCGGACAGGAAGGCGACGTATGGCTGGGAGGAAGTGACTTATTTGAGCGAGGCAGCTGAACGGGCGGAGAGGATCGAGCGCAGAGATATGATCATACAGGAGATATGGATGAACGCGTATCTGAACGGCAGCTCGTGTTAAACGAACCTGCAGGACTTTTTTCAAGATTCTCTACGACGTTTGACAAAACAACTGTAAAGAAGTTTGTTGTGCGCTTTTTAATTTTTTTTTTTTACTGGAGCATCTTCTTTAAGTGAAAGTTCAGTACTGGCCATTAAAAATGTCCACTTTTAAATTGTCAGGGCTTTAACACTGCAAAATGGGTGGCCACATAATTCTGTCATTACAAAAATTAACTTGTTTTTTTTTTTTACACATATCAAAGATTGAGTATTGATGGGTCTCACAACAGCTGTGTCAATGAAACCAAAGAAATTTCCCCCTCTAATGTAACAACACGAGTCAAGATTTATTGTGACTGACAAAAATAGACACTATTCTGTTTTCCCTACAGTATAACTACATTAGCGGTTATTAAAATTGGCAGCTGTTCATTCCAGAGACCAAAGGTATGTGTTCCAAATTTCACCTCCTACTACTGATCACTGTCTGTAGACTATTAAAAACCATCTGAATACAGTGCGCATGAGGCGGAATGATCCTTTAAATCGACCAGGTTGTGTGTGTGTGTTTTTTTTAAAAAAAACCACACCTCTGAATCACTGTATAAGCTTTGTCAGTGGCTCCAACCCTCCAGTGAATGAATCACTCTCACTCTTCAGAGCTCTAAAAACTTCCTCTCCCCTGCTGGGACAAGATCTGGAACGACCAACTACTGTGTGGCAACTTCCTGCCTCACAACAGCACTGACTTTCAGATGTGTGTGTGTGTGTGTGTCACTGAAAGAAGACAAAGAGAGGAAAGGTGGAGCGTTCTTGTCCTTGCACTGCCAAGGATAAACTATGGAACTGTTGAAATGCCACTTCTGAGATTTTTTTTTTACACATTGGCACATCATAAATACAAAATGTAGCATAGTTGAAATTTTAATTCTCTTTGCACAAGTTTGATAAAAACATAACATAAGGAGGGAATCCACTGAGAAGACTTTGTGTGCGACAGAACAGGTAATGATCTCACCTGAGCTGTCGTATTTTTGTGTCCAGGTGTTTTCTTCACATTTCAGTTCGGTTAAAGATCAATGTAAGGTGTAAATATAAGACCAGCCTGCCTTGATCATATGATCAGAAGTCCTCAAATAAGAGACAGCAAACAGATTTAGGAAGCATGATAAGGCACCTAGCTGCATAAAAGTAGCAGTGGTCTTCATCGCGGCCCCCATTTGATGTTGGTGAGGCCTTGGAACTGTTTTTTGAGGGCCTGTCTGTCTGACCACTCCGAGTCCAGGTAACTGTCGTCATCTGCCACCTCGAGTTTCTGGAAATGTCACCAGGAGACGGACACAAAGGTCGAGTCAGTACACACATGAACTCTGCGACTGCACTTTTGTTGTAGCTCTCCTCACCTTGAGCTCCTCTTGCCTCCTGTAGTAATTCATCATCATCTGTTTCTGCTGCTCATCGCTCATCAAAGGCTCCCTCGCTGGTGCCCCCTGCCCTCTCTGAAGGGAACAACACAGAACAGATGATTCTCGATACACAATGCAACTGTAAACAACAAACAAAGCACAATATTCTCACTGTTCACATTAGCTCTTACCTTCTGGATTTTGACTATAAGCTTTGTCTTTTCATTTTTGCCTATGTAGTCCTGCAATTTCTTGCCCCTCTGCATCTCTTTGGCAGCCCACCACAGCTGGCACTCGTCCTCTGTGATCACCTGCAGAGATGCCTGTGGTCCACAGACAGATGGAGGAGGCAGATGCAGAGGAATGAAGGACAAAGAGAGAGGCGAAGAAAGAAAAAATCAAGGAGACAGTTTCATGGCTTCATGAATTTCATTTCCAATCATCTTACAAAGAATGTAAGAGTATTTTACACATTTGTCATCAACTGAAAATAATCTCATGTAGTTGTTAGTGGATAGGTGCCAGAGAACCAGGACCCCTGAAACAGGATCTACCGTTTACCTGTGTTCCTGAAAGGTCTTCCCGGTTCTCCAACTCCATTCTGATGGGGTCGTGAGGTGGCAGCCCCATTGGGTACACAATCATGACAGCACCCCTCAGCTGATCCAGGGCTTCTTTCACCATCTCCATGGTGACACAAACATTAGCCTGGACTTGTGTCTGAGGGATAAACACACAGACGACTTGAATCACTAAAAAAAAAATCTGACCTCAGTGAATGATTAAGGTTTCGCGTTAACTATCATACTCACTTTGGAGATCAGCGCCTTTGCCTCCTCCATCGTTCTCATCAACACTTCTTTCATTTTGTCATTTGGTGCTACGGAGGGTAAACACGTGTGGTCAGTGTACCAAGACATGTTTTTTATTCAGAAACAAATGACGTAGCATTACAAACTACAATTTTACGGTTTTTTTTTTTTTACATTATTGCATCCATCCATGTGTGTGACTATTTGCAGTTTAAAGCTACAAACCACATTTAACATTTCGATGGAGAATCAAGGTCTCACCGTGTCCATTCCTCCTCCCAATCTCATCCTTCCTGAACACCGCACCCCCGCTGGGAACACACACGTCTTCCCATTCATCCTTCAGCTTCAGCTCCTCAACCTGCTCCTCGGTCAGCCCCTGCATGTTGGACGGCAGCATGATGCCATGATCTGCAAGCTCTGGGATCTCTGTGGGAATAAAGCAGAGCAAGCTCAGCAACATGTAAACAGACACACACACAATACTGACCAAGTGTGGTGACAATGATAGATAGATAGATAGATAGATAGATAGATAGATAGATAGATAGATAGATAGATAGATAGATAGATAGATTTACTTTATTGATCCCAAATTGGGAAATTACAGCGCAGCAACAGCAGGGCATGCAACCAATCTTACAAGCAATATAAAAACATAAAATAAAAATAAAAAATAAAAAAAAATATTAACAATATCAGAATATAAAAAGGAAAACAATATAAAGAAGTATATACAACAAATAATTAGGATGGTGATAAATAACCAATTAGGATGGTGATAAATAACCAAACGCACAGCACCTGAACATATCCTGTCCACCTTCAGTCTCCCGTTGTAAATGGCTGTAATTTGCTGGATCACTGTCTCCAGGGACGAGTCCGCGGTGGTGTTGTACACAAACTGGCTCTCGTCACCGCGCTTCACCTGCAGCTGCACCATCCCGCTGAGCCGCTCGTCTCCCACTCACCTGCCGAACAGACGCGGATGAATGAGCCCAGGTTTGCTCCCGAGCTGACCCGCAACCACACGACGCTTTCCCCGCTACGTGTGAAGGCAGCGTCCGTGGGGGTTTAGAGCAAACAGTGTAGCCATAGCAACAGTCATGAGCGTACGCTTCTGGAAAACACCACAGCTAGCTTTTAGCTAACTGGCTATATTAAATGTTTACGTTCACTGACGCGGTCAAGTAAAAGGATAGTGTTGTTCTATTGTGATTGAAAATGTTACCTGTGCAGTAGAAGGGCAATAATAAGACAAAACTAGATGAAACTCTAGTGTTTAGCAACACTGTTTTGATAGCAAACATGAGGAGACGTCGGCTACTCTCTACTTCTTGTGACATGTAAGCGGCCGGTTACATGAACCCAAGCAGTATTACCGCCCCCTAATGGTAAAGAGTGGAAACACACAAACATCATAACTTACAAACTCTCTAATGTAATAAAGTTTATCATCTGCACAAACTGCATGCAATTGAATCAAAACCTAAAACATCAATGGAAACATGTGATGAACATTTAGGTTATTTACTAATAAAAAAGGGACAGTACTTGTAGGTGCAAATGGCCCCAATGTCCATGTTAATTCGTCCCTGGCTAATTAAAGTGTACACGGACTACGCACTTTTGTTAAAGCATAATAAATGTCCTAGTACACAGATGATGCAAGTGTATTCTCAGTAGATATGTGTATTTTTTATCAAATCATTTGCACCCTGAAGTTAGCACCTGCATTCAAACAGAAAAACATTAACACTCAGGTCAACATACATTTATTTTTGCATACATACAACATAAACTGCTTCATACATAAATGTGCAATCAGCTGTGCACGTAAAATATGGAACGTTGAATATTAACATGAATCGCAGCTTCATGTTTTCTCTTGAATACATACAGAATTATGTTCAACAACACAGACTCTTATTTACTATGGGTTATAGCCATAAAAACCGACACTGACCTCACAAAAGGAGCAATTTGTTTCCTATAAAATTTCATCTTGAACATGACACAAAGCACTGGCTAGACACCTACTGTTTATGCAGATATAGTTTCTACTATTCATATGTTTAAACAGAGCGCAAAAGCATAATTTAGCTGGTACTTTCTTGGTTCACGTTTTATCCTGCATGAACCTTTAATATGCTTTGTAGACATTTCAGCCTGTTATGTAATTCTGTGATGATATAGGGGAAAACCACATCTGATTTGTGTACCACAGCTGGCACGTGTCACGTTAGGAAGGATTGCTTGCTCACCTACCCCTCTCGCTATTGCTTCTCATTGTTGTCAACACAGACTGCTAACCTATTAAAAGTCAACAGCAGTCAAAGAGTGAAGTAGGTAGCACAGGAAATAAGAAATACTGAAACATCACTTCTGACGACAACAAACACACCTTGAATGCACCTTGAATGGTTAAGGAATCAGTGAGGCTCAGTAAGAATTACTCGGTGGGAGGAAACAGCTATAGGTCAGATACCACAGGTGGACCAGCAATAGCTAAGGGAAATTTAACACCAAACGCTCCTGTCTGGAATGTGTGCCACACGGCGGCCGGGTTAACACTGTCATCTGGTGATACATTTAGGTGCGAGATTACAGTGTAGCTGAGACTGTATTTGCAGTCAAAGTGGTTAATGACCTTTGTGTTGCTCAGATGTGGCAGCTTCGAAAGGTAAAAACATATTTGTATTGTAACATTTCCACATACAGTGATGCCTATCCTCAGCAGCCTGAAGAGCAGACACACAATGACAGCCACGGCTGAGTTAATGCAGTGACTGTTAGTTCAGAACATGTGAGAAGCTCTGTTATTCCGTTGTTAGCTCACACTCACATCCAAACACAAACACTGTCGAACACATAAATAGACGATATGCACCTCAAACACAACACATTACTTCTCACCACAGTATCAACAATAGATTATTTAGAGTAAATGTTTTCAGAATTAAAAGCAAGACTTTTTTGCAATAAACAAGTTTAAGTCAGGAAAAAAAAAGTGCCCTCTTATTATTATGCATGGCATATGAATGATGCCATGCGCACAGACTCAATCACATCATCTTCATATATACACTAACAGAAGCATACACACACGCACACACACCACATCACCTGACTCTACAATGGTATGGTTTGATGCTTTGGATAAATCGAGGAGGAAGTGGAAATGAGATAAAGCCCTCTCATCTCTTCAGTCTGCAGACTATCATTCGTGTCAACAAGAAAACAACTGAGAGCACATACAGCATTTCAGTGCATATCAGTTACAGTGTGCAAACCACTGATACGGTTATCACAAACACGTATGCACATTTAGCAAGTAGTTTCCATATTGAAAACATAAATTTATACATAAGCACTATGTATAGGTTTTGGATGTAGAGCTACAAAATATAATCAGCTTAGCGTAAGATTCTATATAGACAGAATAATGACTGAGGGAGAGAGAACGAAATGTCTCATGAGATGATATTAACAGAGAGTCAGTCCCGTTTGACAGACTGACACCAAATCATGCAGCCGCTGTGTCACCAAGGAGGCAATGACAAAACCCAGTGCAACACAAAGTACATTCATGATAAAAGCAAGCACACAATATGACTTTTGACCCTGCAACCCCAGTCTCTGGAAAACGATCTGAAACGCAGCAGCAAATCTGGAGTCAAATGTAAAACCTGCAGTGCAAAGCCTTCTACTACATGACAAAACTGAGAAAGTAGATCACCGTCTACTCCGAGAACCCTGCTCTGATGTTCCGATCAGTCAAATGAAAGATATGAACCGCAATGTGTTAACGAATGTATCAAATGCAGAGGCAACATGCATTTAGCTGAAACCTCGTAGGTGAATGCAGCGTGCTGCACAGCCACAGGGACTTGTCTTGATATTGCACAAGTGCTCACACAAAATGATTTGTGCGTATAGATATACTTTGTATAACTGTATACTGTAGACACAGGCACATTTGCTGCCATAAATAAAAATAAACATCAGAAGATTTCTTATTAAAATAAATGTTAACTATCAGGGAACAAGCAAATCTCTCTGTGATAGAGTCAGAACACGTATTTAGGCTCATACATCTCTCATGTTACTGCACGATATATAAATCTTTTCCTATGATAAAGAGGGGGATTGGTCTGTACTTCCTAAATACTGTCTCCTTTGTACATACGCATAAACATATACACATTTTTCATAGATCTATACATATGTTGATATGCCCTTTATATACTAAGAGTGATCCTATCTTTCAGTTGACTCCCTGGGGGGGAGGCAGCTGTCACTGGGTCCTGCTGGGAGGTTTGGGTTACCAGTCGCAGTTCTGATGGGGATGGGAGGAGGGAGGGTTGGGAATACTGAGGGGGGTGCTGATAACCAGTCGGGCTCTGAGTCGAACACAGTGCAAGAGGGCTGAGTCTGAATTTGGGGTGCCATGTTATTAGAAGGGAAGACGTGGGTCTGTGATGTCTTGGTCAAGGGTGGAAAATCCAAATCATCATCAAAGGTGACCCACTGCTGGGTTGGTTTACCTCCTAGGGAAGGTGGCTGGTAGCGGGGTGCACTGGCAGGTGGAATGGAAGAGGGTGGTGCCAGAGGCAAGGCAGGAGCAGGAGATGGGTCATGGGTTAAGGGGAGCAGAGGGGCAGGTGTAGGATTGAAGGTGGATGGCGATTCAAAAAGGGACATGGTTCTCTGCAGCTGGGAGTTGGGTGCAGAGGCAGAGACCGTTGCTGGCGCTGGAGTTGGGATCAGTGGCTGAGTGAGAGCAGATATAGGCCTCTGAAGGTTTGATGTCAGGCCAGGATGCTGGGCGCTGAAGTCTGGAGTGAGTGAGCGGTGCTGCTGATGCTGCTGCGCGAGTGGGCCTGTGAAGGGATTGGTGCTGCTAGGTCGGGCAGGAAGTGGGTCTGTAGAGAAGGGGCCTGGGGAGGCACGCAGAGTTTCCTGCGAACGACTACGAGATGGTACTGGAGGAGGAGGGAGCAAGGAGGAAGCAAATGGAGATGGGGTAGAGAGCGAGGAGGATGACGATGAACTGAGTGCTTGCAGGTCTGACAGGGTGGAGGACTGGAGAGAGAAGGATGAGGGGAGAGTGCTGGAGGAGAATGTATTTGAAGGGACAGGGGGCGGATTACGCAGAGAGGAGCCTCTGGTCAGTGACTGGGTGGCGCGCAGGGTGGGTGACGAAGAGGAGAGAAAATCAGACGCAAGTGTGTTGAAGGGGTTAGTTTTCCATTGTGCTTCATTTTGAATTCCATTCAGTCCATTCGTCTAAAGAGGGAAAAAACAAAGAAAATGCAATTAAGCTGTTGTACAGTGTAAAAATAAGAAGTCATATGACTGGAGTCATTAGACTGACTCACTGATATACCATCCATTTTTTTTTAAATAACGCATGTTCTTTACCTTAAAACCTAAAGATACCCTGTGGAGCTTTTTGTGAACATGCTAGGGGTTGGGGATGTGCGATATATAGCTGCCGTTAAACAGTGCATACGTTGAGATACATTTCAATCACAATGGGCTAATGCAGGTGTAGGTTGCAACTCATTAGCATACAGCTGTTTCTTATTTATGATTTATGAGTTGCATGAGCCCCTGCAGTGAATCACCCGCATGCTTGTGCAAAATACAACCTTGGTTTGACAAAAACAACAAGGACATGCTCCACAAAACACTGATCCACAACGTCAAAACCTCCACAGGGTGCCTTTAGTCTGGCTAATTTAAAACACAGACACATACTGTGATAAGTTTACTACTCTGACTACCGCTAACACCTGATCTGTATCACAGTCCACATACAAGCACTAACTCTAATAAAAATGAATGTAAGAATACAAAAATTAAACAAAACGTCAAATCAAATAATGAGGTCGTTGCATACATGCCCACTTGATAACCAGAACCTCAGTGAGCACATATGAAAGGACTACTGAGTGGAAAATGGCCAACAACAAACATCACATTTCCATCTGTTTTTGTTTCCACCATTCGTCATTTTTGGTTTGAAATGCTGACCAACAAATACAAATAATGCTTCACATTGTTGTCCTGACAAAAAACAATGCATGGCTTTGCACTACTAAGTACATCAGGGTTAATATAACTTGGGAGGAAATTCAAAATGGAATGAAAATCAAATACGAAATGAGAGAAGAGGAGGTTACTGGGTGTAGTGCATGAGAGGTAATAGCATCAGAGCAGAGGACTGCTGTGCTATGGAGGATGAGACAAAGACGTGGTTTAATATCAATAGTAGTACCTGTCACCCTGAGGGCTTCTCCGGCTTGTGAGAAAGAGACAAATGTGTCAGAGAGACAAAAGCAGGAAGAATGAAAGACAACTAAATTCATCTGATGATGAAGCAGAAAAGAGGATCTTTTCCTACTGTCACACTTCACCTCCTATAGTTATTACAATTTAAAAATTGAGCAGGAATCATTATTACACGACTTGTCTACAATCGTTACAAAATTATGACAGTGTCCTTTGTTAAGTTTTATGAAATTCCATTAATTTAATAAAAAGGAAGTTGGCACCAACCTGTGCAGCTGGGGCTGTCTCAGACTTGGCAGCATCAGGTGGCAGCGCGTGAGAGGAGCGGGAACGTGGTGGGGGTTTAGGAGAGGCAAGGCCCTGTGGAGGCCCAGCAGCAGCAGCAGCAGCAGGAGGAGGAGGCCCTGCTTTGGGAGCTGCAGCTTGCTGTGGCTGAAGAGGTGCTGGAAGTGTGGGCTGCATTGGTGGTGGGAGTTGGGACTGAGCTGAAGGGGCAGTAGTTTGGGGTTGCATGGGTGGCTGCATTTGTGATGGAACCTGGGGTCGTACTGCCGGGGGGCCCATAGGAGGTGGTCCTGAGGGTTGAGGACCTGAGGAAGAAAACAGAGCATAGTTGATGGTTAAAATCACTGTATCACATGAATAACATTTAATGTTGCTAATCTAGTATGTTACCCAAAGGCAGGTCAGTCGGTTTATCCTGGGCACTGGGTACAGGTCGTGGAGCTCCAGGATGAGTGTCTGGGATGGGTCGAGGGGCTCCCGGGTGCATTTCTGGGATGGGTCTGGGTGCTCCAGGGTGGGAGGGAGGTGTTGGGCGAGACTGTGGGGGCATGCTAATCACTCCGGCTCGAGGAGGAACATTCTGGAATATAAAATGGAAAGAAATTAAGTTTGTTGGGTAGCATTCAGAGGAAGGCGCTACAATTATATTCATCCACTCACTGGTCTGGGAGCACCTCCAGGAGGTCCCGGAGATCCTGCTGCTGCCGAGCCTCTACCTGAAATAGTTAAGGGAGACCGACCAGCTACGTTAACACCAGTATAATCAAATAGCAGGAACATTTCGGGGAGATGGGAGGTTCAAGAAGCAAACTTTTATAAGTACTTTACCAAATCACAAACAAGTCCACTGCAAACCTGTCTCAACCTATGACAGACCATACTGCCCGAGTAGCATTTCTGACTTCATCATTAAAAATGACCTAGGCATTCCTGAGTTGCAGGATTTCTGGGAAAAGGGTAGGGCTTTTTCTTGGAGACAACTGCTTAAGACAGTGCTTGCAATCACACACACCTTCTTTTGTTATTCTCTTTCTGAGCTCCAAACCCTGTGAACACATTCCCACGGCACTGTACACTGTAAGTCAGTGTCGAGTCACCAAATGTAAGTCGACCCTGTTAACTACACACACACACACACACACCCTTGAGGTGAAATGTAGTTAAACCACACACACATTGTATGCAAATGGATCAAGTGGTGACATACCTCAGTCACCAAAACAAACCCAGTCCTCTACATTAAGACAGGCTCATTTTATTTAGTCTGTGTATAATCCCTATACAACACACAACGCTCCCCTGCAGTACACGCTAACTGCATGTTAAAATGGGCTTTTGTGAGACTAACACTGAATAATGATCCTTTCAGTGTTCAGTGGTATAGTAATGCTAAGTGAGGCTGCGTCACGGTCTGTGAAACTCACCTGCAGCAGCATCTGGCCGGGCGAGAGCAGGGCTTTTGGGTCCTTTGCAGCACAAAGGAAACCAAACCATATTGCTGTTATAAACAACACTGAATACTAGTCACAGGAGGCAGGTGTTGCCCCAGACGGCGCTTTACAAGAAGCACTAAAAGTAGCATATGGCAGTAGTTGCACAGCAGAGCAGTAGGGTCTAATATGCCATGAAATGTATTTGCCCGAGGTGTTTTTTTGCCACTGAACAAAAATTTTACTCCAGCCAAGTTGAGATGAATAAAGTTTCACTCTGGACGAAAGTCATTTATCTGTAACTTGTGTAACATTACTGTGAATGGAAACTATACATTCATTGAGTCAATACGTTTTCAGTCCAAAATGACTCATACAATCTCACTGTGTGAGAAATGTGATCTTCTTGGTACCAAAGTTTAAAACTACCGGCACCTGCCAAATAATTGTGGAAGTATATTAGGTTCCTCTAGTTCTATAATGTCTTTGTAATAAGATACAAAGTGCTTTGCAACAAGCTACTAAGCACAAATACACACCCACATGTCTAAAATGCCCACAGTGATGCACAAATGGACGACTGTGAACTTTCAAGATTAAAAAAAGCATCAAAAAATTTGATCAGACTACAGGGATCAGACGCCATTTAAAGGAAACGCCTCCTTGCCAGTTACCTTCACTGCCTCTCCTACCCTGCAGAGGGCTGGGACAGTCGCCACAGTCTGGCAGTCAGAGGGGAAACAGTATTTTCAAAATAAAGTAGAGCAAGGAAGATGCTACATTACGTTACTTGCCAGCTCCTACTAGACTTTCTAGGTCAGTTACACCTTTACAGTGCTCACATCAATACCACAGAGAATAGACAGTTGTAAATGTCACTGCCAGGCCAGCCACATTTTCTCTGTAGCTTATAACAACCACAGTCACACACAATGAGGGCTGATGTGGTGATCAACAAGCTGGACCGCCTTTTAACCTTCTCCAAACTAGTTATTAACTGCCTTTGAACTCCAGAGCATTATGAACAAAAGCTCATTCTGACACCTTAAGTCAAACACGACTCAACTGCACAGCCCATTTCCACTTACAATTTCATTCTGACACTGATTCTGGTGAAACATGAACATCATTATAAATGAGGTTTCACAGACTCAGGGGACAACTCAGCGTCCCCTCAGTTGAGTTGCAGTATGTATTAATTTATTAGGGGGGAGTGGGGGTGAGGGGCATGCTATTTTGATGAAAGCTTGGTGAATGGGCAGTGATGCAATGAGCTTCTCTGTCTATAGCATCAGATGGGAAAAGCAGCCACTACTTTCAGTGCCTCAGCAATGAAAGCACATAAACACGTTTCAGTGGTAATCATGTTACCTCCTGAGTCCTTCCTAACTGGAAGAGGGCTCATGCCTCCTTCAGGAATGAGGCGATGCAGTGGGATAAAGGGTGAGAATGTTAGCACCTACCGAAACAATCACACACTGTAGCTTGTTATTTAGTTGCTCTGGTTCACATTATAGGCAACATTTCTGTGATTCAATCATCAGAAACCTAGGTTGAAATAAATAGCATATAAGATGGTTGAAAGCTAAACTTTACCTGAGGGTGGTGGTGGGCGTTGTGGGGGTGCCGGTCTGGCTGGAGGGGCATTGGGACGAGGGGGAGGCAGACGCTTGGGCTCTAGGGCTTTAGAGGTGGGAGCGCCAGGCTGGAAGTCAACAGGAGGCCCTAGGACAATAACAGAGGAGCAAGTTTCAGTTTGGTCCTTATGTACCACTGTGATTCAGTGCTGACCAAAGACGAGATAAAGCTAAAACTACACACAGTTTAATACCACACAATAAAACCTGTTTCAGGCGGTGACAAACTTTCTGTAGGACACACCACTCGCTGTCACTACAAAACACAAATTAAATCCTCACACATCACATTACCTGGGATTTCTCTCCTCAGTGATGACGGACTTAAATCTGCTTACATGCATTACAAACAGAGCAAAATCACAGTTTACATTCAAGCGGGCTGCAACCTATGTGTGTAATTAGACTGCACTTTTAGCCAAATGATCGCAGGTGTGTCAGTTTGCAAGCGGTGTGTTTACCTTGTGATGGTCGGGAGGGTTGTGGGGCACGACTGGGTCTGCTGGGAGCTGCTGGTTCACCGTGGGTTGGGGAGGGACAGGGGCTACTGCGGGGGGATGGGAGAGGAGAGGTTCCAGGGCCAGAGCCTGCTCCGGGCTGTAGGTGCTGAGGAAGGATTTCCTCCACCTCCTCATCAACGTCACCTGAAACACAAGAAAGGGGAATCAATCTCCTGTCGGAGGACTTTCCGTATATTTGTAGCAACATCCAACAAAAACTACCATTTGCACATTATATATTTGAGGATAAGGTCTAGGATTGCATAATTGCCACTGCTCACCTTCCATATCATAATCATCGTCACCCATGTCTGTGTCCTCTGCGAGCAGAGAGGAACTAGCAGAGGTGGGGATGCTTCCACAGATCCTCTCCACGCTCATCTCCTCCTCCAGACTCTTTATCCAGCCTGGGCTCTTAAGACGGATGTCAATCACCTTGCCAAGGACCTACAGTGTGGCCAAAAGATGTCGGCACAAATGATTTACTATGATATACAGACAAAGGTTATAGGAAAGATGTGACACAGCCAAATACTTGAATTTCATTTTTTTTTAAAAAAAGTGAGTTTAGATTAACGAGGGATGACTTACAGTGGAAGCACTGAGAGACAGAGCAGCAAGCGCAGAGTAGCCTTCTAGGAAGGTCACCCACATTTTCTCCTCCACAAACCTGCACAAACAAGGACACTGTCAGTGTAGTCTAACCATCTACTGTTGATCTGTATCTTTCTGTGCTAGGGCGTCAGGCTCACCTGATGAGGATGACCTCTCCAAAATTAACAAATTTGTCCAGCAGCTCGTCTATGAGTGCATCGTCAAAAAAGTCCTCAGGGCCAGAGGAGCAGAGTGACACCAGGATGGTTCCGTCTGGAGGCCCCTGTAAGGCGATCACATCTTTGTAAACCTGGTGCCGGGCCTCTGGGTCGACCTCCAGGATGTCCACATCTATTACTGCCACCACAGGCCTACAGAGTAAGAAGGCAGTGAGGAGGAGAGGAGTAACTAAATACACTTGTATCCGAGACACCCAAAACAGCAGGAAATATGTTCTTTTACAAAGCTCTGACATTAGAAATACAGTATAACAAATTACCTGTGGTCTGAAGTCTTAAGCTCAGCCCTGCCATAGTACTTCAGAGTGCCAGGGCTCCAAGGGTAATCTGGATCATCCTCATTCTCCCCAGACGTAGAAGCTGCACCAACGACATTCATTTCCTCAGCTGCAAAACATGCACAGGGCACATATGCACAGAGGTAGATAAAAAAATCAAATATTGTTATGGTTCAGGTGGGACAGCAGGTAAACAATTCCAGTGGCTCGGTATCTCACCTGTTTTGTCAAAGTTCCACTTTCTCCTCTTCCAGAGTATGCGATCAGTCCATGCTGGTGTGCGGCACTTTTCACTGGTATCATAATCGTCTGAGAAGAGGTCGTACTTATAGGTTGGAGCAAAATCCATCTTTCCCTCGATAAAGCCTCGGAAGACCTGTGGAAGTACATTTTATGTTCAGCTAAAACATTGTCTTGAGGTGTAGGTTTGTGTATTTCTGTTGATTTTAGACATAAGACCTAAAACCCTATTATTTATTGTGAAAGCCATACCAAACCAGAATTCTTCTGATCCAACAATTGGTCTCCAGCTGTCAAGGCATCCCAGTTCTGCTGTCTGATGAGTTCTTTTACTTCTTCATTGGGCAGGTTGATACGATAGTTAAAGTCTCCACACCAGAACACATAATCATGTGAGTACAGCAGACGACCCTGTGGGACAAGCCAGATGTGGTTATGGACATCCCATTTCATATTTACAGTCTTTTTCATTCTGCTTTCCACTGAGCAAACATTAGCTCAGATGGTTAATCACTCAGTTGAGGTGCTTCCAAGCAGCTCGTGATTACCATGGGGAAGCTGAGTCTTCGTGTGATCTCACTGTAGTCGTCATTCCTCTCCTTGACCTGTGATTGGCCAGCAGCAAAGTGGGAGCAGACAAAGCAGATGCTCGTGGTGTGGAACAGGAGGCGGATGGCCACACCTCCTTTATTGCCTGTGGCCCCACCCATTCCAGTTTTCACAGTGTCTACAGCAACGTCCCTGGGAAACATATCACATCACAAGATCACATATATTAGCACACCTGTGAAATATGATGAGACGTTTTTAAAGAGAGGGTGCAGAGTTCGTACCTGATGAAGGGTGCATGCTGCGGGCGGATGAAAACAAACAAGCACACACCCACCAGCTGCTCTGAAGCAAGTAGCACATACTTGTGGTCCCGAGAGATGTTTTTTTGCAGCTCAGCTGCCCACAGTTTTTGGTTAGTTGTGCTGGAAAAAGCCACAGTCAATATTAACATTTTAAATTTACAGATATACAAAAGACTAAATGCTTTTTTGTCCTTTCAAAACATGTGGTCCAAAGAACTCAAATCTGGGTAGGTCATATTAGGCTTTTCTGATCACAGTCCAGCCACTGAGTCTACAAATCAATATTCACCTTTGAAATCAACTTTTTTTTTAGGCCTTTAGTATATTTTGTACTCTTTTCATTTAATTAAATTTATTATAACAAATTAATTAAATCTAATTCAAAGTAGATAGTGTTGAGCACAGAAAAAGACCTTAAGTTCTATAGACTATGGGAGAAATATATTAGCTCGTGCATTAACTGATAAGGGTTATTTCTAGCAAGGAAGTACCTGGCACTGACAATGTTGCCAGCATTTAGTTCAACCATTTCCTCAAAACCAATAGCAAAGATGTCTATGGGGTTGGCTTTGCTGTCTGTAGAGAGAGAAGATACCGAATGTTTAGCACAAGCAAAAAAAACATTTGTTATGAACAATTACATCATACGATTTGATAAGTGGTATAGAGATTTATTAAATTATTAAAAGGCCAAAGTTAGAAAAGTACACTTGAAGTCATAATATGCAACGTTCTTTTAAAGCCTTCCTCGTGCTGTTACTAGCTGAGATGAAAGTGTGTGTGCAAAAATTTCCCATTGAAACAAATCCTTGGCATTTTTAATTTAGCCCACATATGCATGGAACATCATTTCTAAAAGGTAAAAAACATACCCTGGAACTCAGGATTGCCTGCAATCTTTGGAGCATCCAGCAGCCAGTCATTGAGTGTCTTGTTCCGGA
Source organism: Trinectes maculatus (assembly GCA_016785345.1). Classification (NCBI taxonomy): domain Eukaryota; kingdom Metazoa; phylum Chordata; class Actinopteri; order Pleuronectiformes; family Achiridae; genus Trinectes; species Trinectes maculatus. Next base: position 314,113 of record JAFBJQ010000166.1, read on the forward strand.
AAGCAATGCTGCGAAACTGTTTACCCCCATTGACATTCCAGGTACCAACGCACACTCGGATCTGCTTGGGCCTTGTGTATTTATGGTAGTTCTGACACATTCCGAGCAATACTCTTGGGGAGGCTGCAGATGGGAGGAGAGTGTGATTAGCATGTGAAATGGTTGAGTACTTGCATGACTGTGGAAAGGTGACATACTGAGGAAAAACAAAAACGGGGGAAAGGCAAATCAAACAAAACAAATGGGAGTCCATCCGAATACAACAGAGGAAGTTCACAACAATGTTCTAAAAAATGGGACATGGGAGAGAAGATGTAAATTTTTTATTCAAATTTCATCTGTATTTTACTAAAATAGAGATAAAATTCCAATAATTAACCTTGGCAATGGTTCATTTCGGAAAGTGAGACTGAATTGCAAAATTCAACATCTGTTGCAGGAGGCTGATGAAATGCAGCCAACAGTGTTCAACCAATACCAACACTGTATATTGAATGAATGTATAATAATGAGTAGCAAACACAAGACAAAGACAGTGTATGAAGACAATGTGAGGATGAAAGGTTCCATCCACTGGGGGCAGTCTGTCACTTACTGTACCTGATTGTAAGACGGGCTCAGTGACTAAGATTGTGTGCAAGAGCAGGTGGGAGAGAAGGGAGAGAAGGGCGGGTTAACCAGTGCTTTCACAGATAATGCTAGCAGAGCAGTCGGTCAGCATTAATCTAGCTCAGACAGAGGGCTGACACATGGAGATTACACATCCAACGTGACACAGCACAGACTAACCCTCCTATTATGCCTCTGGCTTTACAGGCTACAGATACAGGTCAACACTGGTAAAGGTATTTGAACTATTCCACCTTGGTGGAATTAGAAAAGGAAATTATATTCTTAAAATTACAATTTTAAAATATAAAAGCTAAGATGTAGATTTCTTTAAATTCTGTGTAGTATAGAATTACCATAAAGACTGGAGGTGGTGAGCAAGGCTCGAGCTTTGTCTGCCAAATCACTGTTGAGTGTGGAGCCCAGCCTGAGGACATCAATGGCCTCTTGCTTAGAACTGTCAAAGAAGTTGTTCTGTATGGTCCTTGTCACAGAACGAGCTCCATCTTTTAACTTCCCCCCCTACAAAGACAGACACACAACAAATGAATTGTTATAATTAGAGGTGAAGTGAATAGGAAACGCCTCAGAGAGATTTAAGTGATAGTGACAGACTTGTGAACCTACCAAAAACATAGGCGCAGCTTTAAAATTTCACTGATTGTTGTGCAACAGGATTTGCGTTATTGGCACCTCGTAATTATTTTGATTGATTCCTCCAGGCTCAAACAGCCAAGGCAGCAAATGTTGCTTGATTGTTCAGGTAACAATCAAAATGATACCACAGTGAGAAAACAATCACTCACCAAGCAAGAGGAATGGGGACTTTTCCTTTTACCTACATTTAAATCAGAGTTCTCCTTGGAGCTTTAAGACTTGCAAGGTCAAGAAAGCTTGCACCATTAGGATAGAAGTTTATGCATATACAAAAGCCAATCCTCCATTATGATCTTTTAACCCCTAGACACTGTAATCAACTGTGCACCAGAAATAGACCCACAGTTCAAAAACAACATCAACTGATGTGTTAACTTACCACATAGGAGGAGAGGTCCAGAGACAGCGAAAAGAGACAGCACACACCAGTTAAGAAACAAAAGCACTCAGATCTACTCACAGATTAGCATGCCACTGCATGCAAAATGCACAACTAGATATGGCTACTTTCCAGCACTGTTTATCCTTTTATATCGGTCAAAACTGATATTTGAAACCATCAGCTATGTTATGTTTGCGTTTACTCGGTGTGTTCATATTGTGTACCTTAGCCTTGCCATCCAGGGCACCAGTGCCTGCGTAGATCTTACTGATGGAATCTCCATTGACAGACCACATGGTCCTAAAGACCTCCTGGAATCTGGCCACCAGCTGAGGTTTCTCTGTGAGACTCATTTCCTCTAGCTGTCTGGGCAGGATCTGGGGGTTGGGGGTGAAAAGCAGAGCGTTGGACTAAAAACATTCTTGTGAGAGACAATGGACTTTCTGATTGAAGAAATGCAAATGCTATAATTTTAACAACACAAAATCTTGCTGCAGCTGTGAAAGATGCCTACCTCGAGGGCAAAAAATGCTTGTACGCTGTTTGTTCTGTCCAGACAGTCCAGGCAGTTGGTCCTAATGGTGCCGCCCTGACTCCTACAATGACAAGACAAGTACTGTCAAGAAGATGTAAACAAAAATGGCATTTACTACCACTTCATATATTTCTATATATTTCTTACCTTGTGATCCCTGTCTCTCCAGAGTAGTAGAAGAACCCACACTCCTCTATAAATTTGCTGAGGTGAGGTTTGAGGACACTGTGGAGTTTGTCTGCCTTGCCGCCCTTCACATTTTGATGGTAGTCAAAGTTCACCATTCTCACTGCTGCTGCATGCTCTGATGCCTTTAGATGACTCTGAAAAAGACAGCGAGAAGAAGCTGACTTAATCCCAGAACATCTAACTTCATAAATATTGGCTGTATATGCGGTTGTTATGATTAAACACGGTATCTAAATTCTATGGAAGTATACGCGTTTTGATAGTGTCTGATAGCATTGCTGACTCCTCAGCATAAAAATGCAGTAGGACAGCATTCTGTCCACCTACTCAGAGGAATTTCTCACTGTTGCTAGTGAGAGGGTTTGCTAGGAGAATAAAGAGAGCATCTGTTTTTACACACATTGTTTGCTGTTAGTGTGTCCTAGCCTAAGGCTTTCATTTTTGAGAGATCTAAAGGCCACACATGTCACAACCAAGAATGGTTTCTCTCACCTGAAATGCTTTGCTGAGCATGTGTTCCCCTTCCTTACTCCCAAGCAGGTTGATGATCACCTGTTTGCCATACAACCTCCTCAGTGCAGTGAAGTGTCTGGAAAATATATATACAGTCCCATATTATATATATATATATGTGTGTGTGTGTGTGTGTGTAATGCATTAAAATCTATGTGAGTGTGTAGAATTAGACATGTTTACAGTTTAATTATGTTTACAGGCACATGAACACAAATGTAATTGCACTGACTTCCAAAGTCTTTTACAAAGAAACTGTCTGCAATAAATGTAAAATGCAGGTTACTGAGGTCCATTGCTAATCAAGAGCTACTAATGTGTTCTCTCTGTTTCCAGCAATAAACAAACAGTGTCTATGAAACTCCCCTGAGGAGTGCTACTCTATCGATGGCCTGATAAAGTGGCTGAAAACGGCTACAGTTGCATATACACAGAAAATTTCAATTACCTTTCAAATGCTGGAGCATTTGCCTCAAATCCCCTTGAGAGTTTGACACGATGAGAGCCAACCTGCAGGATAGACACAGACAGAAAAGACACAAGCGACAAGTCACGACGTCCACCTTTGGTAAAGATCAGACAAGAAATTTATACAGACGCACGTTTTGCAGATGGCCAGGAAACCTGGTGATGAAAAAGTGGTTTGGGACAGAAGATGAGGTTTGAACAGCAAAAGGGGGACCGTGTCCAAAAAAAAGGATGAAAGGGTTGGGCCGGAAAACACAGAAGCAGCATGGAGACATATGTTCAAACAGAGACAAAGACACCGAGCAGCAGAGAAATCTTGTCTCTCATCTCTCTCCAGCATCCCATGTTTTAGCTTCTTACTAATTCTCCAACAAACTCCTTTATTTGATAATATACTGATGTGTCTGAATCAGGAGAAACACCAGAGAGCATGACCATGCATGACTCGGACACAAGCCCAAGATCTCTGACGCAGAAATCAGTTCATTCCACACTGCAGGTTCTTACTTGTTCACTGCAGGTCCTTACTATGTGTCTGTGGAGTATGAATCATGTCTTCACACTGGCTACGCTTAAATATCACAAGGTATCAATATTATTACGAGTCAACTTATCAACTCTATGCTCTTTAATAATTTAGCTTCAGAGCCCATTTGACACCAGGATTCTGTGCCCCCTCCTACTGTCTTCCTGTGTGTAATTGGCATGTTGTCATTGTGCTCAATGTTGCTGCCATTTTGTCACTTCTCCCCATCTCTACTGTCATGCAGGCCTGTGCTTTGCATATTTAATAACTTCCTGAGATGGTATCTGAAAGGACTCAGGTTACAGATGCCCAACTGCAACCCAACAGATAACAGATGATCCTTCGAGTTTATCTGCTTAAATAATTCCTTTAATTTACTTTAATTGCTTCTTCAAAATAACCATAAAATTATTAAATATTTTTCATCGCCAGGAAGAGGGACCAATCCTACCAATTTATAGGTTTACATCTCTCCAGGGTCATTATACTACAGTTACAATTAAGATTTGGAGACTAATTCTTAACTATTTGTAATTTACAACCACTGTATAAATATTATATGGCAAATTATGTCTGGATAAAACCAATACTATCTTAAAACTATCTGAAACTACCCTGCTCAGGGAATTAATTGGAGAGTACGGGGAGAGGAAGGTAAGCCTACAAGCCAGAGTCGGAAGAGGGGTCTAAGAGCTAAAACAGTGTCCTTAAAGCAGGAGGACTTCAGATTGGTCAGAAAACAACCCCAAGCCAACTAGTCTGTGTTCTAACAAAACCAAAGACCTTGTGACTAAATAGGTGCCTAATATGGTCTTGGCGTGCCTCAGCCTTTTAAAAGATTGAACAGCTCGGTCTTCCATATTGTCAGTTAACACCTATCCAGTTGCCTGGGGAGCTTCAGAAGCCTAGGTGCAGGATAGTGGCAGGGGGATGTTTTCAGACCAGGCTCTCACCTGACCAATGAAGTCTGGGAGCTGAGGAAAACAGAAAAATGCCCTTTACCAACCACTAGCCAGTTCCTATCATTAACCTCCCCCACGTCTGATCTTAACCACCAGTCTGTGCAATGTCAGGACAACAGCAGGAAATCCCAGTGATGTTTACAGTCTGCACTGACTGGCTGATGCTATCTCCTACTATAAAGCTCCAAAATAATAATTCTGGGTAGGTACTGTGTATGAGACCTTGCCTCGGGATTGCCTTAATTTTCCACTGCTGTTCTTTGGCATTGCACAGAGTAACTCCCATCTGCAGCTTGAAGCGCCAGCACCACAAAAGCCAAAGTAAGAGTAATACCAAGTGGGGGTTTTCATCCAGTCCATTAAGGTTCCGATTCTCATTTAGATGCAACAAAACACCCTTAATGGACTTTTTCTGAACACAGCATGGACAAAAAGTGTTAAAAATTGGATAAAGCATAATAAGTGTAAAATTTATCTTTAACTGTTATTATAGGTATGGTAAATGGTAATTTCTATTTTTTTTGTTTGGAGGAACTCCACTTTCAAGTTACACTATGCAGACTGAGTGACACACACACACAAACTCTACCTGGATTCCTGGCTGTTCCCAGAAAAGCGGAATGGACCCACGGATCTGTATGAAGGATGAGACTCTGTCATCCAAGAAGATAACCTATGACAAAATAAAAGTTTGGTCAGGTTTTTTTTTTGACAAAAAAAAAAGGATCCGGTACATGTAAAAGACGTAAATGTAAACCAGAGTACTATCCCTCATGTAAAAGAATAAAACCATAGGAAAATGAGCACATGTTAGTTCATCTGTGACAAGTAATACCACACCACAGGGGCTGTAAAATTAACCAGAACACCTAAAAATAGTACACAAATGCTGCTGTCTCCTATCTTTCTATTTCTAAATACTATCTTTCTATTCAGACTATGACAAAGAGATGCTGAATCTCTGGTAATTATAGTAATAGTATGTAATTGTAGTAGTTCCAGTTAATGTACCCAGCCTGGAGTCTCCTATTTCTTTTCTAAAACAGGAACTGAGTCATGAAATTGTGTTCCCATACATAAATACAGTAAAAGTAAAAGGCTTCAGTTTATATCAGTAAGCAGATACAATATTATCACCAACTCATGATAATATTAATTATGCATCTATGGTCATAGTTACGAAAACAAAATACTCTTACAGTCCAAACTGTTGGAGTTATAGAATCTACAGTGAATGGGTTAACAGCATTTAAACAGACTGTAATCATCATCATGTGACTCTGTAAACAAAGGGTACATTGAAAAAGTAAACATTAAACTGGCAAAAGGGTTTCCATGTTGATGTTTGCCATTGCCTCCTGCTTGGTGTCCTGTTTTCCCTGCTCATACTGTCCCCTGACAAAGAACATACTGAATACAATTCACTGAAGTTGAAAAAACGACTGCTGCAAGTCATGATGCCCCTCATAGATCAAAAGATGTAATTAACCTGTTCAGTCTCCACAAAGTTGGCCACTTGTCCATCATCGTTTGTCCCTCTGACATTGAATCGTGTGCCGGCTCGCTCTGAACTGAGGCGGGAAAAAATGCATGCCTTGGCCTGTTTGTGACCTGCATAGATGGTCCTGATCTCCACACCACCACACATCAGCCTCAGCAGCCAGTCATCACAGTTTACCCCATAATGTTTTAGATGCAGGTGCAGAGATTGGTTCCTGGCGATTTGTAAAGACAGAATCAAGAGTGAACACACAAACAAATTCAGTGTGAATGGTTAATTGTCACACCTTAGTTACAAATCATGCAAACTCCACATACCAAAAAAAGCGGTTGTCTGTATTATCTTCTAAGATCCTTCTGTGTGCATTAAGACTCAAATCCATGCTGACTCCAGAGGAAGACCAAGCAAAGTAGAAGTGTCCTGAGTTTAAGAGCTTTCGCACCTCAGCAATCCGATCCTCGTCTCCTTGATCATTCTTCAGTGATATAAAGTCCGTCTGTGTGACCCTGAAAACCTCAGACTCCTGCACTTTCCCCACAGAGCTACATCCTGTCACCACCACCAGACTGTGGAGCATGGAGTCACCTGCAGAGTTCAGGTGAAGTATGAGTTTGAACAATTATAAACAAGAGAGCAAAAAAGTGCACTGTGACAGAAAAATCATTGCATTAAAATATACAATAACATAATTAAGCACTGACAGGACATGAAATAGCATGTTAAGATTTGATACTGCTCATTTACAGAAAATACACCAGCCAGTCAAATCGCAGCCATCTATAAGACTGAGCTGTAATCTTTTACACAGCCTTTTCCCTGTTGTGATAACAAGGGCCTTCAAGGTCACATGGGGGACAGAAGAAAGCAGCTTAAAGGTAAGAAGTGGCAGAGCAGCAAACCAGAGGGTCTTCACAGTCATGCATGAACCTAGGGGTCAGAGACCCAGATAATATCTCCGACGGGGAGCAAAGAATAGAGAACGAGTTTCTGTAGCTTACCTAGGTTTAGGCGGAGGACACCCAGGATACCATAGGCATCAACGATCTTTGTATATGCATTTTTAATGGCCTCTTTCTCTGCTGCCGCTAGAAGATAAACAAAAGCAAAACAATATAAGGGAAATAATGGCAGTGTTGTCCCCTTAAACTCACCACCCACACATCTCATGGTAGCCAAGGATATGACTTCCTTAATTTTGGGAAAGTGTTGAAATCATATTTTATCACAGTGCAATCCAACAAGATGCCTTACAAAGCACAGCAACAGCACCGGATTCAAACATGAGGCATTCTTCCCTGGTCCTAGTTTCCACTATTACACTGTAGGGGGGTGGGTCCAGCTTGTGGTAAATGCGATATCCCTTGCTGAAGGCCATTGTTGATTCAAGATGAAAAATAAACCACTGCTATGACCTGGAGACCAAAAGCAGAGACATTCAAGTCAGACACAACATCTGTAAATGACTGATGACCTTAGAGTGTTTGAGGAGTTACTACTATTTTTCATTGATAACATTATGATTAAACAAAATGTCAAATCAGAGCATGCGCAGTGAATTGAATTAATAACGAATCCTATAGTGTTATTGGTAAATACACTGATCCGAAATGATGCGTAAAGTAAAATTGCGAAATCAGGACACCATCACACTATGGATTACGGAAGGCCCAAATCAAATAAATCCACATTGTAAACTGGATATCGCAGGTGAGCGACAGCAGCATTGTGGAGTATAGCGTTAGTTAGGCCAGGGACGGAAATATCATCCATCCTAACACGGACAGTCACGACTTTATATTACAACTGCAGCAGGCGCAGCAACCGCTAACGTCGCTAAAGCCTGCTAGCTTTAGCACTAGATTTTTTTATTAGAAGAAATTTACAACAACAACAAACGAAATAAACCGTGAAACGAGAGCAGTTTGTTGTCTATTTAACGCTAGCTGACAACCTTGGCTAAGTTAGCTATATTAATCACAGGGATAGCTATCTGTCGCTAGCATGTTTTGATGGTGGCTGCTACTACCTGCACGTCCGGGATGACAAAACTTAAATTCTCTCGTTAATACATGAGACAGAGTCGGTTGCATAACAAATAAAGATTGCAGATATATTTTAAGAACTCGAACTCACGGTTGTGTATCTCGGTTTAATTACATGGACGGGAGCTGAAGAAGATCTCCTTTACGTCTCCCCCGCCGGGTTGTGACTCCGTCCGCTGCTGTCGAGAGCTGGCCGTCGGTTCCTGAATCACCCGGGTTAGTGAGTCGATTTTTCGTACTGAATCAGGAATTACGATTCCGAAGATTAACCCGGATCCTCTGGCCGCTGCTAAGTACCACAAAGCGAGTCAGCGGACTCACAGGAAACACTGAGGACACAGATGATTCGGTTTACTGACTACAGTCCTTTAATTATTATTATTATTATTATTATTATTATTATTATTATTATTATTATTATTATTATTATTATTATTATTATTATTATTATTGTTATTGGTGGTTGAGATGACTAATGTAGAATATTTTATTGTAAACAAAACACCAAACTATGGTTATATTATCATTGGGCGTATATTATCATGTCATGTCATGGCATGTCACTACTGATGACATCATCCCTGTGTGACGACATCATTCACACACATAGATCATGTTGTTTTTCTGGGTTGCATTTATAACCGGGCAGCAGTAGCAGGCCAAGATAGATCAAGATACATTTTCTATATTATTATTATTATTATTATGTGGGGGCGGGGTGTGAATCGGATCACTTTAGTGAGTGACTCAGAGTAACCCGATTCCATAAAATGAGCCGAGTTTACCAACACTACAGTGCTGTCATCATAAAATCCCTCCCAGTGTGTAGGCCAAGTGGTACATTCCGACGCAAAACACACCTACCTGACGTTACCCTCGTATGGTAAAGCAAGCTTTTATGCCATATCAACTGAACTATTGAAAGGACGCAAATAAATTAGCTTTAAATCAAACGTACTGTTCGTTTATGTGCATATTAAACGAAGGCCAGTTTTCAGCATCACAAAATGTTCTCGTCCAGTCTCTTCACATGACTGACAGGTCTCATAAGCGAATGAACGCACGCCTCGCAAGACTCTTGTCCAATCACCAATAGCGAGGGGCGGGACCTGCACGTTTCATAACAACAATGTTCGCTGCTCTTTGCAGTCGCTACTCAGTGACCGGTGTTTTAGTAAAGACGATGGTCCACAACATTTGAATTAATTTAGTAATTAAGCTACAACGCGGGCGACTTTCAGAAGAGGAGGATTTTCTCACATGTTCCCGTCAAGATCTTAAAAGAAACCAAGGTGAAAGACTGGAATGTAAATATTGACCTGACCTAGCTCATCCGACCGCAGAGTGCATCCGGTGAACAAACTGTGCAACGCTTGAATACTGGCTAACTTTCCATTTGACCTTTCTAGCTAATAGATAAAGTTGGATCGATAATGTAGTGCACACTGTCTTTTGTTCATGGGAACCTCGAAGGGCGAAAAAAAATAAAACAATTAAAGTAGACATCACCATACGACTTGACATAGTTCTATTTAACCTGCAATCTGCACATAAATAATGATGTAAGATTGCAAAAACACTTTAAAAAAAATCTTAGAGTACAGTTTTGAAACTATATTATAACCTTATTGTTTATGGATGCAGCTCAGATCTGTTGACGTGTACAGTCACGTGTCGTTTTGCCCTGTCATCTGTGCTCTTATTATTGTCTTGTGTTTCCTCATTCTCTTTTTCAGGGACTGTTGCATCCAGTGAAAATGAAGGGTCTTTTCCTCGTGGAGCCCGTGGTGGCCCTGTACGCCTTCTCCAGCTTTCTCATCTACCCTCTGCTGCAGCAGTATGTGTACCGGAGGCTCTGGAGAGACCTGACAAACACTTCCTACCCCATCTCGCAGAACACCTCCAGGTGTGCAGGAAACACCAGCAACCATTCAGACTTTCATAAGGTTAGATAGTGATCACTGGGTGTGAATGGGCATATATGAAAACAGATACTATTCCTAAATATAATCTTATTTTATTATTTTGCAAATGTAATATCCATGTATTATATTTATGCATTATATTTATACACAAAATAACCCTCAACCATTCAGACAGATGTTGTTAGTAACAAACAAAAACATGCAACCCTGTTTACGACAACATATAGTCTGTTCTTTCACAGCTACAGTTAGTTACTCAGAAATGATCTGTGTGTGTTCTGCCTATAGACTGTTAATTAACATGTACTGCTACATAATTCATAATTAATTGATTCAACATTGACACAACATACATAACCCTGTCTGAGAACTGAGTTGGCAACTGCAGCAGTTAACTTGTGACCAAAGTGAAGAGTGTCTTTTGCGGGTAAAAAAAATGTTTTGATATGATAAGAAAATATAATGATGAAAATGCAGCGGAAGTGAGAATGAACATGCTTATCTCGAAATACCCACTTCTGCATCTGCACCTGTTTCAAAAAGACCTAGTTCCTTCATCCTTCATTTCATGATCGTGTTTTGTAGATTTAATGTCGGTCTCTGTTTCTGTGTTGCCAGGAGGTACAAAGACAGGCATCGCTCTTCTCCCTCTACACCGAACTCTTCACCATAATCCCCTCTCTGATTGTCACCTTCATGCTTGTGGCGTACAGTGACAGAGGAGGACGCAGGGTCTCCATAATCATGCCACTGATTGGCACATTGATCTACACCTTGGCCTTTCTGGCAGTGTCCTACTTTGAACTCAGCATTTACTTGCTCATCGCCTCCTCTCTTGTCAGTTCTCTGTTTGGTGGATTGGGCACGTTTATGGGTGGCGTTTTTGCTTACATAGCCGATTTGTGTGAGGATGGGCCACAGAAGACGCTGCGCATGGCTGGAGTGGACATGATGATTGGCCTGTTGTCTGGCGTGGCCTCGATATCGACAGGCTACTTCCTGAGTGCTGCAGGCTTTAACTGGCCTTTCCTAACCTCTGCTTTGGTGCAGTGTATGACCCTACTCTATTCAATTTTCATTCTAGAAGAGACTGTGAAGAGAACCCCAGCTGATGCCCTTATGGTAGATGGGCCTCCTCAACGCTCTGCCCTGAAACAGATGCTCTGCGGGGTTTATGACATGTTTACAAGTGCCAGTAGCCGGTGTAAAACCGTTTTGATCCTCCTGATACTCATCTGCACCAGCTTCTCCTTCGTTTATGTGGGTGCGATCTCCCTGATGACACTCTATGAGCTCAACGAACCACTGTGCTGGACTGAGATTCTGATTGGATACGGCTCAGCGCTGTCCACCTCTGTGTTCGTGGTCAGTTTCGGTGGAGTGTTTCTGTTGACATACTGTGGCGTGCCGCAGCTGGTCATTATCCTGATCGGGATCCTCTCCGTCATGTCAGGCATGGTCCTGTTGGCATTTACTAAGACCACTTTAATGATGTTTATAGGTGAGAAGCAACTCCTTGCTTATACCAGTAATACGTTAGCACATACGGTACATCTGTGTTTATGGTCTCTTTCCAGTGTACAACCTGCAACTCAGTGTGATTTACATAAAATAGTTGGGTAAAAGAAATTTGAAGCACATGCGACTTAGGAATTGCACAATCAAAAACTGCAGGCTGTTTGTTACTTATTGACAGAAACTTTCTTTTCAACCACCTTTACAAGGTGCAGTTAGTTTATACTATCTTATTTATTATTTATGAAGTTTCTTACACTATAAACTGACAAGACAATATACATTTATTATCAATGCTCTGTGTATTTAAAGTATCATTTGGACAGTGTCTAAATGAGATGACATAAATCTGTATATTTTATGACATAATGGAACACAACTTTAAAAAAAAGTTGTATATGTTACATTTTGTCACGTTATAGTCCTTGCATATGGTGCATGTATGTAATTGGTGTCTTCTATTGTTTGTTTACCACAGTGAGGGTGCCAATGCTTTTGTCTATCATGCCTTTTCCCATCCTGCGCTCGATGATGTCAAAGATCATCTCAAAGTCTGAGCAGGGTGAGTGGGTTTAGTGCTGTCTATCAGCCACTGAACCATGTCATGTCCGTGTGTTTGTACAGTCTAAAGGTCCTTTCAGACCACTTCTACTTTCAGTTGTTTTCAAGTGTTTATTCAAGTGTCCTTGTGAAACTGTCAGGCCATATTGTTATTTACCGTGTTGTTGCTTAAAACTAGGTTCTCATCTCCCCTGGGTATTTGTTTTCCCACAGGAGCCCTGTTTGCTTGTGTTTCCTTTCTGGAGAATTTAACAAACAGTGTATCAAGCGCGGTCTTCAATAGCGTCTATGCTGCTACGGTTGCATGGTTCCCAGGCTTCATCTTCCTCTTGTCTGCAGGACTCTGTGTCATTCCTTTGGTATTCCTGGGGTAAGTTCATCAAACATTAAAGGACCATACCAGAAATTAGTTTAAGTTTAGATGAATAAAGATTGTGGTTATGCTTTTTGTACCTAAAGTAATTTTCTTAGTAGCGTTCAACGTTCCCATTGTAAATCACATTCCATTAATAGGATCATGAATGATCTGACATGGCTTCATCCAAAATGTAGAACTCGGTTTGTTTTAGCCTGTTGGTGTTGTTTCAGTCTGTCGACAAATATTTAAACAGAGCCGTCCATGAACAGTTTATGCAAAGTGTTGAGTGCTTCAGGGTTATCGCTGGACACTTCCTCGTGTGGTTCACCACAAACACGCTCTTTTCTGCTGAGTCAGCGCTTGCCCGTTTGGCTTGACTGAAAAGGAGAAACACTTTGCTTGATGTAAGCACTGAGATAAAAAAAAAAGCTCAGTTCCTCATTCCTATATTCATCACGTTGTGTGTTCATCATATTTTGCTTTTTGTCAACATGAATACCCTTACATATTATAAGGGTGAAAGACCATAAAATAATACTTACATATGATATATAGTGTTTTTACATTAAGTTTGTTCCTGTCCCATTTCTCCAGGTGCTGCGGATTATACAACAACAACAATGTCCCTGTATCAGTGTACAGGGGGTCCTCAAGTTACGACGGTCGCGAATTACGTTGTTTTCGTGTTTACGACGCATCTTCCATGAACTTCCTTGTTTCGGCTTAAGCGGTTTGCCCCGTAAATATGTACAGACTTGGCACGGGAACTAGTTGGTGAGCGCTCTCTCTGTCTCTCAGCGCGCCTGCCGACTCTCCAACACCTCCACAGCTGTGTTTACTTATGTGAAATGGCCGGCGTCGAAATTCGGTTGCGACACATCCTCAGGAACAGATCTCCGTCGTAACTCGAGGACCCCCTTTATTGAATTGCTAGAGACATGTATGCCATATGGTTTATACTTGTTTTGACATGTTTCAGTGTGACGGGTCTGATTGGAGTGGATGTTGCCAAAGAGGTCAAAAGGTCGGAAACAGATCCTGAAGACGAGAACGAGAACGCTCCTCTTCTCCGCTGAGCCACCGTAACCTTCCAAATCTCACCAGCACTTTTCTTCATTTTCGAACAAGTACCTCAGTGGCTGTAGTTTGCAGGTCTCTACTTAAATAATGCAGGTCAAAAACTGATCAAAGACTGGAATTTGCAGATTTTGGCTGTAAAACTTGAATATTTGGGATACAAGAGGGAGTTGTAGTTCCTGGAGAAGGGTTTTGTTATTTGATACACTTTAAGGAATTAGCAGAAATAGGATATTAAGCTCAGTGAATGATATTTCGTGATATTCACTCTTCACTCTTTGGTATCAGTGATACCTTTTGCCTTCTTGTTTTTCATTTTTCCTGGCACTTTTTTTTCTAGTCAGTAGTTTCATGCATTGCATCAACTATGCAGTGTAACACATATCTTGTTAACTATATTAGGTTACATGTTTGATGATGCTTTTTTTATACTCACATTAAGTGATGTAAAAAAAATAAATAAACCAAATTATTACATACATGTAAATGTGACACAATGTCATTGTAATTGAAAATTGTAATTGAGTTTTTGAATAGAGCCAACTATTCATACCTGCACATGATAAAATCCTGTCTAATGTTTTCTCACTAAAGTCTAATATATTTTATCACAGGAGTATAATTATCAACATTGGGATATTTTTCTTTTAGATTATCTCAAAAGTGCAAATCAATAAATCAAAACATGTTTCCCCTTTTGACAGGGAGACTTTTATCTTGACAGAAAGCTCACTTGCTAATAAGACATTCTGTCAGTAAAAAGTTTGTTTGCGTGTCTGTTATGGTTTTATTCCAATTTAAACGTCTAAGAGACTGAAAATTAAGTTTACAAATATGACCTATCCTACATATTACATTAATTAGAGTCCAGTTTATAAAACAGAATTTTTAATTATTTTCTCTGTTTCCTTCATTTAAATATATTGCGTTCATACAGTGGAGGGGATCCTGCTGTTGGTTTATAGACACTATTATGTTTCTACAAACCATTTGACACCAATTAGTGCCCATGTTCTTTTGAGTGTTGGTCTTGGTTGCTGTGTAAATGTGTAGTCTGGGTCCCAGTGTTTAAAGAAATCTGTAAAAGAATAAACAAAAAAAAATCAAATTTCAAGCTGGTGAAGAACTGGAGTGTTACGTTACACTGTCTTTTTGTCTATTGACCACTAGATGTTGCTCTTGGTTCATACAAACAGGAATATTGCGCTTCAGTTACAGCATCTTACACCATCATGGATTCTATATCAAAGTTCTTTTTTGTGTGTTGTCTTGAAAATTTTGTGTGTTGTCTTGAAGCAGTCACACAGCTGTTTCCTGTAGAACTCATCGCCATCAGTTTAACCACAGTCACACCTGACAGTGGTTACAGCAATTAGGCCTCTGTGAAGGAACATTATCATGTGACAATGACAGCGAATCACAATCAGTGCAAGAATGTCCAAAGTCATCATCATGATGCTCAGTAAACCATAGGACAGAGCCATCATAAGGACACTTAGGTCATTTCCCTTATGGAACACAATCATGTTCCTTCACATTGCACGTCAAGTTGAAAAAAAAAAAGTCTTCATTCACAAAAACCCAAACGACATTTGATCCTCAATGTGCAGTTATTTGATTTCCACCCTTAAACCCTGAGTACTGTGAGTGTGTTACGCCCCGATGCCGGGGAAAATATAAAGTAAAAAGGGTGGAAAGAAACTACACAAGTGCGACGAGTTAGCAACCAGTGTGTATTGTTTGTTAGCCAAACTGCCTTTTTTTTCAACACAGAAGAAACAGACATCAACAATCAATCGCCGTGCAGCACATCCGCCACGGACTTAATAAAAGAAAATAAAAACACAATTGCAGTTACAGAAATACTTATGCAAATCGAATTTGATCAAAGGTAAGTGCAAAGTTGTAAACAAAAACGATACAAAACAAAGTACCCTATCTATAAGTGCTGTCCTGTCTCTATTGTTGTCTCAATACCTGCGAGGCAAAAACAGTTGAACACTGAATAGATGATCGATCATCATTTTAACCCCTTTTAACTCAAGACACTTGAAAACAATTGATTATTATTCTTTTTTTTTAACTCGCTCTTTCTAATGAACTGCTATCTTAGCATATGAAAATCATGAACATGAATTATTATTATTTTCATTCATTTTATCCTATTTTAAACACATGGAACATTTTATTATCCGATATTATAATCATGACACAGTCTTTTTAAACACATTTTGCCATTAATTATTATTAATCTACTTGGTTACTCTTGGTTAACCTTAGCTTTTCATCATGTTCACTATTACAACCATGACAAGTGCAGCCTGACTGCGAAGGCTAACGTTGACAGTGAGTGTGAATGAGAGTCAGTGCTGGAGGTTACTCGATCATCTGAGGCTGCTCTCTGGCACCAAACACTGAGGGCTCTGGTCGAACTGGAGACGGAGGTGTGGTGAGCAATGACGATAGTCTGCCAGTGGAGGAGGCTGTTTTCCCAGGGGGTGAGGAGGGGAGATGGTCGTGGTGGTGGTTTTACTATGTCTGGCATGCCTTTGGATGTCATTGGGAATTAAAGGGAATTTCGTCAGAGCGAATGGTGGAGCACTGAGGCAGGGGATCGGGGGTCTTTGGCTTCTGGTTTCCAAACTGGCTGAGTCAGCAGTGCGATCATCTGCACCGCACCACATCACATCACATCACATCAGCCTTATCTCTGATGTTGATCCAGTAACGTTCAAGCAGACCGCTCTTTATCTCAACCTTCTGTTCCCCAGGAGGAGATAATTCACTACAATATTAAACAGGGAGGGAGGAGAGAAAAAAAAAAAGAAAAACATTTGAGGTGGTTTGCGTGACTGAAGCTGAGAGGGAAATGGAGCTCCGTCCCAGTCTGGGCTGAGTCGATCATCTGAGGATGATCTGATCTCATCGGGATTCACCACATATTTATTTTCATTCACTTTTCATACATGAGTCTCAGCAGCGAGGGAAGATGAACTCGACCGACGTTTCATTTGAGCGAGGGTTGATCCTGAAACGTGACCACATCATTTCCTACTCTTTTTTTTTTTTTTTACCTTGGAGAGATGTTTTTCCGACCCCCCCCCTCCCCAAAGCCCCCCACCAAAGAGGTCCAGGAGCTCTTTGCCTTACACTTAATTACAGCCAGTCCCCAATGGGCCTTATCTGTAAAACATTCTAATTGCTCACATGTAAAAGAGGCTAAACTCCATTTTTTTCCTCATCTTTCTACTTCCTGCTCCGAGGATCAACACATATCTCTACCTGTTTTTGTCCTATCTGGATTGGACGGCTTCATATGGTGACCCGCTCCTTCAGCAGATGTCTTTTACAAGTCCTAACTGCCAATAATGTCTCTCCCCTGTCAGCCGTGCCCCCCCCCTCCACACCCCCCTCACTTTCCTCTCCGCTGCTTCACTGAGAGCCATCGATGACTCGCTTCAAATACAGATCTGCGACCGCCATTATTGGCTCACGCCTCAAACCGCCATCAAACCCCTCTCCTCCTCTGCCTCCCCCATCCACCCCCGACGACCACGTTCCACAGTGTGACCCGCACCTCCCCCGCTCTGCTGATCTGCCTTGTGTCTGCTTAACCCACTTCCTCTGCTACACACTCCAACACACAAACACCATCCCAAAGGCCAAATGCCAGCATCTTCATTAAAATGCACTGTACGTACAACCATCTCCATATTATCTCCACTACTCGTCCTTTAAAGGTTACGAGGGGCGTCTCCTGTGGACCTCCCCCCCAGGCTCTGCATGTGTCAGGACTCAGGGACTAAGCCAGTGTACCTGGAGGAACCACCGCCATGACTAACTGGAGTCTGTTAGCCAACGGTTGCTATTTAGCACCGCCACTCCACCCAGACCTTAACGATTACAATGAAGCACGTGAAAGCTCTGTCATTTGTGCAGACGAGTGTTTGTGTCTTTATCCTCAGATGGGAAAGATTGGAAACCCCCCCCCACACACACACCCCCACTCCTCCTCGTCTCTGGAACAGTGGCGAAGGAAAGGTCACTGTAAGAATCAATACACAGCACACTGTTTGCCTTGTTCCGCTTCAGTGCGTCTGACTAATCAGCTGGATGCCTGGATCGAACCCGATAATCAGAGAGGAACAGAAGATGTTGTTATCGTTTTTTTTTTTTTTTTGTCCCTGTCATAACATCACAACGTCAGCATCCACCTTCTTCTCGTGCCTCTCCTCTGGCCTCGGTTTGATTCCCGCCTTGGATATATTGATGGCAACATGTGTCTTAAGTGGCTTCACACTAATTGCATTGGGTTGGGGCGTGCTCTTAAACACACACAGACAGGAGCACGCAGGCCGACAGGGAGAGATACCTCTGGTCAAATAAGAAACTCTGACATTACAGGAACCGCAGAGCCGGCGGTGGACGTCCTCCTCTTTAGCCACACGGGCAAACAGTAAGCCAGCACGCCGCGACCAGTGATGTGACCCAACCCATGCTTCTGTTCCTCGTAATGAGCTCTTTTTATTTTTTTAATTTTTTTTACCGCCTGCAGTCCGCCATGTCTGCTTCCGCCACTCTATTAATAGACATTTTCATTTCAGTTTGTATTAGTGTGGTTTCCGCCGTGCTCACAAGCATCAGGTTTCTGATTATGGCCTTGGAGTGGAAAAATAAAAAGAAGTTCAAAGTCAGTACAGGATGTATCCAACTATTTTCTTGCAGATAACCAGAAATCCAGTTTCCCTCTAATTTCAGTATCAGAACACACAAACATGACCTGGTCCTACATTGTTATTTTTTCGGTATTTCCATATTTTATTTTCCACAACCAACAGCATCTGACTGAAACCCCCCACCACTGACCCTTTGAATATCATTGTTTTGCTTTAATTTGTCCGTATTAGCAATTCCCCCAACGTCCAACACTGGACCCATATGATACCGGACTGATCTGGAACCAGTTTTAATGAGGGCAGATATTTGAGATGGGTTTTGTTTTGTCTGTCATGAACCCAACGGTGGTAGATGACAGCAGACGGGTTGTGGTTGGATTCGGGATGGAGGGGATAAATTATGGGGGATTTATTTTCCATGTAGTCCCAAGTGCTTCCACACTCTCCCGTGTCTTTGACAGCGTTCCGGCGGGCAGGGAACGTCTCAAGGCACAGACAGGAACATCCCGAGGGATGTTTCTCCCTTATCTCCTCGCCAGAGGTCTCCAACAGTGCTTGCATCTGTTTCGTGTCTGCCAGTGATCGATGTCAGTCATGTGAGTGATACTGGCAGTATCGCAAACACGTGAACACGAACATGTGCATTTAACAGTACGGGGGAACATATGTGTGCATATGTACGTGACGGCATATGGAGGCAACCAAACATGTGCACATGACGGCTTGAACAGCAATTACACCACAGTTCAAGCTCCTATTTTGGAATATTTGCAACAGTTTGCGCCTGATTTCACTTTGGAAAATATGTATGTATGTATTTGTAAAAACGCTTCCATCTGTGCAATGAAAAATGTTCTATCATCAGAAAGATATCAAAGGGCAGGGATTTTGACAAAGGCCTATACGAGCCTGGTAAAAAAAAAAGGTTGTGTTTGCAACAATTACAAAATTCCCTCTGCTATTTTGCATTTCGTGTATTGATTGTAACAACTAAATGTTGCAAGCTGCTGAGAAAACATGTTGTCTATTCCTTCTTCTGAAACATCACCGGTTCATTCAAGATGCCTTAATGCCGTTTGATGCTCGGTGCATATGGAGGTCAGTGAGTCTGGATGATGCCAAACTGAGTAGATGACAGCTGGTGTTTTACTGACAGGAAACCGCTGGACAAACACCGATCTATGTCAGTCGTCCAGCTTTAAGAATGGTCAGGCAGCAGTTTCACTTGTACGCTCGGAGACCACTGACACACACACACACACTTACATTCCTACATTACCATCAGTGGAATGTCCGAGTTTCCCGTCCACATGTGGACTACTATTTGCAGACGTTCTGGGGGAAAAAAAAAAAAAAAAGAAATTAAATTTTTTTTTAAATGTCAGGTTTTCTTCCGTCCACAATACATGTGCAGGACTGTTTTTGTCATTTCTATGTCCTGTCCAGGTCTCTGTGTGGAACCGACTGGAACATCAACATATAAGTTTTCTCAATGTCTTTCAAACAGAGCTCTCTTAGCTTTTATATATTATTTGAATCGTATTATATTATACATGCCAACATAATTACTTTTATGTTTACAACCTTTAGTATGTGGTCTGTTAAACAAATCCCTCAACCCTGCATGAGGTTTAAAGCCATTCACACTATGGTGGTGTGTGAGAAAAAACATGTGCTAGGGAAGTCATTAAAGTGCCCTCTCCAGCCTGCGGAGGCAGTGCTGAGTATGAACTTTGACACTCAAGCACCTGCAGGTCCCCACTTGGCTGAATTAAAGTAACTTCATCAGCGGGGCTTCAGGCGTAGTTATAGCATGATTTAAGACGCGACCCAGGGTGAACCTCCCAAAAAACATGACCCCTGCTGGTGAGTGTGTTGCATGCAAACACATCTCTAAACGCAGTGCGCCACCCTCGTTCCCATAGCCTTTAACGTCATATTTTATTTTTAACATAAAGTTTTGTTATATTTCTTTCTTGTCCGTACCAGAACAGAAAGGCGAGCAGGGCGTGTTCGACTCCCCTGCACCTGGAACTGGATGAGCGCCGCCAAGAGATTTCCTGGATTTCAGCTGTTACATGCTAACTGCCACACCAGGGGGGTGAAACCAGATGCTTACGACAGGAATTCAACCCTTTTCTTCCACCGTACTCACTGATATGCAAATGAGGTCTCTGGATACAATTAAAAGACCGGCATCATAAACTAAACGTAAAACAGTCCCACTGAATGCATGGGATCTATTTTGGACTAAACATCATCTGAGACAATCGTGCGGGGGTTTCCTCCAATTACACTAAAATGTTTTGGCCGCTCGTCAGTTTTAGACCTAACATGTGTTGCCATTTTGAAAAAGTGAACTTATGTGACCCAAATTATCTGGCTGCGGACTCGATTATCTTACCAGGACCAGATGCAGTTTTTGTGATAGTGCGTGTGCGGCGCTGACTGTGATGTCAAGCAGTGATCCACAGAGGGCGGTTAACCTTTATTTGACCTTATTGATTATCCCTTCATCGGCCTGGTCGACTTATATCCACTGTGCAGAGACGCGCTGCAGGAAAATGGGAAATGGACGGGAAAATGCAGAATGCCGACATTTCCCAAAAAACATACGGCAGATTTTTAACAGGAGAGAAAACCTGTGTAAACAGTGACAAAAACTTGTAATCGCTAGATCTCGTTATCGGGCCAAACGAGGGAGGAGAAGGTCAGTTGAGCTGGGAATGAGGAAGGTTTAATACCACTGATTTTTCCATTCTGTCTGCTGCACAACCGTCACCGTTTCCTAAAATCAGCGGTCCCAATCGATGAAAAACAAAAGTTGAGTATTCAGAGCCAAGCACCTTCTGGTCTCCAAGACAGATCTGCAGATGGACCACAACACAAGCGTCCTCTGAAACATATGGACAAATATGTCTGAAATATTTCCCTCCACCGCCGTGACCTCTGACCTCTCATACCGGGCTCCAGAAACGTCAACCAATCACTTGTTGATGACATTTGTTGTAATGCGACTTTTTTTTTTTTTTTACATACCGTTACACTAAAGGAACAGTTCCAAAATGTGATTGTGTGATTTCTTGTTGAAAGTTAGATGATTATCACCCATATTTGTGCAAATCAAAAATAAAAACTCGGACCAACAGATTTTATACAAAACAAAACAAAACAAAACAAACAAAAAACAGTCTGGTTCTGGCCAAATGTCTCTTTGACCTAAATCGCTGTGCATCCGCTTATAATGTGTCCATATGGATCACTTTGTATGTGTGTTTATAAAAGAGGTTCGCAAATGGACGTGACCTTCGAAGCGCTCCAGTATGTTTAGCTGGCAGCTACAGTTTTAAACAGTAGCCCAGCTTTGATGAGGTCTGTGTTTTTTAAAAAAAAAAAGAAAAAAATGTTGCGTGTGTGCCAAGCAGCCAACCAGCACAAAGCACACAACCCAAACACACATTTTGTAAATTACAGCCTGCACATCGAGGTCTTTAAAAAAGCCAACACTTTCTCTGATGCCGCTCAATGGAAAGCACAGCGGCGTGCTGCTACACACACACACACACACACGCACACACAATCACACATATGGGCTATGCATATGTGCAGTGGACTAGAGGTCTAATGAGGTCAACAGTGTTGGTATAGGATGTCCTGCTGATGTCACTCCACAGATGAAAATGGTGCTAAAGGTGGGGAGACGCAGCTGGAGCCGCTAAGTGACACTTTGATCCTGTAACAGGAAAGTTACTGTTCACAGATGTCTCTCTCTCTCCCTCTCTCTCTCTCTCTCTCTCTCTCTCTCTCTCTCTCTCTGAGTGAAATTCCTCTATTACATTACAGTTTCAGGAAAAGCTGGATCCTAATGACAAACAAATGAGCGCGAGAGGACCTGTTATTAAATGTCAGATTACATCAAGCTTCCCTCCGCTGTTTTGACAAAGATAAGATGTGTCCAATCAGGTCGGATGGAAAAGAGAAAGTGGATGAAAAGTGGATGGAAAAGAATAATTGCCTTGATACCTGGCTTAAACCCCAGTGGAGCTGGGTTTTTTGGGGTAGGGGTGGGGGTGGGGGTGGGGGGTGATAATAATCGTTGATTCTCAGACAAAGAAACCTCGACTCTCAGGCTTCACGAGAA
>JAFBJQ010000166.1:337773-421346 GCA_016785345.1 Trinectes maculatus
TATATATATATATATATATATATAACTGAGGATGAGATGCCTCGGGAAGATGTTTTGGAGCGGGCCTTGCAGCACTGCGATCACATTTCCGATAAGACCGGATGGGTTTGGAAAACCTGCGTCAGGTGAATCATGTAGCTCCCGTTACACAAAAATTCATCACTGACAACTTAATTCTATACGTGCAAAAGTATTGTGAGCGAAAATGGGGCCACAGTCAAGATAATTTGCAGCTTCTCTCCCACAACAGTGGTCATTTGCTCTAAGTGTTTCTTAAACGTGCAACCACATTTCCCACAAACGGCTTCCTTTTGCAAAGAGCAGCTTCATTCCCTCTGGTCGACATTTTTCATCTTGCTTTGCAGGAGAAGATAAACACGTTGGATAAACACTGAGATGCTGCTGAGGGTCTTGTAAAATCTCCCATCTGCCTGTAGAAGAAACTGGAAGAGCCGAGCCCTTTGACTGATGTGAATCCCACACCAACCATTTATGTATAAAATTTATTATGAATCACACAAAAATAAATAAAGTCATAATGTTTTTAATGATTACTAACATTGGATGAGGATGGATTTGAACGTGTTTGCGAATCTTCTCTGGTGCGGCTCCAGAGGCTGAGGAAAGCGAAGGAAGCGGTGGAAGGAAAAAACGGGAGTCATGAGAGGGTAAGTGGGGACAGGAGTTAGGTAACGTAGAGAAAGTGGGTGGGTTCGGGCGCAGAGACCAGACAGCTGAGGAGGACGAGAATCTGAAGATGATACTGTCGCTAAAATGAAAACCACCTGAAAGCTGCCGAAGCGCTGGATTCTTCCCTGTAGCCTGGGACTGATCACGGCGTCGTCAGGATGGTTGCGATCCCTCTGGAGACGTTACTTACTGAACTGTCTCACACTGGCATGGAGACACAAAAAATAAATGCAATATATTAACATTCACACGCACAGAAAACGACACTGTGTTTATTTGACGCGTTCCTGATGATGTTCCTCAGGCTCTTCTGAACAAGCACAATCTGAAACCCCCCCCCACGTCTCCTGTTGCACCACAGTGAAAATAGCCCTCGGAGAAGAACCACATCAGAGGATGACAGACCTTCGCCATTAGCCACGACTGAACAATGCTGGCATGAGCGGCGGCGTGACAGATGGATGGAGCGAGAGGGAGAATAAGAGGAACCGCAGGCCATCAGGAAGGGGCTCGTAAAACTCGCCATATTTATTGGACCTCAGTCATCTCTTCACAGAGAAGCTGTGGCCGTTCGTATAACGTTAGCGCGTTCTTCTAAAGGTACGAACAAGAACTTCTGTTTCTTTTACAATGGCGGCGAACACCTGGAGCACACTGCAAGGTGCCGCAGCAGTCGTCAGAACCTCTGTGTGCGTCTGTGGCCGTAGATCAAATGGCGTACAAATGAGAAGGGCCTGTTAGGCTTCCTCAAACACCTTCAGCCCCCACATGGCGCCCAGATTTCCCTTCACACACACTCGTGCACATGTAGAACAAGTGCTCATTGTAGCATTGTGAGCTCCGTTCTATCAAAGCTTTCCATTTTTTTTCAAACAACTTCCGGTCTTTGTTGGTAGAACCTCCGCCATCGCTCTCTGATCTTCAGGAAATGAAGTCTGCACCGGGCTTCCAGGGATGTGGGCTTGGTACCTGTGAGGCTCGACAACGTTTGCTTTCCTAACACCTCAAACGACGCTCAAAGTGAAGGAGGCTCCGTTCCCACTTGTGAAGTGTTGTGTAACTTGTGTAGCATCTTGTTAAAGTCTTGGTGGATTAAATCCAGTGCTCCTGGGGTGAGTAGGACATATGACACATGTTTTTTTTGTTGTTGTTTTTTTTTCAAAGATGGAAGGCTGTGATGTTTTTAATTAACAATTTTTTATCTTCTGGCCAAAGACTTTACTCTGTGAGTCACATTCACACAATCACATATGTTCATATGGTGCTTCTGCGTATAGCACTTCTCAACCGATACATCCAATTCATACAGTACAATGTGGGGACATTTGAAGTTGCTAACTTGTGGACAGAGACCACCTCCAGATGAGTTCGATTTGAGAAGTAAGGTGTTAAAATCTTGGTAAACGATGTGTTTAAGGAACAGCAACAGAAACTATTCATTTCCCTCTC
The DNA here is from genome assembly GCA_016785345.1 of Trinectes maculatus. Lineage (NCBI taxonomy): Eukaryota > Metazoa > Chordata > Actinopteri > Pleuronectiformes > Achiridae > Trinectes > Trinectes maculatus. The sequence goes on from JAFBJQ010000166.1 coordinate 339,913, forward strand.
TGTTTTCAGTTTCTCCACAGACAGTCGTGCTGTAGGCCATGGATGTTTTATTTATGTGAAGCATGCTGTGTCACATTGGCTTGTATGAAAAGTGCTATATAAATAAAGTCTAATTGATAGATTGATGGATGGAGCGAACCTCCCGCGTAGATCGACACGTTGGCCAGCGTTTAGAGAAGATCGGAAAAACTGGATCTGCAGTTAAAAGAAGTCAAATGAAGAAATAATATTTTTTTTTTGCTTTGGTTGACTCTTTGAGATGTATCTGGAGGCCAAGTTGGTTGCTATTAACAATCGAAGTGATAATTATTATCATCTACAGCTTTGAATTTGACGACTAATCCGAGAGAGCTGTGAAGATTCTGGGTTCTAGCTTTTCATCAAATGTTGCTTTCAAGTGTCAGAGTCACTCTCAAAGTGCATAAACTGTACTTTGCATTTGATTTAGTAATAAAGAGCAGATTGACACAGTTTCGTGTGTGAATCTGAGGTTGCTGTGTAAAAAAACAAAACAAACTATGCATGAGCTTGAGAATTCAACTTAACCTACTGACTCTTTCAACAACCAGTTGCAGTTGGGACGATTCATTTCCTGGTTGTGTTGTTCCTTCAGTAATATAAACCACCATCACCGATAGAGCCAGAGCAGATTCTTTCTCTTTGGCGTGATTCACATACCATCTGTATACTTCCATTGTTTACCAGAACTTTGTCTCATAAACGAACCCTGACATTTCACCATTTCAAGTTGCCGGGATAAAACAGCACACCCAACACATCCATCATGTCGCAAAATTTCATCACAGCTTAAGAAAAACATTCCTCGCACAAGCAGAAAAAGATGTGCGCCCTTTTTCGCTCGCTGTTGTGTCGTTCCGCCGAAGACGTGACGAGTGCGTGTCGCTTTGTTGCCGTGCTGCACGAGCAAGCGAAAGAAGATGTGCTCGGGTGGCAAATACATGCTGACGTTTCCAGTTCGAATCATCGCCGCCGTTTGTTTCGCTTGTCCGTGTCAGCGCGATTTTACGCTTTATTTGTCCCAACCTGTGGAAAAACGGCGCCACATGCTATCTGAATCTTTCCATTCTGCGTGCAGGCACATACACAAACTGTACACGTGCACAATCTCTCAGCGGCCTGCCAGCTGATGGGAGTCACGCTTAATAAATACACGCTGGCGACCGGAGGGTTTCTGACAGAACCTTCATATTCCGATTCATTAAAGGAGCTCATTGTTGGGTTTGATGACTTCATGACAGTTATGACCTCAGGCCCCCGTGATGACATCAGCTTTGGGAAGACTTGTCTCCAGCACATATGTGTGAGCCTGAGCGTAAACATTTATGGCGATGTCAGCTTGTCATTACACCCAGCTGATTAACAGCCAACGAGGAGGAAGCCATCGGTTAAACATCCACAAGCAGAGGAGATAAAGTGTGAGGATAAAATAAAATAAATGTTGTTTTGTGTGTGTGTGTGTGTGTTTCGCTCAGCATTGGGAACTTCTGTCCTTCATAGAACCTCTTTGTTCTCCTCATACGTTTAAATAAACACACAGTTTTCCCACCGCCGCCGTCATATCTAATCTCAATCCGGCTCTGTTTATTATTCCTTACGAGCAACTTCCACCCTCTCCATGGAAACGCTCTCCATCCCTGGCAATTTGCTGTCTAATCCATAGTCACACTGCACCAAAATAGTCCCGTGCACTTTGATTATAGAGCTCAGCAGGCAGTGGTCACTGTGATGTGGACGGCCGGTGGGTATCCTAAACGCTACAGCAGATTTTCTGGTCACGGTTACACACACGCACATACACACACACACACACCACCTTGCTTTTCCATTTAGGGCTATCTGTGTGTGTGCAGAGAATGATGGGAAACACAGTGACCACTCTGTCCTCGTGTCCTCGCGGGGACACAAATACGTGCACATGTGTACGGTGTGTTTGAGTGTGAGCGCACGATTAAGTAACAACCCGCAAGGGGGGGAAATGTGGGAGCACAACAGTGGTTGCCTGGAAGAGAGACAAACACACATGTGACCTCACACATGTGACCTCACACATGTGACCACTCACCTGACGTGCATCACCGCTATGAGCCACGCCGCTTCCGCTCGTCACCGCAACGCTCCGGAGAAACGCATTAAAATGTTGCTCCTGTTGTACAGCAACAGTTTAAAGACTGGTTTAAAGATGGAGCGGAGGATGCTGGGAGTAAAAGAGGAGATGGATGCAAGCGGAGGCCATGTGGGCTGTGTAACAAATGGTCAGGCAAAATGAAGTCATCATGATGTCAGCCCTATGCTCAGAGGAGCCTGGCAGCTCATTGTCTGCCTGATAGTCACCATTACCGCCAGAAGACCAAGACTGGCTCATTAAGTTTCATGGAGGGGAGTGAGAAACGGGTGCGTCTCCCTTCCAAAGTATGCGAAAGACGCAAAACGTGGTCGTTTTCACACGTTTCTGCAAACCGGAGAACAATTTCCTTTTATCCCTTCAACCAAATTCGCCGAGATTCATCCCAGTGCGCTCAGGAGTCCGTCATCCAGCCTATATCTATGCGTTATCACGGGCTGCGGTGACATAAACAGATAATGAACACACAGGGGTGGAACCTAAACCATTCGTCTTGTTTTACAGCGGGAACAGGATAAAAGCGTCGCCCTGACAAGACGTCAGGACCATCTCTGGAAGCCGTATTTTACTTGCGCCGAACCGTGTAACCGCGTGTATTATGTTCCAAACTCATATGGAAGCAGGCGTTCAGGGACGAAGAATGAAAAATTAGCTGCCAGTCTTGGCCTCCATGTACATTCATAGTGATCTCACCCATTTAATGTTATTTAAATAAAATATTGTTTAAAAAAATAGGCTGACCCCGATTTTGGGTTTTTTTTTTGTGTTTATAGTGGCCAAGAAATATTTTGTATGTCTAAAAAACCTCACTACTTTATGTTGTGGCCTATTCATAAACTTGTGGAGGTGTGCATGCTGAAGACAAAAATGAAAAAAGAAAACGTTAAATAAAAGAGAAACATGGCTGTAAACTGGAGAATATTCCCCTGTGGCAGGTAATCGCGAGTAGCTCATACAGTGGTCTTTGTGAAGTCAGCGGCTTCCTTCCAAAAAAACCACCTCACCAACGGCGTACCTGGCCCTGGAATCGTGCAAAAGCGGCGTTTATGATTTCCTCACCAGTCAAAATGGTTTACGGAGAGCATTTAACAAACGTCATACGCGCATCCAAAGTTTCTCCCGGCCTGTTATGAATCAGAGCCGGCGGGACTGCACAGCTATCGGTGGAAAATGCCGGCGACTTGGCCGAGAGCTGCGTTGCTCTCTCTCTGTCTCTGTGAACTGAAGTGTAATTGAATAAATATGTCGTGGAGAGAGGGGCCTGTCGATGGCAGACACGCCACTGTAAATATTTGGGTCTCAGTGGCTGCCAAGATGCCTGAGGACAAGAACGTCAGGACGTCTGGGGAGGGACGGATACTGATAAACACACAGCGGCCACTAACAACAGGTAACTGGTTGCGGCTTGTCAGTATATATCTGTGTGTATATGTGTGTATTCAAAGGCAGCGTCAAATTGAATTGAACGGATTTGATTTCGGAAGAACAGTGAACAGTTTTTAAAAAAAGGCACACGCCACATTGTCGAGTCCGGCTCCAGCTCTTATCAGAGTCTAGACTTAACCATAACCTAATATGTTTACCCACAACTGTCTGAATGTATATGTTTGTCTCTCTGTGTGTGTTAAAGGAGACTGTGGATAATATGGTCAGGGTCACATGTCTACGTGCTTCATGAGCGGAATAACTCGCCGTGTCGTGGTCGCCGCAAATCCAACTCTCCAAAGTGGATCGAATAGAGACGCTGTGCAAAGTCGGTTACACTACGGCGAGTCAATCACTCTGCGTTCTTTTATTTAGTCCTTCTTCTTTGCCTCGTCACGCAAACGGCGGTAATGGCTGCAGCAGTGGCCTGCTCTTCGTTTGAACCGGCATCCAGTGATCCGCTCCCATGAAAACGTCCAATAAGTTCGTCGAAAACCTGAGCTTCACCTCTCAACTTAACTTCTCCTCTTTTCCCGGCCCCTTTTATAAATTTGTCATTTTGCCAAACCAGTCCCAAATACTCATGAACAAGTCCGAGTTTTTTTTTTTTGGATCCGTCTGAAGGCTCAGATGGAGCGTTCATATATGAACTTGTATATTGTGACCTGTGCCGCGTGCGGTGGCTGTTTGCAAACCAAAACGACCGTATCTTGACGATCGTCCTTCTGCAGCGGGTAATTTATTAGAAAAGAAATCCTAAACTATTCCGAAAGCAAACAATCAAACACAGCCGAAGCAGTGGGAGAAGACCCGACATAAATCACGCTCCAGGATGGACGAGGAGAAGTCTCCAGCTTCTGCCCTGGCCCCAGCCTCAGGCAGCTGTGAGAGCTACAAAGACGATTGTGGAGTTTTTCTTGACCGTGTTCCAGACAGAAAGTGGCCTTAAGTTCCTGCTCTCTGATTCCAAGAAGATAAGAGGTTCAAGTTTTTCGGAGCACGGCGTCATAAAACCTCGAATCTAATCTGTCGACAAAAAGAAAAGTAAAGTGACAAGAATGTGCGTCAAGGATCGTTTGGTTGTCCTGTATATTGAACGTACATTGTATCAGGCCGGTTCAAAGATCTGTTTGGGTGAGACAAATTCAAATAATCGCATTCATTTCTAAATGCTTGAGGATTTTCAAAATAATGGCGCACTGTGACACACCGTGACACACACACACATGCGGTCGACGTGTGAGTCGGAGGCAGGTCACGGTAGGTTGTGTGACGACTGTGTGACGAGGCACATGAACAATATGGCATCCGTCGCAGGATGTGCTTCTGTTCCGCCAGAGTCAAAGGTCAACGGCGTCTTATCTTCACAGGACAACACTGCAGCGCAACAACAAACAGGAAGCAGATGATCCAGAGGGGAGGGGGGGGCGACTTATCACCCACCACGCACTTGACCTTCTCATCTTCCTCTTCCTCTCTGATGCCTCACACGCGTTTTATAGTCTGAGCCAAGGCCAAGGCGCACACGCAACACACACAACACACACAACACACACAACACACACACACGTATGTATGTAAACAAAATAGTAACTGCTGTAGCAACAGCAAGAGTGTGTGTTATTCAGACAAAATGTACCTTAGATCAGATAAGTTAAAAAAAAGCAAAATAACACTCTTCGCACACACACACACACACACACACACACGCACACACACACACACACACACACACACACACACAGAGACTTGTTATTAATCTGCCGTTCAGCCACTATATATGGAATCACTGCAGGCTGTGTGGCGCATTAGTGGCACTGTGTCATGACATCACAGCGCCGCATCACATCTGGCTCTCAGCATCCACTAAATCTGTCCCCGCCGCCGCCGCCACGGCCGCTGCGAGCCGAGGGCGGCGCTCAGAGGTGAGATTCACTCTTTCCCACGATGCCGTGCAAGGGCAGGGAAGGAAGCAGAGGGGGGGATGTTGCATGGCACCCACTCACACACACAGACACACACACACACACACACACACTGCAAACACACATATGAACTGGTAGTGCAGAAGCTGGCCCTCATACAGGAAGCTCTCAGCTTTGGCTACTTCCTGTTTGCTAGACGTTTGTATTAGAAGCACATTGTAAAGTAGAGGAGCCTTTCAGCAGCTATTCACTAAGTGCAATGAAGCAGTGTATGAGTATTCTGCAACAGTCGCACACGTTTAAACGCTTTTAGCTGCACAACAATCGACAACGACAAACCTTACTGATTCTGCCACACAACCCCGCTGAGCCGATCTACACACTATACACACATCTACACAAGAAAGGTTTTATATTTCCATCAGTGGAAGATGTAAAATCAGCACAAAAAACTGTTTTTCATTTACAAATTATAGCAAATTCTGGCAGAGTTTTATTTTATTTCGTCCTCGTCAGGCCGTAAAGCCTCGTGTCCCGCGGTCGCCATGGTTTTATGGGATGTCTGTGGGCCAGCAGCTAAATAGTTTTCTCACAGCGTAAACAACGAGGCCGTCTTGATTTAGTGCATCTCCCTGCTTGGTGCATTTGCTTTGAAACAATAAAACACGGTGATGGTGGGAGGAAGGAGGACGGAGGAAGTGCGGTGTCACGGGGGGGAGGAGATGGATTAGTGGGGAGAGGAGGATGATGCTGTCTGCAGGTATTGATGGCAGGTGTTGATGCGAAGGCTGAGTCATGCATAGGAAGAGATCGGGATAGTGATGAGATGCGAGGCGGGGGATGGGGGGGGGGGGGGTTGTGTAACATGCCATCAGGGGGGGGGGGGGGGGGGGGGGGGTTTGTGTAACATGCCATCATGAGAGATGTGGGTGCAATGACATTCCCAACAGCACCAGAGGACTTCCTCCTCTGCACAAAACCTGGAGGCTCGTCAGAGGAACTGTTCAATCTCCCTCTCTGATATGCGCCGGCGTATAAAGATACACGACGAGTAAGGGCCATGACGACTGCAGCAAGAAGCCCGGACCGCCGTTTTCCTGTTTTCAGCCTTCTCCTCGGAGCTCACGCTTCGATAAAGAAGAAGTTATGACCTTCACGCATGAACATATGAGATATGTTTCTCAGCAATGCGCCGCAGGGATGCTGGGAGGCCTTTCTCAGGAGAGGCCTGCCAAGTGGAAGGGGGCCAGCCTCTGATGTCGGGGGGGGCTTTGGTCATATATCAGTTATATATCAGTCAGAGATAGACACGTTTTCACATCGCTTTCAACTCTGAACGCATTATGGAGGAGACACAGCTCAAGATAAAGCAGATATATGAAGCTCGCAATGAGTGGAAATTGGCGGAATGAAAAAGAGGTTTTAATAAGAGGACTTGGAAAAGTCTGTTCGCTATATAGCAGGGCTTTTTTTTTTTTTTTTTTTTTACAGGTGAGTAGCTTCCATGACGACATCCCAACTTGGAACGTTTTGTGCGTTCTCCGTTCGGATGTGGAAAATGTGGTGGGATTGCGTTTTTTTGCCTTTAGCTCTGGGGAAGCACAGTCGCTAACAACAATGCCCTTTTCCTGGCCTGTCATCCCTCGCTCCCGAAAATAGTCCCGAAGCTGCACGTGTCCATGCAGACGACTCGCATAAACAATGCCCGCGCAAAAACCAGCAAAAGGACCAAAAAGGTCTGGAGGAGGAAACTGCACACAACCAACAGGAAACGTGATGCCAACACCCAACAAAAGGAAGCAGAGCTTTGCTTTTCCCCCTCTACTTCACATTAAATACATTTTATTCCATTCCATTATCCATTATTCCATGCATCACGTAGCTTTGAGGGAACAGTGTATGGCTGCAGGGAGACTGGCCTCCCAGTAAAGTCAGCTATAATAGACTTCCTAAGAAAATCCTCCAGGAACACATGAGGACAAATACACCTCTGTTTGTTTTCATCCAAGATTTTGTTAAAAAAAAGTTCATTTTTCCTGGAATTAATGAAGATCTTTAAGGATAACGGTGTAGTTTTATTTTATAATACCATGACTAAACCAACAATGTGTTTGTGTATCTGTGAAGCAGTGTTTAAAACTGAATGACAAATGCATCGTTCTGCTCGATTTCACTGTATTCACAATACATCAACAAACGCACATGTTTGTCTGAAATGACCTAATGATGGTTTGTAACAACGTTTGAGCTCAGACGATGGTTATTCATTTTAGAAGATTAAATTTGTTGTGTGTTTTTTTTTAAAAAAAGATTCATATAAAAAAACAACAACTTTTAATTGAATGGTGCAACAGAGCGAGGTAACGAGCTGTCTTTGGCCCAAACTGTTTCTGAACAAACCTAATTAATGATATTTTGACTGTGGGAGAGGAAGGACCGATTAGGCCACCGCTGCTTCCTCTCTTGGCAGCGTCGCCGGGTGGAGCTGTGACCTCATCTCATCCTGTCGGAACAGGAAAGGTGGATCAGATAGCGGTGGCTCGCACCTGCACGGACCCGGGGTCAAACTGTGTCAACGGGCCGAGCGAGAGAGAGAGAGAGAGAGAGAGAGACGCAGAGTGAAGGGACGGGAATAAGAAAGTCAACATATAGGCTAACGAAGGAATTGTGTGTCAGGAAAAAAGGGCTAAATCTAAAGCGATGGAGTGATAACGGCTGAGTGAAATAAAACATGGTGGATATGGACACATTAAGTCCTCCATTAACAACTTTTCCAAAGGATTTTGCTCGGTGGAAGAAAACTCATGTTGCATTATTCACCAGCCCACTGCACATGCAAACATGTCAGTGTGGGTAATTTACTTGCTTTGATTCGGCATCACACTGTGTGTGTGTGTGTGTGTGTGTAGGGGCCGGCCAACAAGTCCAACCCTACAGCCAATACAGACAGGCCCCTCCATTAGCTCCTAACGATGCATCTCTAAATGACCTCGCAGCCACTAGCTGCTGGTTAACCACCGTGTCGTACTTATTTCTTTGTAGCGTTTCGCGATGACCACAAGCACGGTCAGGTTCAAGAGAGTTTTCACTGGCGCGCAATATGAGATAATCCATCAGGGGGCCGATTTACTCCGGTGGTCATTTTGAGAATTACAACTCGGCGACTGTTCTTTTAATCACTTTTTCATGACGAATGTATGGAGCTGTAATAAATAGGGGGCTTATCTGTGACTGGACGGAATGTGAATCCCGGAGGTGTGCTTTAATTTACAGGTTTGAAAAGTCGGAGCAGGGTTATCGTGGTCAGGGTGTGGGGGTCGAGGTCAGAGGGAGGAAAGTGACAAACAGGATGGGGGTGATGACGTCCCGCGTTCACGCGTGGCCATGATGTGACTGTTGACGTGTGCACGCGTGTTTGTGTGTCACAGAGTTTTGCGTTTACCGACGTGCGCGGCGGGGGAAATAAATCTCCGCTCGGTCGGCCTCCTCCGACGTGGGGAGCCCCACCAAGTGTCGCTCCTCCGCCGTCTGCTCCTGATTACAGCTGTGTAATTGCAACTCTGTGGCAAGTTTTACACAAGTCTGATGCCAAATAAACTCACACACAAACACTGACATGTACAAAACACTGGATGTAGATTGGATTTGCACTATGGAGGCAGGTCAAGTATGTATTAATTGCTCTTCTATTTTTTTAAATTATTGAATTATACTTAAAGGATATATGTTGCATTTTGATTGACACAGGTTTTTTTTTCTTTTTCTTGCCGACCAATCCTTTTACAAATGTTTCCAAAGGCATCCACAGCACAGGCCTCATAACTCACAGCCAGCGGCGGCAGCGCACAATCAACTGGTGGATCATGTTCTATCTCGGCTATAAATTACATCTTTTCATGTTAACCCTTTGGTATGTTATGTTAGCAACCAGAGCCCGTCTGTCAGAGTGGGTTCAGGCAGGAGGTGAGAAACAAAGGGTGGGTGGGATTCCACACTGTTTCACCTGAAACGCTGTTTAATAAAACAAACAAACAAACAAACAAAAAAGATCTGTTTGCTGTGATGACAATTAATACCAGCAGGATAAATAATGTGACGTTGGCTCACTGAAGAAAAATATATTAAAGTAATACTTTATACATAACATCACAGACAATTAAAAATAAATAAATCTTTATCTTTATATAGCTGAAACGTTGACATTTTAACCACAGTAGATTTAAAGTGGAGATCTGATGACACAGCGTATACACAATACTCATGTTTGGATGTGAATAGAGTCTCCAGTTGGGTTAATTGTAATTTGTGTCAATGTAAATGTAGCCTACAGCAATAAAAATGCAATTGTACCATGTCCTATGACTGACTGCACCATACTGTACACATTCACTGAGCATGTGGTCTCCCAAAGCAAAGGGACAGTCCTTCCTGTGTCCACGCGTCCCCTTCCTGCTCTGCAGAGACGCAGGTGGATGCTTGACCTAAAATCAGGGCTGATGTATGACTCCCATTCTGCTGATGCTGGCAATCAGGGGTGTGTGTATGTGGCTGTGCACCCGAACCCGAACCCTCAGGTCGTTCTCATTTAAAACCTAACTGTGACTAAAAACCTCGAATGTGGATCCTATTCAAGGGTAAGTGCAAATGACTCCAGTGGAAATCTCCTTTCAAAATAAGAGCGTGGAGTCTGTGAAATGTGGCTACAGTGGACTCTTTGTGTGGTCATCTTGACACCATTATTCCTGATTTTAATGCAAACTTCATGAAATTTATAAACCATCTTCCTAAATTATAACACCACACAGTAAAATCTCCATCCTTCACACCCAACACACACACACACACACACCATGCATCCATGCACATTGTGCCAGCTGAGCTGCTCCTTTGTCTCCAAGACTACTTCCACTGAGAGGAGCTGGGGGGCACCAGAGTCTGCTCGCTGCCTCCCTCTGCTCTGTCCCCCCTTTTGTGTAGCTGCTGCCCGGATAAAGGAGGAGGAGGAGGAGGGGGTACGGAGAGGAGCGGGTGGGAGTCGGCTTCCAGTCGGTGAGGTGAGCTGTTGTAGCAGACACACACACACACACACACACACACGCCGGGTGTGAGTGAGTGGATGCTGAGCGAAGGAGAGCGAGAGAGAGAGAGAGAGAGAGAGAGAGAGAGCGAGAGAGAGAGAGAGGCAGAGCAGAGCAGAGCACTGCGGGGCTGCAGACGGCTCCTCTCTCTCCAGCACGCGCACACCTGATAGAGACGCGGATCCAATCAGCCGCTCAGCCGGGTCCGGATAATCAATGGGAACCGTACAGCTGCCATTTTTTTCTCTCTGTGTGGATATTATATAAAAAACAACAACAACAACAACAACAAACAAGAAAAGAGAGAGCGCGAGAGGAGCCACCGTCCAGCTGAACCAGCAGGGATCCGGTCTGGATCCGGTCCCGGTGGTGGATTGTCCGCGTGTCGTTGGGGAGGAGGAGGAGGAGGAGGTGGGGGAGGGCACTGGGACAGCGTCTGCATACAGATCAGGTTCTGGAGGGGGATCAGGACCGGAGCGCACATCCAGAGCTGAGGAGCGGGTCAGATGAATGTAAGTGACAGCTGCTTTACCCCCCCACCCCTCCACCCCCCGTGCGCGTTCACGATCACCTGATCCATGCATCTGATCAGTAAAGCGTGGACGCGCAGAAGCAACGTCGGGTCTGCACCCTGCGTCTGCACCTTGCATGCATATGCTGCTGTGGTGGAAGGGGTGTGTGTGTGTGTGTGTGTGTGTGTGTGTGTGGGGGGGGTATACCAGAAGGACTATACAATAGTGTTAGATCAATGATGCACAGCCTCCTATTGATTATTGATCAGCAGTCACAGCCCAGTCAGCTGAACTGCAAGGCTGGAAAAGAAAAAGTGGTTTCCCCCCATTTAAAATGATATGTTGAACATGAAAAGGGACGTTCATCCGATACAGATGCTTATTATCATTATTATTATTATTATTATTATTGTAATTATTTCTGATGGAACTATTTAATAACAGGACGTCAGTGATTTTTTCCCCAGGGCTGGCAGCTTAGAGCGAATACACTTTGTGTTGGAGGGAGGACAGAGCGGCTTAATGGGAAACACCATGAAGTGCACAGAGCGTTCCAGCACATATTTTTTTTAACTCTTTCATGGAGACGCCAACTTAGGTCCAAGTGGTCAGAATCTGACAGGCTGTGCATGTGTGCCTTTGAGCAAGGCACACTCCACAGGACTTTAACTCACACATAGAAAAACAAGTCCAGGAGAATTTCACGTCATTTTTACGATCCGGCAAATAGACCCTGACATTTTTCTGTATTTATTATAATGGCCAGATCTGTCTGGATGTGTTTACATGGCCAAAATGTGAAAATGGGAACCCAGGGGCATATTCAAGCACCTCACCACAATAGTTATTCTCGTCATATCTGATGTCCGCTGGCGTCCGCAGCTCCTGCTCCTGCTGCTGTATGGGGGGATACGGATCTTTGCGTTGTTACACTATCCATTTACATAGTCCTGTGTGCAGCCCGTTAAGAGTTTGGTTTCTTGTGGCGTGATGGAGCGTGCGGCGAGACGTTTTCTAACGGGAACCAGATGGCCTATCTTTTGGTGAGTCTGCCAGTGAGTGGAGCTTATATCTGTCCAGACAACTCAAAATTACTCACATCGGCTGCTTAAAAGAATAAAGTTCCTCACAGAGGCGGGACTGGCCCCGGAATACTCGGAAATTAAGACGTTTGTATTTCGATATTGTTTCGAGACGGCTCCCAAATGAGACTGGGACCTAGTATGATTTTTGGAGTGGCGTGTTTGGGACGCAGCAGCTGGTGTGGCCACCTTGACCCCTGACCTCCCAGTGAAAGACGTTCTTATTCATCCTCATTTAACTGTCAATATGTGCGGCGATGATAAATGCTACTGTTGCCACTTCTTGTCTGTTTTTTTTTAAAACGCTGTCAGTAAGACGTGAGGCAAAGAGACCCGGTCATGCAGTTGGGTGTCGAGTCTTTTTGTCTTTCGCTTATCAACAACGTAAACAAGGTGCTGATAACCTGGCTCTTCACGGGGGTCAGTATGAGCTGAATGACTATTTGTCATTGACCCTCCAACCCTGACCCCCGCGTCAGCTTTTTTTTTGGGGTTATGTTTTAGGATCGGGCTACAGGACTGTGGCCCAAATGAAAACCCTGATTATTATTTATTATTGTCCATTCACTGTTTTTACTCTCACCCGCTCGATCCCGTCCATTTAATTATGGGGAGGCAAAATAAAATCATTAGTGAGATTAATGTTGACAGTAATGTGGCTTTAGCGTTTGGCCCGGTCACTGGATCTCATTCATATGGATCAGGCATAAAGGCAGATATTCTTCAATCTGTGCTCTAAGCCTCCATCAGTTCTGTGCTTGTTCATGATGACATTAAATACCACCATTTACAGTCTTAAGGGACTTTTTTTGTTTGTCCTAATGGTATTACAATAGGGAGAACTTTATTCCTTTACAAATCTCAGGCAATCTTGAGAGTTTACTTGAAACCCCTTAGATATACAATGTAATCAAATTGCACATTCGCCACCCACATGGACGCGGGAATTCCGTTTGTACTGTACACACCGCTGTTCATGTGGCGCCCACGAAAGCCACATGAAAAGAAAAACATTGGTGTTTATCAGTCCAGATATGTTCTATGCGTGATTTGATCCGGTAACTTCCTTCTCCACAAAGTCAGATGTCCGTCTCCGTGGCGATAACGCTGAGTAGGAAGACACGTAAAAATTCACAATACAGGCTTTTGTGTGATATCTGCTCCGGCTCATCCAATCAGATCACACTGTGCTGCCAGCAGACAACATCTTCCCACCCAGCTCAAACAATCACACTTCCAACTGCATCCCAGAACTTTTTTCTGGCTTTTGTTTTTTTTTTCCCTGCATGGGTAATCGGCATCTGAGCACAAATATCGGAAAGTGACTCACAGACTCCCTGTCACACACACACACACACACACACACACACACACGGTGCTATATGGGCAGTCCACTGAAAAAAAAATAAAGTTAACGCAAATAAGATTGTTTTGCTGTTTCCTGGCTCCACAAGTAGCCAGTGGAAATATTTACCCAGGCCCAGTCTTCCACTCACCGCGCACTGTTGATGTCTGGGATCCGTGTTGGTGTTTTTATTTACCTCTCAGACCACCATCTTCGACGTAACAAGAACCAAATACTCAATATTGAGTGGGTCTAAGTTGATGTAGCTTCATAAGTCAGTATGTAAACTGTAACCGGTGCTGTGGTGCAGTGATGCATGAGGGGGCAGCTTTGGTTTGGTTTCTCCTGGAAAGCCACTTGTGTTTGCATCATTCATCCACCACAGGAAGGCCGGGCTATTATTATTACTAGCATGCGCAGTAGAAGTCCGAAAATAACATTCCCATTGATAAGGAACCCCCTCTGTCGATTGCTTCACTTTTCATTATCTGTACCTCGTGGGTCCTCGTGGTTTCCATGGCAACCACAATCCGCAAGCCTGCCTTCTTGCTGCGATTGTAATCATGAAATTTAATTGCACCATTGTAAAAATTTGAGCCCCCCCCTGCGTGTGTGTGTGTGTGTGTGTGTGTGTGTGTGTGTGTGTGTGTGTGTGTGTGTGTGTGGACATGCGGGGAAAGTGGCACCCGAACTCTCACTGCCATTAAAACACAGCTGTTTCAGGTTGGGTTCAGTTACACCTGTAGCAGAGCTGTAAGCCTATCGGGGCATTTTTTTTTTGGAGTCGTTCCAGTTAATATAAAAAATGAAGACAAAACCATTTGTTTCTCTTTTCTTTCCCCATTTTTGACGAGCCACCCACAAAAAAATGAATTATTTGCTAAGCAGTTACTATCCTTACTCGCTTTTTTTCATCGTCGAAGCTGGAACCACACGAGGAGATAATGTTTGACTGATGAGGTACGAGTCCGTACTTTCCACAGAAACATGTTTGTGTTAAAATAAATTTTAGAAACCGCTGATATATAATCATCCAAGTTAAACCTCATCGTTTAGTCTCAGCTGAAGCTTCTTTTCCGACAGAGTACTGTAGTCATTCCCGTGGGTCGGTACGTAGCTTACCTTCCTACGTACAGTATGAAGAGCCATCTATCTACTGCTCTGGAGAAGATATTACTGTATGATTGACTCGCCGGTCCAAGGTGGTGCTTTGAGTTTGTGAAATTCCAAGTTTTGTTTGTTCCGAGGCCAAGTATTGAAGAAACTGGCTTTGTCGTTATTCGTGGTTCTGATCCAGGCACTAGGGATCCTCCGATTTTAACGATCGGGTCAGCTGAATCGGAAAGACGACAGTTACCGACCAGATTTCAAAGAGAGTGCGCGACAGTCTGTACGTTTTACTGCTCTACAGGAAGACAGCTACTGGACGGGTTCCACTGCCCGTCAGAAATAGCAAGTTTCAAATGGCTCGGCTTACTTGAGTGTAATCTTCAAATTTGACAGCAACTGTAGATCCAAACCAGCCAGTGTAGCCAGACCAGGCCTTTAGCTGGATCATGATTAAGATCTGGGATAATGATGCCTGGAAATGGGTTGTTATATTCCTAGAGGAAGCTGCAGCTGGAAGTCCTCTAAAGCCTCATGTTGTATTGAGTTTCCCCAACCTTTGCTTCTCCGACCGTGGGTTGGACCTGTGACACTGGCTCCCGGGTGCCAAAGCGTGGCTTTGTCATTCAGACTCTGGGTTTCTCGTTATTGTCGTAGATGGATGGAAGAAGCGTGTCTGTTCCTCTGCATGCGTGTGTAGACGCGAGCAGATATGCAGCCTTAGTGTGTACCTGTGTAACTGGAACTACGCAACTAAGCATATTTGCTTGATTGATGTACGTTTTTATTGTTAAACCTTATGTTATTCTTCAAGTAGCGATATTGACACAATTCAATGCTCGGGTCTTTGTTAATTTTTTTCCCACCTGTGGAAAGAGGAGCAGGCATGTGTTGTAAGCGGTCACATTTCTGAATGAAGCGATGTGTTAAGTTCATTATTCATGCGGAAGGAGATAAATATGCGAATGCCTCAGAGCAAAGTTGAACGCGGTAACTGGTGCCCATCCACTTCGCTTGATGGATGAGAGGTGTCTAAGCAGGCAGCGGCCAGGGAGGAAGAGAGAGCCTGTCTGCGCAGCCTCACATGTGTTTTTAATGAAGCGAGTGAGATGATCTGAGCTTCTGGTAACTTCAAACACCTCCAGAGCTGGAAGCTGCATGTAAGGCGTCACGGCTCAGGTACAGCAACGTGTTATGCAAGTTAAGGTGGGAGAAAAAGTTGGCGAGAAGAAAGCGTTTCCTTTTGACAATTTAGAGACCGTTCCTCGTTTCCATTAACGTATCTGTCAGGGAACATCAATCTCTCACGTCACACTCATCAGTCTTTTCTTAATCACTTGATCGTTATTAACTGATGAGTACTGATGTGTGTTTAACTGTCGAATAAATGAAAACAAAGAAAGGCAGACTTAATTCGCAGGCTTACCACGAGGAATATAATGGCGTAACGCGATACACAGGCATTCTCCCGGGGAGCAGCTGTTGGCGCGCCACTCGCCCAGGAGCTGATGGAGAATTTAATAAACTAATAAGCCAAATCACTGTCCGACGTTCTGAGACGGAGATGAGTAATTACAGCGTTTGATTGAAAAACCAATGCCTCAGTCCCAGTGAAGTCAGGGATGTGGTGTTGCTCTTCGGAAGAACTTCTCACCCAAAAATAATCGCTGTCAGTTGGCAAACGTCTCAACAAAAATATATCATCGCTGTGATGAATCTTTATGGGTTTTGAAGCAATAACACGACCTGGCACGACTTTGCGCAATGATGTGCTGTCAGGCCAAGGTGCTGATTACTTCACTGGATGGATAGCGACGCGATTAAAGCGCTTGTGAATGTGTTTACGTTACGAGACGCGTCTCTGGTTTCTCCTCTCCTGACCCTGTTTTGACTATTAGCGAAGAGTCAGGCGGTCATTTTAATGTTTTAGGATTCAAGTCCTGACAGGGATAAGGTCGGGGTAAAGGTTGTGGTGAGGCATTCAATGTTAGGATGTGATTTTTGTTATTGTAGTATCGAGGGCGTGTTCTGAGCTAAAACTCAAAATCAGATAGAAATAATATAGAATGAATTTGTCGGCGTCACCATGAGGTTATTTATCTCTGTTTCACCAGTCGAGGTAATAACGTTTGACGGCGAGGCCTGGACACGGTTCGGCTCAACAACTCGCCCTTGTGGGACTTTAAACACGCTCTCTGATGGGGAGGGGCGATGAGTGATGGTAGATGGCAGCTGGTGCTTCACCTTCAGGGACATCTGCCTACACGCCCCCACCCCCCCCAACTCCACCGACCTTCTACTTTTCCCTCTTGTATCATAATCTCACCATTTCCTCCTCTTCTATTCTTTTCATTTGCCGTCCTGCTATTCGCCTCAAAACTAATGTTCCCGCACAAACACAAAGAAGTGGATGCTTGTTCTCCTGGTAGCGAGGTTCCAAGGACATCAAATCTCCGCTGCTCGTGTTTTCACTTACTCTCTGATGGTCCAGAGGGTACGTTATTTATGTCTGCTCCTGAACACTCACTAAGTAGAAGTTTTAAGTTCTGATCATAGGAAACCTCATCCACAGTCGCACTCTTCTGGACCCACTTACTTGTATTGTTCTCGTTCTTCTTCTGGCTTGTCGGGCTGTAAAATGTAGGACGATTTGTCACAGGGGACCTGGTGCAGTTTGTAAGTGTGCGTGACTGGTTTGCCGCTCGACAGCCACTGCGTGGGTAAATAAACAAATCTGAGTCATCACACGCTGATGCTGCGTCGCAGCTTCAGAGTTATGCAGTTGTTTTCTCCAGCGAACGTTCCCCGCAGATCCCAGTAGGAATGATGGTGGCGCGCGCCTGTCTTTATCTGAGCTGTGTTAGCACATAACTCTGATGAATTTAAGATGCGCTTGAAACCCGATGACAGTTTGTTTGCAGGCTTAAGAATGGGAACACACATACCGAAAGTTGTTTTTATTGAAAAATATAATAAATGGCATTGACCTCAAAGTGAAGTCGCATGATGTACAAGTCTTTTACGACTGAGGATAAAACTCAAACAACAAGTCGGCACTTTTAAACTCATTTTCATTGCATTGTTTCACATCCAAACGAGCGTGTGGCGCCAAACCACGGAAAAAAAAGTCACTTTCCCAATACCTTTGGATTGGAACAAGAATTGTTCACACGCGATCGACGCTGACTGAGAATGCGGCTGGTCTCGTTTACTGCAACTCTGCTTAGAACAGAACAGAAAAATGTCAAACTGAAAACTAGACTTGTGTGTTAACGGACTTTTCTCTGTGAGGACCTGGTCCAAATAAAAAAAAATGCTCTTGATGACTAATCAGCTGGATGAAATCTGAAACACTGGTTCACCCATTCTTGTACAGTGCGTGTTTGTGGCTGGATGAGTTTTCGGAAAACAACCGTCCCGCTACGGTGACGCGCAGCCAAGCAACCGGTCTTTACTTCATCATGATTAACTCAAACGAACTTACCCAGACTGTACGCTGTACTCCACTGTTCTGATAGGTTGGGTTTCACGGGGGTTGTGAGAGCTTTTACAACTCGCAGGTTTTTCTGGGTGACACCTGTGAACTCTCTTTATGTGTTGTCGTTTATGCAGCACGTGCATGTGTATTTCAGTGTGTGGCTAACGCTCCAGACAGTGGTCGTTTGGCTGTCTGAGGGGCCGGAGCTCTGATACATAAGAGCAGGGTTCTGGATCCTTTTTCCTATCAAGGGCCGTTTTAATTTTTATAGCACCCTTCGAGGGCCGTAACAAATTATAGAACGTATATATCACACCATGCAAGGCTGGAACTGTTTCACGTCGGTGAGGTGTCTGATGTCGGATGGTAGAGATGATGATGATGCTACTTGCAGCTGGTCTTCCAGGTCTGGACTCTTTGCCAGTCGTTGTGGTGCCATACACAAATATTTGTTGTAATTTGTGTTTCATTGCAAAAATCAGGATATATGTCATGATGCATTTGTGTAACCACTATGTGGATTTGTGTTGACGCTGACTTTGACCCTAACACACATACAACCAGAAAAGACCTCCCTAAAGGAGCTTTGTCATGTTTTATTATTTTATTGTGGGGGGGAAAAACGATTGTGGACATTGTGGAATTTTTTTGTGAATTGGCAGTTTCTTTATTAATGCATTTGCTTGTGGTTTGGATGAAACAGCCTTCCATGCTGAATATAGCCACAGG
This sequence comes from Trinectes maculatus, assembly GCA_016785345.1. Taxonomy (NCBI): domain Eukaryota; kingdom Metazoa; phylum Chordata; class Actinopteri; order Pleuronectiformes; family Achiridae; genus Trinectes; species Trinectes maculatus. The sequence continues at coordinate 358,737 of JAFBJQ010000166.1, forward strand.
CTGGATATGGCCACTGCATCTTTAGAAACACTTGATCGGGGTCGATTCTGTTTTAATTAAATCAGTTGTTGAAAGAAATTGAAACTGATATTCACCTTTATATGAATTAAAAAAATAATAAAAGATGGACTGAGGAAACAGATGTATATGTGCATAGAGGGGGGATTTATATATACAGTACAGTGTCAACACATACGCACACACACACACACATATGCTCACTGTGCTGGTGACAGCTGGGGTTAGGAACGGGACGTCTATATCCAGGGATCTGGAGAAAGGCAACTCATGCGGAGACGGGGGTCATAGTTGTCGTCCCCCTAAACACACATAACCCAAACGACATGAAAACTGAGATGCAAAGCATTCCTCCATCCTCTAACCCCCACCAGTCTCCCAGCCTTCCCTCCCGTTTCTCCCAAAGCTTTTTGTAGACTGCTGAAACCTATTTTCACCACAGCCCAACCTAACCTTTCATTCTTAGTCATTTAAAGATTTGGTGTCTTTCCAGCCACACTGTAATTGCAGACTTGCTGAGAACAATCAAAATAATCTCTGAACGTCTTCAACCGGCAACGAACACGATAAAAACCTAACACCAAATCGAAGAAGGGGACGCAGGATGATTCTTAAACTTTATTCTTTACTCCTCTCCCCAGTTTAACTTCACTGTCGGTTCCCGGGATCTGGCCAGTGTTTGGCCCCGCGTGACACAGAAGCAGTTGCAGGAGTCGAATGACTGGCTGCCAACCATCTGCAGACAATGCCAGGCCTCCCAGCCACTAAGAAACCCGCTGAATCTTGTTCCATCCAAATACAAAAAAAAAAAAAAAAAAAAAAACATCGCCGAGATAGAGGCGGTACGGTGTGGCCATTTATTGCCTGGAACTTCGTGACTCTGGGTCCTGTTTAGCTTGGCCGGGCGTAGTCATGGCGTGCCCAGCTCGATCTGCTAAACCCATTAAAGGGGGATGGAGTGAGGGAAGGTGGGGGGAGGGGACGGGGAGATAGAGAGGCCCGTTAAGAATTGGCACCGCTGGAGGAAAAGCTATTCCTCACAGCGGTGATATGACACACTCGCAGACATCTTCATACGCACACTCCACCGCTGTAAATGATCACATCCTATAGAAAACACTATGGTTTTCTGTTCTATGGTAACGGTACTTAAGAGCGGAGGCCCGTGTATTTGAGGCTTTGAGGCTTGAGTGTGCAGAAGAGGCAGATTATGGGGGTGCAATGCCAGATAGAATGTGGCTGAGACTGCATGGAGCCCACTGGGTCTGTCCTGTCTGTCAGTGTGGTCGCACAGAGATGATGTCACTTTTTGACTGCACATGTGTTGCGCAGGCATACGGAGGCAACGCACGCATGAAAAACTCATTCGACCCAGACAGGTTGATTCCTTCTCTCAATCCCACTTATTCTATTTGATGTTTTCTTACTATTTGTAAAATAAACAGAGTCATAATTTACCAAATAGTAATTAGCCGCGTTTCAAAGACCACCACTAGAGGGAGTGAATCGCGCGGCTGCCTTTTACACCGCTGACCATCTGTTAAAGCCGGTATCCTTTCAACATGAGCTATATTTTAGCCCCAGCTCGCTCCATTCCTCTTCAGCGCATGTTTTCCAGGACAAACACAAGAGTATTACAGCGCACGTCAAAAAGGGAGATGATGTCATCCGCCGACTGCTCTCTGACAGTGACAGACTGCAGCCCCGAGATCTGTTCATCAATAAAACCTTCCACTGACACTCGGCGAGAGCGAAAGAGGGGAGGAGGACGTAAAAGAGAAGCAGTCGCATGCTCTCACACTTTGGATTACACCCATTCTGAGTTTAGTTCTCAATCACTGGGTTCACCTACACAGCTCAGTGTTCCCTGAGGACGAATCAAACCGTAATCACACCTCTTTTCTGCTGTGTCCTAAATCCACTCTTTCCATTCCTCCGCTTTGTTCTTTTTTACCCCCCTCCCTCCCTCCCTCTCCCTGGTGTCCTCGATGGCTGCGTTATGGTACTTTACACCGCGTTCATTTAGTCAGAACAGACCCACAAGGGCCAAGTCATGACTCTGAATTTCCCTTTCAGCAGTCGGAGGGCGTCTTTTCATCATCGCTCCCCTAATCATCTCCACCAAGCCTCCCTTATTCTTCCTCTCCCTTTCTTCCTTTCTTTGCCTCCACTCAGGATAGGTCCCACAGACCAACAATACTGTTAGACGCACAGCAAAGGCAACAAAAGAGGGGTGTGTCCGCGGCCTGTGCTCAGTCTTAGTTCTGCTGCGTGTAGGAGAGCAACAACTGTCCAGAGCAGCCGCCTGGACCAGATGTAGAGGTCGGTGACTGGACCAGAGGGCCCAGTATATGTGTTCCTCACCCCGTCCCAGTGGAGCCATAGACTTTATTAATCCCTCCTCCTCAGAGGCCTCCAAAACTACTGCAGCGATGACATTAGAAACACTGTTGGATTGAATGACTGCAGTTGTATCAATTGGAAATTTAAAAAAATGTCTTTTCCTTATGTGATATATATATATATATATATATACATACATATATATATATATACATATACATATACATATACATATATATATATGTGCTTTCAGTGGCATTGCCTCTGTAGAATCAGCGCAGGTAAAGAAATGTTATCTTTTGGTGTTGGATTTCCCATTCTTACTATATAGGTCTGCAGGACGTTCAGTCACTAGTGTTATTATTGTATGTGTGAGTGTGAAGGCTTTAGTTTAATGTATGTGCACATTCTGTGGCCAGTGGCAAGCTGGCTTCCTCTCTAGAGGTGGCGGACATTCCTAAAGTTAACTGTCCAAAATATACAGGCACTGTGGGAGCGATTGTCTGGTTGCATATGTCAAATCAGCGAGGTCCATCACTGTCCGCTGATAACTAACCTCCTCTCTGCTACTGGCCTTCTGCCTGGACTGCACATCCATATTTTGGATCATTTGTCCCGAACATTTGCTAATAGAAGCAGGACACATTCCAGAGAGTTTAGGTACTAATGTTTAGATCGGTGTAGAAGATTGTTATAAAGCAGTCCCCCTCCCCGGTCTCTGAGTGTGATGAATGAGTTAAGTCGGGGCTCGTTGGTTCTTCTCATTGCAGGATGTTTTGAAGAGTTATACGCACCATTAATCCTCCATTACAATTACACACAATGCCAGTCGAAAACATAACGTAAATATTTGTAGAATTCAGTGTTCATACAGTGTGTCTCGTGATCGGAAAGTGCAGCCGTACAGGTTTACTTGACTACTTCCAGAATTTTATGGTACTGTGCGAAAAGTATGTGTGTCAAACGTGGGTCAAGCACCATTTGCAAGTAATTACTGGTGTTTGCCGAAGGCACCAGATGGTGGCTTTGCTGCAGGATAACGCAGATAGTGTCAGGTGATTCTTAAACTTGTGGTCATCTATACTCGTACTCAGTAAGTGCGCCATCTGAAGTCGCATATACGCGGTTGGCAAACCGGGTTAAAGGAACGATCAGTTATTTTTGGCCAGAAGTGTATGAACCTGTCGTGGCTGTGGACAGATGTGAATCTGTTCATGATTAGGCTCAGTCCATGACTGATAAAATGATTTAGCATTAGCATGAGGAGAATATTATCTTTATAGATTTGTGCATGATTTAGAGTTTGGGGAACATAGAGGCTAAGCGTACAGTCTTAAATGACTGCTTTCCCCCACCAAACAGCTAAAGACCTACTTTCCCATGCATTCCATACATGTGTATGTATGTGTGTGTGTGTGTGTGTGTGTGTGTGTGTGTGTGTGTGTGTGTGTGTGCGTGTGTGTGTGTGTGTGTGTGTGTGTGTGTGTGACGATCTGTTGGATATAAAAATGTTCCTGATGCTCATTTTAGTGGCTTTTATGTGTTTTCTCGTGAGATTTCAGTGTGTGACTTTGCCGGACACTTTAAAATGTTCTCACCCAGTGAATAAAATTTGTTATCCTTCAGATAAATATAGTTTATGATTTTGTCCTCGGAGTGGTTCAAGCCAGTGTGGATCCTGGACTGGCTGAGACTCCCATTTTCATGCTTTTGCAGGTCTTCGTGATCCAACGGAGGAGCCTCTTCCAAAATGTTATGTATATCCATTTTACGGGGGAAAAATGGAATTCATCAGGAAAAGTTTTTAATATATGTTCTGGGTTGTAAAAGTGTTAGCACATTGTCATGGACAGATTTAAGATACAGGCTCTACTTACACAAAAATGAACAATTTGTTTTCACTTTGCGCTAACAGAGCAACTGAATGTTGATGATGTTTTCATGGAAAGAAAGAAAAAAGTGGCTCAGTTTCTCAGCTGACTTGTAAAGAACGCCTTATGTCTTTCTCTGTTTCTCCCAGGTGTAGCAGAACCCAGCCATGCCAATAACAAGTAAAGGGTCACGAAGGAGGGCTTGGGTCAGTGGACCCTGGGTGTGTCTCTCGCAGTGGAAGCCACTCTTTTATTTCTGTAGTGTACTTGTTCTTCAGTCTAGAACTGTCTTTGGAGCGCTGGAACTGCAGCTGGATGAAGAGCAGCCTGCAGGAACCATCGTCGGAGATATCAGTGCTGGGTTACCTCCAGGTCAAACTGCAAGTCTTTACTTCATCTCAGACCATGAAGGCACAGGTGTTGGCAGCGATCTCAACATTGACGAAACCACGGGCATCATTACCACCGCACGCCGTCTGGACCGTGAGCAGAGGGACCACTATAGCTTCATCGCTGTGACGATGACCGGAATCACAATTGAGGTGTCAATCACAGTCAACGACATCAATGACCATGTTCCCGTGTTCCCTAAAAAGAATGCTGTTCTTAAAATCCCTGAGCACACAGCGGTGGGGACAAGATTTTCCCTGGATCCCGCGACTGATGCAGACAAGGACCAGTTGACTACCCAAGGCTATGCTATTAGGGAGGGCAATGTAGGCCAGGCATTTAGACTGGAGACCAAGAGAGCTGCTAACAAGGTGCTGTATCTGGACCTGGTGGTCAATGGACTGCTGGACAGGGAGAAACGGTCCTCATACAACCTCGTCCTGGAGGCTTTTGATGGGGGCTCACCTCGAAGGATGGGATCCATGAACCTAGAAGTGATAGTGACTGACATCAACGACCATGCGCCAGTGTTCAATCAAAGCAGATACCATGCTATTATCTCTGAAAGTCTCCCACAAGGAAGTAGCATCCTACAGGTCAGCTCAGACTAATTAGTCATTGCTTCAGCAACAGTTCATGCCCTCTGGATTTAGTCATTTTTAACTTTTCTCTTTCCTGTCTTTGCAGGTGTTTGCAACAGATGAAGATGAGGGCGATAACGGTCTGGTGCTTTATGAAATCAACCGTCGCCAGAGTGATCCTGACCGCTACTTTGTCATGGATATTAAGTCAGGGGTCATTACTCTTAATAGACCCCTGGATTATGAGCTAAAGAGGGTCCATGAACTGGTGGTCCAGGCTAAGGACAACGCTAGCCACCCAGAGGTGAGCAGACAGATTCACGGTCCTGTAAATATGGATTGTATGAGTTTTTGAGAGACAGATTTGGGCACAAAGTAACTTGAATCATTATCTTTACCTAGGTGACCAATGCTTTTGTGACTATTCACGTCCGTGACTACAATGACAACCAGCCCACCATGACCATCATCTTCCTCAGTGAAGATGGCTCTCCAAGAATCTCAGAAGGAGCCCAGCCAGGCCAGTATGTGGCCCGGATATCTGTCACTGACCCAGACTATGGAGAATACGCCAACGTAAACGTTTCCCTGGAAGGTGGTGATGGCAAGTTTGCGCTTACAACCAAGGACAGCATCATTTATCTGATATATGTAGACCAAGTGTTGGACAGAGAGGAACGGGATTCATATGACCTCAGGGTGATGGCCACAGACTCCGGCACGCCTCCTCTCAGGGCGGAGTCATCCTTCACCATCCAGGTGACTGATGTTAATGACAATCCCCCTCTATTCGACCAGCAGGCCTACAGACAAACCATTCCTGAGGTTGTGTACCCTGGATCCTTTGTTCTCCAAGTTACCGCAAGGGACAAGGACCAGGGCCCCAATGGGGAAGTCCGATATAGTCTCCTAAAGGGTAAAAACTCTCACTCTGATTGGTTTTCAATCGACCCGGTCACGGGGATCATTACCACTGCGGCCGCTCTGGATTTCGAATCAGAGCCAGCGCCTAGTGTGACTGTTGTTGCAATGGATAGCGGCCGCCCGCCACTGTCATCCACAGCAAAGGTGGACATTGTGCTGCAGGATGTTAACGATAACAAACCTGTGTTCTCCAGCGACTTCTACAACGCCTCCATTAAGGAGAACACCCCAGCCGGGACCTGCTTCCTAGAGGTAAGGGGGAAAAAAAACGAATACATCTTCTTTCCTCTCTTTCCCTCACAGTCTTCATTTATCCTCCTTTATAGCTCTGTCGCCACTCTACTCATTTGTACTTTGTATGGGAACTGCTGTGCTTAATTCTCATAGTGCTCAGTCTTGCTGCGTATTGGCCTTAACACTATTGTCCTACTTATGCAGCCAAAACCAAGTTTTCACTGTCTCCCCTGTCCGCTCATCTCTTTATTCACGCTCTCTTTTCGCTCACCGCCTTCCCGTACGCCTCATGCGATTACTTCCCTGGCAAAAGCCTGATTTGGAAAGCAGTATACATTTTCTCTGGAAATGAAACTCATGTCTGCAGTGCAGAGCAGCCTCGGTGCTGTTTGGGGAAAGGATGGTGCGCTCTGCAGCGCTGGCGCAAGATGCGATACATAAAAAAAAGAAAGAAGAAGAAAAAACAGGTTGGGAAAGGATTTCTGGAGGTAGGAGAGAAGACAAAGTGAGAGAGGACAGCAGGGAGTGAGACTTCACCTGCATTCCTGGAGCTACTGTCAGGAGATTTACTCAGTGCCGCTATGTCCTCTCGCTCACCTCGTAGCGTTGTCATGGTAACCCAGCCAGCAGCTTAGGGTGAGCCCTTGGTGTCAGTGTGCTGTCTCACAGCAGCTCGGCTGTCTTGTTTTATTTTATATATAAGCAAGTCGTCTTCTAAGGAATGAAAAAAAAAGAGTCACCGGCTGTTTGTCTTCCAGATACCAGGTCGTTACTTGGCATCAACCACCGTTTAGACCAACTGCGTTTACAGTTTGGTTTTACGCCTCTGATGTAAAGCAGATAAGCAGAAAGAGCAGCATTTCTATTCTGGTGTTTCTACTAAAACGTTTGGTGTTTCTGTCTGAGCTAAAATAAAAGTTTCTGGACCTCTAATGCAAGCCTGCCGAACTGGAATTAGATAAATGGCTGAGTTTCACATTCTTGCAGCCTCATTTACGGTGAATTTGGAAAAGGACGGACGGTTGGTACTCTGTGCATATGGCATATGGCCCTGCTCCTGAGGGACGGGGGGGGAGATTAAAGAAGTAGCGATAAGAGAGTCGTGATGTGTGATGGAGGAAAAGCAGGAAAGGATGATAAGAGCTTGAGCTTGACTGAACTCTGGAAGGAAAAAAGAAGGAAAAAAGTGGAAACCTTAACGTGATTTACTGTGTCTCTTCTATAGATACAGCGTGTCCACTGCGGAATTATTGAACCCTGTAATTTTCTCCTAATTGGGCTGCTCTGTTGAATTATTATATCCCTCGACCAGCTTAATAACACCCCAAAACTCGATTCCAGTTGTTGCAACAGTTGTAATCAGATGTTAGCCATTTTTCTAATCCTAGCCGGCAGTTCTTCTGGCACTTGGTGCAGGCATAATCCCATGCCAGACATCACGGGTGGTTTTCCACCATACCAGAATGAGTCAATAAGTCTTGATTTGCTCGTTGAGGCACGTTCCTCAAGACGTGCTCGAGATGGTCTCCAGGCGAGCGTCTACCCATAGGGAGATATGTGACTGGCTGGATTAAGATAGTTGGTGTAAACTTTTTTTCTTTGCAGTGGCATGTGTGGCCTCTCACATACAACACGTACACAAACACACACACACGAATGGATGCCATTCCTGATTCGCTGCGTATTTTCTCAGTTCGAGATTGTGGCACATTTGGTATTTGGCTAAGTTGTCGAGATAGTGACACAGTAAAGAATAGGTTCAGCTGGTGCAACAGGCCCAGTTTACATTTTTATGCAACTTTTTTTTGCACTGACATCATCGTTGTGAGATTTGCTCACAGAACGCAGAATATTCTCAGAATTGTACTAATATTTATAAAAGATAACAATCACGTTTGCGTTCTGGAGCTATTATACTGGCCTGGCCGGCTGGATGGAGATATGCACATTGAAAAATAGCGGAAAAATAGCAAATGTTTAATATCTAAAAAAAAAGGAAAAAAAAGGGAGCTGTTTGCACATAAGGTAGGGGTTAGTTATTTTCACTTGCCAAACCCCGTCCACAGTTTTTCTCTAATTGTGTCACACTATGTTTTTTTTCTTGGTTATTCTTTGTCTGTTTTTGTGCAATTCCTGTTTCTGTTTCATGTCTCCACAGCACACACTCACACACACACACGCACACACACACACACTCACACACACACACACACATACACACACTGTGCAGTGATAGTGTGTCGAGGGTTTCTTATCAGTTTGTCGGTTATAGTAATTTGTAATGGGCTGCGCTGTTTATGCAGCCGCAACACAAAGGAGTTATTTATTTCTTGGTTCCCCTGCTTTCCTCTTCCTCTGCTTCCTTAAAGTATTTCCCAGGCAGGAGAGGTTATGGTGCCCCTGTGTGTGTGTGTGTGTTTACATGCACGTTCATCTGAGTCAGGTTCATATCCTGAGACGTAAAGGGTCATGGGAACAGTGTGAATTTTGACAACAATGCATATTCAGAATTGCTGAAAAACTCTTATTAGCATGTAAACGTGGCTAAAAATGTCCGGTTGTCACGCTGTCTGTCTGAATACCATAATGCCACTGAGTTGATTAGTTTCACATCTTTCGCCCATTTTCTTAGGTATAATCCGTATTTTTCAGAACCCAAGCGTCTTTTCCTTTTTCCTGTGTGGGCGGTGCCCTGCAGAGTTTCTGTCAAATCCAATGACATGCACTCCCAGCATGACCTGACCGCTGCCACGGCTGATCACAGCACCACTGACAAACACTCTCCTGCAATGCAGCTCCAGCAGACATCAACGGATAAACTGCAAGCTAGAAAACATCAAATCTGTATGAAAGTAGATGAAGTAAAAGGGCTACACTTGCATGCATGCATGTGTGTTGTACATTTGTGTAAGTGTCCTTGTGTACGTTGCTGAAGCCAAGAAATGACTTTGAGCAGGTGATGCATCTCCCCTGTGATGTCCAGCATGTGGTTTTCTGGTCAAGCCTGTTAAACAACACTCAATCACCTCGACAGACACGCAGATGTGCTCAGCTGGGAAATACAGTGGAGAATAGTTTGCTCAGTGGAATGGTCATGGTAGAAGTAAAGTTTTTAAAAAATGAAAAAAAAAATGATAATGAAAAAAATAAATAAGTTGAAACATGCGGAAAACCTGGAAGCGACACCGGAGGCCCAAAGAGAAGGGAAATGTCTATATGTACTAGATGTCGACAGAATTGAAAACGCAGGAATCATTTTGCTAATCAGACATTTTTGCCAGTATTATATTTTGTTTGTCATGGCACTAGGAGAACAGAACCATTAAACTTGTGGGTTTATACCATTTTGAAGTTGATTGACTATTCCAGCAACGTGATGACAATCAGTCTGCCTATCGAATTAGAGCAAACATAACTCTCTACGTCCAGTTTTATGGAAACTGAAGTTTTATTTTTCGTGGATGAACTGGCCATGCACCAAACTGCTGGTCAAGGGGAAACTACTGAGCCCACTGAGCCGGCCTTGTTGGCAAAGTGGAAATAAGTGACGTTGGTGTGAAGGTGACTGAAATAGGAAGGAGACCGGTTTTCTTTAGACAGGTGGCGTTAGTCCTCTAAGTTCCCCACAAAACCTCTTAGATAAACAAAGCACGTATATCTGTCATAGCAATCAGCCCCTTTTGGTGTGAAGTCCAACGACGGGGACCCCGTGGCTAAAGTGCATATTTCTCTATATGGAAAGCTTGATCATATTTAAAACATACACACACGCGCACAGTGAGCCTAATCACATTTGATAAACCAATAGAGCCGGAGACATATTGGTGACGCACCGACGGCAGGAAGGTGTTCGGTGTACGTTTCCTGTAACTCAGGACCAGTCGCCTGCTGCTGGTGTTCTCAATCCGACGCCCACGGAAACCAGAGCCAGACCAAACCACAGCTTCCACTTGGATCTTGCACGCTCCCCTTCAGCCCAGACTCACAACACACACACACACACACTCTAGTTTTTATTAAGCTTGAAAATGTGGGGTAGGAAGACATTTATTGTCTGCCTGATGCCCTCCCTCCTGCTTGTTCTCTCGCAGTGGCAGCTGCGCTTTAATGCACCGTGCTCTGTTGAATGTTGAAACTTTGTCTTGTGTGTTTTAATTACTCTGTCGTTGTGTTTGATTTTCCGGGATCAGTAGCGGAGTGGAAAGAGGCCGCGGTCGCTGTCACCACGTGTCTCGGCTGCATCGGACAGGTGATCGGCAAAAATGGGTTTGGCGCACAAACGTTGGGACAGTTTGCTAATTTGGCGAATCGCTTCACGCTGTTCACAGCTGGGCCTTGTTCTGATACGCTCTCGCTCTCTCTCGCATCGTGCTCTTTCTCCATGTCTCAGCTGCCAGGGATGTTGACAGAATGTCTGTGATGAAGGATCAGGATGGTGTGTCTGCTATGAGAACTATTCTCATAACATCTATCAACACGCCCTGTGAAGTCATCACCTGTTTGCTACTGGAGGCTCCAGTGCCATGAACTAAATCCATCTTGGTTTCACGCTCAAGCCCTGATATTCATAGATAATGACATGGGCCTTGATAACATTATGGTGTTAACGTCTTTTCTTTTGCCAAAGGAACAGAAGGTTCAAACTCATGAGAGATTTAAGGTTGTCATTCTTTTTTGCTTGTGTTGCTTGTGGCCCTTGACTTTTCCCTTAGTGCCATTGTAATATTAATATTAATATTGACTTTGAGTTTTGAAGGGAAAACTGAGAGGAACACTGGATGTCGCAAAAAGATAAAAAAAAAGTAGTAGTACACAGGTCAGTAAAAGAAAAAGGTATCCAAAATAAAAACAAAAGAAACAATAGGAAAAACTAGGTAAACGCAGGCGAAGGAAAAACAGAAGGAAGAACTCTGGAACTCCAGACACTAAGGTACAAGATGAACTGGCAACTGCTTGACGAGAAGGGGGAGTTTAAATACTCAAGACATGGGAAGACAATGAGACACAGGTGCAGCACATCAGGGAATCAGGGAACACCTTCAGGAAGTGAAGTGACCTGAAGCGAGACAAGACGGGAGCACAAGAAAATAAAACAGGAAATGAACAAAAATGACAGGAAACGGAGACGCGAACGTGTCTTGCTGCTCTTGATAATATCTCGTTGTGTTGGAAAAAGTTCAGGAGCAATCGAAATGCTTCACAAGTCTTATCAGACAGATCTTCTCTCTGCAAGAGCATTTTTCACCTCTTTTGGTGGCTGTTGGGTCGACGCCCGGTTTTGATAAACCGCTCTTTCTTTTGTTTCTCCGTTTTCCACCAGCAGCAGTAGTTGGGTTTCATATCGCGAGCTGTTGGCATACGCTGTGTTTTAAACTTATCACAGCGTTCGTTCATGTGTGATCTGACTGGCTGATGCCTCTGTGGAGAGGATGGCCTCATGCCTCATTAAGCCCAATGCTCTCTACCATATGGCAGTGAGGGTTTTTCTGCTCTCCTCAGTGCCACTGGTTTCTGTTCCACTTCTTCAGCTCATCTGTTAGTGGGTATCTAGCTCCTTTTTTGCCTTAAGTTTTGACCTCGCGTTTCATTGGCTTTCACCCGTATGGTCCTGGCAACGTTATCTTTTCCAGAGAATCAATCTCCCATCAGTGGGCGAGACTATGATGTATGGAAAGTTTTTCCTTCTTTGTACAATGATTTGATTGCTGTTACTCAGTTCAATGCGCCACCACTCCACAGGCTCCTCGTCATTTGAACGGTGATCCTAAAGTCATTAAAAGCAAGAGGTGGCACAGGTTTAATCCTACTTAACGGTGGGGATTGATCCATTTTTGGAGGTTATTTACCAGATTTGCAATAACAAATACATGGTAAACAACAAAAGTCGTTTGTGCAGAGGGTTTCTTGAGATTCCCAGAAGACGACGAGGTGGATGCATTCAGCTTTAGGAAGAACATTTTAGAGATAGCGTCATTCGTCTGTGGAACGAGTAGATAGGAAACGTCTGAAAGCTCAGGATCTCTTTACAGGACACAGACAACAGAGAGCATAAAAACACATCCACGCTTTTTCTGTCTGTCTCTTCTTTCCAGTCTATCTCTCCGTTCCAGCTCTCCTGGGCCGCATTCGCATTGTGTCCCCTTACAAACCTATCTGCCGTCCAGACGTCCTCTTTATCTCCGCCTGGGCCTCCATTTTGTCACTGTCTCATGTCTTCTTGCATGAGTTCTCTTTCTGGTTCCTGCTCCCACAGTCGCACACGCAAGAGGTGAACTAACTCACCAGCACCAGAACGCCCAGTGACCCCGAGTTGCTCCACAGGTCATTCGGTCGCCCCAAATCTAATTTTCCTGACACACTCATTTACGTTGGTGTAAATTAGTGTCCTTCCTGCGTTTCTCTGGATTGTATTTGCTTTGAGAGGGGCTCTGTAGTTAGGAACAGCAGGTGGTCAATAAGTTAGGGGTGAAGGGTGGTACGAGAGTTTCCCAGTGTATCAGATTATATCAGTTTGGCTTCACGGAGAGCGGGATGTTATAGTTTGAAAGTCAGTGTTGGATGAAATTGAGACACAACTAACTGAGGCCTGAGCTCATGTTGTGTCATAAAAGATATAAATGATTTAAGCGATTTAATTCTTTCTTTTCTTTTCTTTTTTTGGTTCTTTGGGACGTGTCTTTCGGTTGTTGTTTGCGTGTCTGTGTGAGCGTTGTAGCAGCCTCTGAGCCGTTATCTGGCCGACTTCACTCCTCGGGTGTTGCGTCTGTGTCCCGGCTCACTCCGCGTTATTTATTTTCCTCCGCGGGGTCAAAGACAGTGCAGCTCCGGATACTTGTTTTCTCAAACGCATCGTCCATTTAATCAACGTCCTCTGTCTGAGTCTCACCTCAGAACCTTGAATGTAGAGAGATGCTGAGAGACGGATGGAGGCGTTCCAGATCTAGTGTTGCATTTGATCCATTTACGTGCCAAAAGACACAGTATTCAACCATACTGCTGATCTCGCCGGGCTTATATGAGATCACAGAGAAGGCACTGACCAAATAAAAATCATTTTATTCTCTGTATGGTCCACATCACGTCTCGCACTTTCTTTACGTCTCCCAGATGCATGTCTGTCATGCGTCCACCTTATACCGTCTTTTCTTTGGACTTCAGCTTTTACAAGGAGAGTTCTCACCATGAGATACCTATTACAGGTCAGAGCAACATCAGAAAGAGCGAAAGAAAGTTTCCACTCGCCTACAGTGGAATGTTTTACGAGTGGATCTTCTGCTACTTCCCACCTGCCCGCTCTAACCTCTGCTTCTCCTCTTATCTCCGTCCTCTCTGATCACGGTCCAGAGGGGCGTCATGCTGTATATCTACTGGCTAATTGCACAGGAGATACTTAAATTAAAATACATGTGGGCACAGGGGAGAACGAGAGCAGGGATGAAATGAGACTTATTTTCGCTGCGGTGCATGTGAGCGTGCATGTGTGTTTGCGGTCGCTGGCTCTGGTCTGTGAGACGGGGGCTGGCAGGGCGACAGGAGTGGAAATATCTTTACTGTTTGCACGGGCAACTGCGGCGATGTGTGTCGGCGAGCTGCGCGTATCCTGAAACGCGAGTGCGACAGGAGGGGGAAGAAGGAGAAAGTGATGACAACGGATGGAGAGGTGGTCCGACGGGGGACAAAAGTGTTGGAACAGGGAATCAATCGACGCTGGATAAATGATTTATCGCTCTTGATTGTGAACTCTATCTCCATCATACACGCCTGTCTTTTTCCATTAGCAGAGGTAGTTTCATCCTCAGACGCCCCCTGGAGATTCCTCTGCACTGTAGCCTGGACTCAGTGAACCCATACACACAGGACAGGCAGAGTAGTAATTTAATAAGCAGCCCTGAGATGTGGAATAAACCTTCGTGTATGCTTTTTCCTTTACACTCACAACCAGCTCAGTGTGTGTTGGATTATTTGAACCTTACACACGATTTCTCTTGATTTATACCAATTGGGCCAAGGTCTAATGTATCAATCATTTCAGTACTAATAGCTATTATAGCCTTTGAAATGAAAATCTCCTCTGACATTAACACTAATAATATAGCCGTAAATACAGTTTGCCATACATCAAAAATAGCTTTGATTGTTTCTCTTAGCTCTGAAAGTATAACAACCTGTACCGGCCTCATGCTCTGGCCTTTAATGCTTCCAGCTACTCTCAGCACCTTCAGGGTGGTCGTTCCATTTCTTACCGACCCTGCTAAACCTTATTATGGAGGAAAAAGGGCATTCTTCATCTCCTCTGTCAGAATTACAATATTTCTACCCTGCAATTTGCATGAATCTGTTGACATGATGATTTTTGTAAGGAACACGTCTTACATTACGTTCATGTCAAAGAGGTTTGGGACGTTTTCGACTTGGAGCATCCCCACTCCATTGATTTACAGGCATTTGTTCAGGTTGATTGGTGTTGAACTGAGGTTGGGTAAATCATCCGATTTGGCCAGTCTCATTTCGTCACTGATTTTACTTTTAGAGCGAGGATGAATGAGATTGAATGTCCGTTTATGGAGAAGCAACATTTCTGGTGCATGTGGCCCAGAGTCAGCGCCGTGGTTTTGGATCAGGTTTCCTGCGGCCTAACACACCCTGGTGTGCAGTTTATGAAGCTTTTTTTTGAATACTTGGAATAAATCTTTTGGTTCTGAAACATCTTGTAGAATACAGTGGTAAAAATGCTACATGACGATGCTCTTCAGCAGGTGTACGCACATACTAGGAATCTGCTCACACCAGCGCCAGAGATGGATTTCTGCAGTCATGAACTCCACAAGCTGTCAAAGCTTAAAGATGCTGCTCTGCTGCTACAATAAGGGATCAGAGGAGCTGACAACAGGAAAGGTTCTTGAGCAACTGTTAAACGTCAACATCTGGTGTTCCTAGTTGCTGTCACTCACAATTGCTTAATGTTTTCACACCAGTTTGATTGAATCGTCTTGTGCGTATTCATTTTCCAACTGAGAGGCTGACAAATGGTTCTGGGTCTACGCCACGCTGTAACGCAGGAAGTGCAAGGGTGGGATTTGCGCGAGTAATTTCTCTTAACGGACCTCGTGTTCACAAATTAAAAGCCGGTCACGACTGATGCATCTCATATGACACAAGTAAAACAGTTTCCTAATACTTATGAAACTGGACCTCAAAGGCTAGACGCCAAACCCGGTGCGCTTACGTACATGTTGTGTTTTAAAAGGTGTAATGGTATAAATGATGGACTGTCTGTAAAAACGTTCGTCTACAAATGTTGCCAGCTTTGTTTGTCGAGGGAGGAGCCGGATAGCTACAGTACATCTGTCTCTATCTCTAGTAGAGGCAGGCATTGCTATCTTGGCAAGCGTCCTATTTTCTTGAGGGGAACAGAAATTAACAAAGCTGGAAGTGCTTTCCAAATTGCATTCCACACACACACACACACGCCCACACACACACACACACACACACACTACACAGATCTTGCAGTGCCGGATTGGCTGCTCAAATACCAGACATGAGGGCTAATGTGAATCCATCCAAGGGTATATTCTTCTTTCTTCTTTCGTTCCTTCTTTAAAGTCATGGTTAGTACAGTTATAGTACTATTATACAGTATTATTGTACAGTCGTATCAAGTACAATCATGTAAAGTGCAGAATGGATGACACTGCTTATTCTGAATAATACATACGTTATGCAGCGATGGTAATGAATGATGTAACAACAATGTAATTCTGATAATCACAAGATATATAGGAGATTAAAGAAATACATTTACATGAGAGGTTAGCCGACTTCCACTTTAGATTCTTATTTTGACCATTTCTTTATTTTCCACATCACGTTTCCTGACACCAAACATGCGGAGCCATATTCGAAAACCACCTAATAGGTTGTTCAATGTACAAAAAATTCAATTCCCTTTCCTGATCGCCTCAGTATTTTATGATAAAGAGCCGACGGAGTGCAATTGAACATATGATTGGATGTAAAATAATCGACGAGCTTTGGAAAGACCAGGATTCAGCACATTTTAGACTCGTTAGTGGGGGTGGGGGTAAAGAAAGGCGTCTGGCGGTGTGAGAGCATGAATGCAGGATGCGACAGAGGTGCTGGTGGTTACCATGACAATGAGGGATGTAGAAGGAGGAGGGAGGTGGTGGGGCCGAACCAATTCATCACCACATACTCTTGCCTGCACGCTCGTGTGTATGTTCTCACCTCGACCTGTCTGGCTGCGCCCTTGAAACCCACTTCTCTCTGACGTACTTTGCTTGCACACACATTTATTACAGGAGGAAAAGTAGAGCAGCACGATAGAGACCAGACCAGGAAACAGACTGGTACAGAGCAGCTGCGCAGCTCGTCCCACAGAATGTTGCCCCCCGAGAGATAAATGGATATGAAAGAGGACAAATGTGTCTTTGCCTTTAAGCAGCCCGTCAGTGTTTTCCATTGTTTTCCAGACATTATCCCGTGCGACGTACAGACTGAGCGTGGTATCCCAAAATGCCACCAGGCTGCACTAGACACGCTATAGATCAGGTGATCGTAGTTGAGGCTGTGTGTGTGTGTGTGTGTGTGTGTGTGTGTGTGTGAGGGAGGGAGGAAGGACTCCACTTTCCAAAGGTATCTGTCATGGCTGTCAGGGGGTGAGTGGGGTCATGTTATTGTAACTGGGCACAGAGAGGAGCAGGCAGACAGTCTTCATATGAACACTCAGCCACATGAAGGATGTCGGCCATTACTTCATACAGATAGCACGCACATGCATGCATGTGTGTGTGCATGTGGTGGTGGAGGGGCGGTGTGTGCTTGTGTGTGAAGGGTTTTCGAAGGGTTGGAGCCATCGCTCAGTGGTAACCATGGTAACGGGACTCCCAGGACCAGGGGAAAAAAGGAGGGGGAGGGAACGACGGGGGGAATTATGGGGGGAGCGGTTGGGGGTCTGTATCTTACGATAAGCGATAATGGAAATGTGGGCAACACGGATCCCAAATAGAGAGCGGCATTGTTTGTTCTGGCAATGTGACGGATCCCAAAGTGACATCTGAAGTCAAATAAAACCAACATTAATGGAGACGCTTCCAGGACCGGTGTTTGTGTGTGTGTGTGTGTGTTTGTGTGTGTGTGTGTGTGAGAAAAAATTGCAAGCGCTTTACACACTGTGGCTTAATGGGAGGTTAACGATTCTCAGCCAGTAACAAAGAAACACCATGTGTGCGTTTTATGTGCATCACCTTTACGTCCCTGTGGTCCGCCGCTGCTCGGAGGCCGATTGAGGTAACGCGCGAAAACCGGCTTTTTGATCCCTGCTTTTCCACGACTGTAAATATTCCACGCATGAGACGGCCCGACTGGCACAGCTGTAGGTTGGGCCCAGTGGTTTGAATTAGCAGCAAAAGTGAATTCCAAATTCCCATTCTGTTCCTGGCTGTTTCTGCTCACGGCCTCTTTACTTGATTCCTGCTTATCTAAACTGACGCTTCAATACTTCCCCTTCTGTCTCTGTCGATTCGGCAGCGACTCCTGGGAAGCACGCACGCTTGCACAATATGCATCCCCTCCAACTGTGGGTCTAAATGGAGTTCTTTGTTTCCTTAATTGTCAAATTAAACATGTCACTCTGTTTTGAATGGGACACACACATATGCCAGCTGCCAGGTCGCTCGCCCAATGGAGGAAAGGGAGGGGGCGGGGGGAGGGAGGGCTCTAATTCATTAAAGACACGAGCCCCCTTTTCCCCCAAATAACTGCTTGAGCATGCCATGTCACTCACTTAGATATATATATACACACACACACACACACACACACACACACACACACACACATAAAGTGAGGAGAAGATGAGGAAAAGTCAGTGCAATCTTTTGTCTGTCACCGTGAGTGAGGCTGGATGGACGACCCCCCTCCCCCCTCCTCCCCCCATCTGGTAACAATCACCTCACAGGCTGCCTCAGTGTGTGTGTGTGTGTGTGTGTGACCATATGTGGTACTCATGAGCACGCCGTGTTAGGACAAGCTTGTGTATGTGTGCGTTTCCTTGCGTGTTTGCCACTAGAAGCCCCATTCATCTCGGCCCTGCGTGAAATATGAAGGACGCGGCGGGAAAGACCCGCTTCCCAAATGGAAAAACTCCAACACGGAATAACGTGGGCACTTTTCTTTTTCTTGTGGGTGATTACTCTTGTATATTTATTTTCCCAGCAGACTTCGCCTTCTCCATCCAATCACACCATCCTCCATTTTACACATTCGTCCGGCCGTTCCCTCCAGCTGCTTCTCGCTCATGGTGGAGTGGACGCTCAGTGGAGTCGCGTCGCCCACAGCGCCACACAATGCACACCTATATTTCACAGCGCCGGAGCAGCTCCCTGCTTGTTCCTTGACGACTGCTGTGAGATGTTTTGTAGAGGAAGGATCATTTAGCTTAATTAATGTCCTCCTGCTGCACGGCCCTGAAGACACATAATTAAGGCTCCGAATTCAGAGCCGTCCTTATTGGTTAAAGATTCCAAGCAGCGAGGGCTTGAACGTTTGTGTGAAGTCCAATCAGTGGCTGATTTTCCGCAGCAGCTGTAGCCTCTTTACTGAAGCCATTGTGCAGGGAGATAAAGAAAATCTTTCATAAAAAACGGATAAATAAATCATAGAATCTGGCAAAAGGTAGTTTGGGTTCGAGCCGTTTCCTTCACTTTACATTTATTCTAGAAACCAAACAGGTTCTTTTGTTTTTTGGGGGGGGGGTGGCTCTAATTCATTAAAGACACGAGCCCCCTTTTCCCCCAAATAACTGCTTGAGCATGCCATGTCACTCACTTAGATATACACACATACACACACACACACATACATAAAGTGAAGAGAAGATGAGGAAAAGTCAGTGCAATCTTTTGTCTGTCATCGTGAGTGAGGCTGGATGGACGACCCCCCCCCCCCCCCCCCCATCACCTCACAGGCTGCCTCAGTGTGTGTGTGTGTGTGTGTGTGACCATATGTGGTACTCATGAGCACGCCGTGTTAGGACAAGCTTGTGTATGTGTGCGTTTCCTTGCGTGTTTGCCACCAGAAGCCCCATTCATCTCGGCCCTGCGTGAAATATGAAGGCCGCGGCGGGAAAGACCCGCTTCCCAAATGGAAAAACTCCGACACGGAATAACGTGGGCACTTTTTTTTTTCTTGTGGGTGATTACTCTTGTATATTTATTTTCCCAGCAGACGTCGCGTTCTCCGTCCAATCATACCATCCTCCATTTTACACATTCGTCCGGCCGTTCCCTCCAGCTGCTTCTCGCTCATGGTGGGGTGGACGCTCAGTGGCGTCGCGTCGCCCACAGCGCCACACAATGCACACCTATATTTCACAGCGCCGGAGCAGCTCCCTGCTTGTTCCTTGACGACTGCTGTGAGATGTTTTGTAGAGGAAGGATCATTTAGCTTAATTAATGTCCTCCTGCTGCACGGCCCTGAAGACACATAATTAAGGCTCCGAATTCAGAGCCGTCCTTATTGGTTAAAGATTCCAAGCAGCGAGGGCTTGAACGTTTGTGTGAAGTCCAATCAGTGGCTGATTTTCCGCAGCAGCTGTAGCCTCTTTATTGAAGCCATTGTGCAGGGAGATAAAGAAAATCTTTCATAAAAAACGGATAAATAAATCATAGAATCTGGCAAAAGGCAGTTTGGGTTTGAGCCGTTTCCTTCACTTTACATTTATTCTAGAAACCAAACAGGTTCTTTTGTTTTTTCGGGGCAAAGCTTTCTATTTTCTGAAACGCCATTTTTTTTTTCAAGTCATGGCTCCAATACCACTCAGCCTGTGCAGTGTGTAATAAAGTGATTTGGCTGCTTCTTCCCCCCCTGCCATTTCATCTTCGTGATTTAGAGGAGTCTAGTCAGGTCCACAGTTTCACAAGGTTAGGTTTGATGAATCAGACTTCTTCTGGCACAGCTCTGTGTGTGTGTGTGTGTGTGTGTGTGTGTGTGTCTCGCTTTCCTTTCGGGTTACATCAGTGATGCATGATACACACTAGAGAATATTTGGCAAAAATCCTAAATGAAATTTACTGAATCGTCAGGGTAACAGATAAAAACCAAAGTTTCTTCAGGGCGAGTTTTTAAAAAAAAACAAGAGGAAGAAAAAGATGCTGGAACTTTGATCCAATCTGTAGAAAATCAGACTTTTCAGAGTTTTTTCCTCTTTTTGAAAAAAAAAAATCATTCAAGCGGGATGAAAAGCAGACACGTCCACACAGAGGGCGGCCGGGAGACGGAGAACGAGACGGACAGGCGCGCAGGTGGACTGGAAAACAGGCTCATACTCGGCTACACACACAATTTCATGGTCTTTGTCAGTCAGTGTCTCAGCATACAAGGTTAATGCAGTGCTGGTGGTCTGCAACGAGCTAGCTCGCTGAATATTCCATTAATACCGCCATGTTGCACGTGCACACACACGCACACACACACACACTGATCATCCAACAGTGATCTATGGCCAGGATAGATTAGAGTTGTAGCAATTAAACACTTAATAAATCAATCATTCATTTATCGGTGACACCAATAACACACTCGCATTCATGCACTTACACACATGCATGGGGCATCAGATATAGTGGTTTGTATAATTGTGTCAACAGGGGTCAACATTGAGGTCAACATGGCTAGAGTACACACACACACTGAAGAAACCAGTTCCTTCATTGCTGACAGCTGCTTTATGAAGTGACTCTACTGTTTCTGTAGTGAAAAATGCCACAGTTCTGACCCGGTTGACTGGTCCCTGGGCTCAGACCGGCTCAGACTGGCTCAGACGGCCATCAGAGACCCGGATCAGGGGCATAAATATACTGTCTGCTTCAGCCATCCGTCTCCTCCACTTCTGGGAAACCCGCTGCAGACGTGGGGCGGGGTTCTTGCGTCCTACGCCGAACCAGGTGTTGGTCTCGACTGGGCAAAACAGGAAGCCCATGTCAGATGCAGTGCGGTTTCTCAGGTGCGAGACACAGGGGTACATTTACATCTCGGCACATTACACAGTATTCCAACCGACAGCTCCGTCCTCGGGGCCGAGCCTCGACTTCCACTGAATTCATATTCATGGAGAACAAACAGGGTCCTAGTCCTGCATTCGTGAGAAGAAATACGGAGAAGAAAAACGTTTTGAATGACACGCGGCAGTTGCCAGGTTTGATGTCGCCACAAATTATCAGAAAACTTGAAAAATAAATAACAGATTTTTCAGAAGATTGGGTTCTTCACTGTGGAGAATGTTTCCTGAGCAGGAGGTCATAGTGCATCATGGCTGTTATGTAGGGAGATGAACTCTTCCTCATGTAATCACACATCTCTTAGTGCCGCCCACGTTGCCCTTGTGGTATCTGGACCCTGGTTCTGGAAGTAGCGATAGAAGTGACCTTGAAGACACGTACGAGTTAAGAGCCAGGTTTGGTTAGCCTGACGACCACAGAGCCACAGGACAACGGTAACGTGAGACTATAGCAGACCTATAGAAACAGGGAGACCTGCGTTTATAGTCCAGCTATAGAGATCTAATCTGTACTGTTAAAACGGCCGGCGGCGTCCCTCCCCTGCTCCTGCTCCAATGGGAGAATTATTACTGTCATTTAGCATAGACGGGTTTTAAATAGTCCAGAGTTGGGGTCTGACTCTGACTTTATTTTCCAAACGCTTGATTTCGGATTAGCCACTTTTCCATGCATCTGAGGTTTAATCACAAACTAACACTCCCACGTGTCCCAACTCTCGATGTTGCCGTTTGTCTGTTCTGTATTCTGTTACTGTTTCCTCCACCTGGCACTGACTTTAATACCGACCACCTCCCTGCTGAGTCAGCAGTGAGGAACTTAGTCTAACTATTGGCCTATATTTGCTGCAGCTGACTGTGTTGAACCCTGAGGACAGAGGACGGGACAGGGACAAGGAGTCGACTTGGATCGGGTTTAGGGGGTCGCACAAATGTTACGTAGAGACACATCAAGAGTCTCCCGTTTTCCTTTCGTCTTTCCTTCCACCCTTTATGCTAATCGGTTTGTCTGTGTGTCTCATCCGCCGGCTTCTGTCTTCCCTAAGGGATAGATTTAGCAGATGTATGTAAATATCCACATGTGTGTCTGGTTGATGCATCTCTCAGATTGGGTTAAGGCCTGGGTCCGGGGCAGGGGCTGGGGTAGGAGCTGGGTCTGAGGCCCAGCTACTCATGCAAAGTGGTGATTTGGGACCTTAAACCATCTGTCAGCCCCGTTTCTCTCACATAATGTACACACATGCATGAAAATGGAAAGTGAGGGCAACTCAAAGCTCAGGTTACATTATGCTAGCACTGACTCGAGAAAAAAAAAGTTCAATCCTGTGTTTGCGCTTTGTCTTGGTATGAAACATTACATGGTCATTTATGAGCTGATTATGTTTGGTGGCCTTTGTGCCTGTGTAAACTCATTCTGCGCAGGACGTCACGCACTGGCATCAGGAAAAGGTTTTACTCTCGTAGGTTGTGGATGTTGGCTTTAATCTGTCCTCGCCATTGAGATGAACATGCGGCAAACCGACAGCTGCACGTCGGAGCTGGACGGAGACAGAAACAACGCAGAGTGAAAAGCTTAGAGTAAAAAAAGAGATTTTGCATGTGGAATGGTTATAGGTAATCTCTCGTGGCAGCGGTTCTTGAACGGGGAGTCAGACTCGGAGCTATGTAATGGTTGGTATGTAAACACATAATCACCATGACTGTGTGTGTGTTTGGTCACGTGAGACAAGTGTTGTTGTTTAAATAGTGAAAATGAAATAAAAGTCTATGAACTCACAGATCGATGTGAAGTGGTTGAGAAAGTGTTTTCAGAGAAATCGCTCTGACATTTACAGTCTCTCTTTCCCCTGTCTCTTTGACTCTCTTCATACAAACACTGGTGCAGAGTGACTGATTGGGTGGTTTTTAATGCTGACTGGCTCTCTGGCGTCGCCCCCCCCCCCCCCCCCCCCCCCCCCCCCCCCCCCCCCCCCCCCCCCCCCCTCCGTTGCTCTTCAATATTTTATGCCCCTTGTAGCGCCAGCGCCTAAAACATTTACAGGCCGATTGATCATGAGTATGAAGGGCCAGTTTAGGAGACCACCCTACCGAAACCAGACTCGAGGCATCAAAGCGCTGACCCTGGATGTTTATACTGCATCTCCTCTCGCTGTGGCGTCTGTCTGGGTTACTCAAAGTGCACGTACATCACAGCGCGAAGCTCTAACCTTGGCAGTCAAGTACCAGGATTATTCGCCATCTCTCTGAAGTCGACCGCTCTGGAAGCGATTAGCTGGACCTGCCGCCGCTTCAGAGATTTCACTTGTTAAAAAACCCCCGTGATGACAAGTCAACCTGTTGTTCGAGGAGAAAGATGTTGGACGTTCTCTGTCGAGGAAGTTACGCGTCCTCGCCGTGGCCGTAGAGATTTATGACGCAGAACTTGGTGATGGCTCTGTTAGTTTTGGTTTGGTTGCAGGGTCTTGGTGTTGCCCCTCCAGACCAGGTGTGTGGCAGGGAGGGGGGTTTGGCTGGTTCTTCTTGTGGCAGCAGACGAGACACACCTGATTCCACTCGGCTCGTATATAAAGCCTGGTCTTTAGTCCAGGAGTCTGACAGACGACTCTGTGTCTTGCAATTCGCTTCTTCCTTGCTGCTTGCTCCAGGCCTGTTTTTTTTTTTTTCCTGTTTTGCTCCGTGTGCTCCACCCGTGTGTCGTCCCTGGGGAAGATACCACAGAGCAGCCAACTCCCTGCCTCCACCGCTTGCAGTTTTCTGTTTTGCTTTTGGAACATTGTACAGTTCTCTTCATCTCGACCTACCTGAGTCTGTCTTGGCTT
The DNA here is from genome assembly GCA_016785345.1 of Trinectes maculatus. Taxonomy (NCBI): domain Eukaryota; kingdom Metazoa; phylum Chordata; class Actinopteri; order Pleuronectiformes; family Achiridae; genus Trinectes; species Trinectes maculatus. The sequence continues at coordinate 382,993 of JAFBJQ010000166.1, forward strand.
TGGGTTCCAAACTAACCAGAAATAAACAGAGTCAAGTTTTCCGTTACAAAATTCATAATCATCCAACAATTATCGAAATTGTGGTCCATTTTTGTTTTGTTTTCCTTTGTGTGTTTTTTTCCAAATATACCAAAACATCTTTAACTAACATTTGCTGTTGTTTTTTTCAACTTCCCATGGTACCTACAGCAATGTAAAACAAACACGTGAGTTTATATGCTGATGATATATTTACTATTAGTATCTGACCCAGTTCTCTCCTGTGGTGTTCGTGAGTGGGGTGGGTTCTTAGTGTGAGTACCAACCAATGTTGCCATAGTAACAAACAAGGAGACGGCCACGTCAGAGGTCTCCTCTGCCATCTCTGAGTTGACTTTCACCGTGAAAGTGAAACATTTATTTTTCACACGGTCACAGTTACAGTATGAAACCCTAGCTGTGCGCAAGAGGCACGAGCCAGCGCACACAAGCAAAACACTCGCAGCGACACAATAAACCTTGTAGTCACATTCTGAAGCCATTCGGAGCCAGCTGTTTGATTAAAGCTGTATGAGTAAACCAGATGTGTTCTCCTGTGGCTCGTCGAACATAATGAACCAATGAAAACCCCCGTTTGGTCTCGGCCTCTGTCTGCAGAGCTTTTCTTCTTTATTATTTCACAGACCTTTGGTCACGGCTGGTTGAGATTGGTTTTTGTACCTAATCCCCGATGTCTCCAACGGTCTAGTTGTTACTGTCGGGAGCTCACTGACACACACGTTTGCACGCATGTGCGCACACCTAATAACAGTTACAGTTTGTCTGACGCCGCGGGTCGCATGCAAAAATCCCATGTAATCATGACGTGATTGACAACCGTCCTTTTTTCCTCGTTCATAATGGAGTAATGAAGAAAAACACAAAGACAGAATCGTCAATGCAGATAGGAACTGACTTGCTTAAAGACAATCAAAGGCTGCATGATGCACATGCCAGTTATATTTCTGAAGAATTTGGGATGTTAATAAGGTGTTTATATAGAGCTCAGATGTGTGAATCAGTGCTGTGCTACTCAGAGACTTGTGTATCCAATCCATTTGTGTGTGAGAGAACGATGACAGGAGGAGGGTTGTGTTGTGTTGTGTTGAAAAGCCGAGTAGCAGGATGGACGTGTTTCTCCTGGGGCGATACTGTAAAAGGGTTTAATTGAATCTGTCGAGGAAAAGTGTGAAATGTGTGTCAGCAAAGTGAAGGGACTGTTGAGTCAGACCAGGAAAAAAAATGCTCATGTTGTCATTCTGTATCTGCACATATGTATCAAAGAACTACAGAAACCAAGAAATATAACTTATCATCATATAAAAATGCATTCTTACATAATTGTTACATAACGTAACATAAGAAATGTCAATCGTTGCTGTGATGGCAGCAACGATTGATGGCAGACATTTTTTTATTTCCTCATAAGTAAAATTCATCCAAAAGGAAAAGATTATGTTCAAAAGCATGATCTGTTGTCTTGGTGTCTCCACGCTTTTTCTTGTGTGGTTTTTGCATTGTGGTTCAGTTCCTGAGCATATCGTCTTGAGCAGAACTTCCGTTTTGGGTCCCAACAATTGTGGCAACTTCCTGGTTTATCGCATCACTTCCTGTCTTGACTCCAAAACCGTCTCACACTGCAGTGTCTGGTCCAAGAGACTGGAAATCCACCCTGGCCCATGCAAGTGATCAAGGACAGGATAAAAAATGTAAGGATCAAGCAAAGATATTTCATTTTATAAATTAAATTTCTGTTTTCATTGTGATAAAGTAAATTGTTTTTTCCATTTTGGAAAACCTGAACTCATGTATCTTCAGAGTTCAGTGTATAACAGTAAAAAAGTTATACATCCTCCTATAAAAGTTCTATACCTTCTAGTCCCTGTATCTGAACCCTCTATCCCACAAAATACAATCTTGTCTGATTGAATATTCAGACTCCTATGTGCAGGGATATTTCTTCCTGAGGTCAAATGCTGAGATAAGGTTTCTGTGATGTGTGCTGTGCTTACTTGTGTGTGTGTTTGATCTTAACCAGGTTTCTTTATGGGGATTATCAGACATCTTCATGTTCTTGTGGAGCAAGGCCGCTGCTCGGGTGGTCTCGCATGTCCGCTAGAACAAATCAGTCTCCTGGTCCAACTCTGAACATCTTGCTTCTCCATCTCCTCCCATGTTTTTATTCCAATCGCATGTAAGGCGAGCACTCAGATATACTCAACACTGACAAAAGCACGATGCTCTACTTTGCTGTGTGTTCCATCATTGTTGAATTAAGTCATGCCAGCAAGGCCAAAAAGCCCTTTGTCGGGTTTCACTGGGAAGTCGCCTGATGTAACTGGCCCAGAGCCTGAGCAGCTGCAGTGTGATGAAGACTACAATGCGGGACGCGATGGAGACGGGTCAGAATACGACAGGTCTGACTAACAAACACAATGCTGACATGTTGATCTGGCCTTGTTCTTCGTCCAACGCTCACTCCCATGCCAGGGGATATGGAAGGATTTGAACCCAGGGGTAATGACAAAGACTTACACATTAAACTCGAGCTGGAATCGTTGTGCCATTCGCCTCAAACTTCATTTTCGCCGTACACTCATCTTGCCTGGGGACCCAGCCTGGCGCTGGCTGATTATGTGTAATCTCGCTGGCTGATTTCAGCTTCCATCATATGTCAACATTGTTTTACATAACGTAAACGAAGAATGACTTCATTGTGTTTTGAACGTTTGGCTCGATGGTTTTGGGCTCATCACAATCAAGCGACGGGAACGAAAATGGCTCGTACAGTATGACAGGAAATTAAATGCAAGTCAGCTCCTCTGATTCGGTTTCACCGAATCAGCAGGCCAACAAAGGCTGATTGATCCGCCTCTGCTTTAGTTAGAATAAACGTCAGCGAAGCGATTTGCATTTTGCCGTTGCTGTGGTTGTTTATGTGCACAACACCTGGCTGCCAGAGAGAAAACTGGCTCATCAGAACGTAAATGGAGGTTGTCATGTGGTGACCAGTCAAACAGTGACTCGTGCTGTGTCCACAGTCTCTGTTACAGAAAACACTATGCTCCTTCCAGTTGTGGAAACGTTCCCTCATGTTCCAGTAAAACAAGTGCAGTCATCCTGCAAATGCTTCACAATAATACTAATTATATTTGTTGTTAGCCAGGATCTAACTGCTCTCAAATGGTGAACATCTCATTGTGTAGTAGAAGTGTGTGTTGTGTACTTGTATACTGTCTGTGCCCTGTATTCTGGCCCAATCAGAAATAATGATGATGAGGGGGAACTTTGAGTGAGGTGTCTGGGGTGGGGTGGGGGGGTTCTGAACCTGACACCGCACAGTTTGCTGCTCTGGCGAAACTCTGAGCGAAGGAAATGCAGTATCTACTGATGGAGCCAGTTTCGTAATGGAAGGTGCACTGCAGCTGGTGTTCTGCTGTCCTAAGACCAAATATGAGTTTTCGATTTGTATCATGCTGATGGAAAGATCCGATTTTGCATCATTGGCTTTGTGCTGCAAATTGCAGATGTCCACTTTTGTCTGGCTCTGTGATTGTGTTTACTCTTGCTGGACAGACCGTGTCCAGTATCCTGTGTTCATAGCAGTTGTAATGCATGTGTTTGTGTGTGTGTGTGTGTGTGTGTGGAGCTCTGTGCCAGCGTGTGCCAGGCCTGCAGATTAGACGGAGCAGGAAAGCAGTGACTCAGTGAAGCCGTGCTTCATCGATGCTTTCGTTTATCGCCTCCCAGCCTTCAGTCAGCGGCCACACCTAGTGGAGAACAAAGGGAGTGGAGGCTGGCACGGACCGGAGAGCACAGAGAATGAGAGAACGGGAGAGTGGGAAGCAAAAGACAGCAGGGAAAACAGGGATGAATGAAAAGACATGGAAAGGGAAGGAGACTTGAAAGGGTCGAGGGCTTTGAAGGGGTTTTCCTGGTGTAAATGGGTTCTTTTACAGCCCAGTTGATACTTAGCTTCGGCATCAGCCACAACAGTGTTGTTGTATTTTCAAATTATATTATTATAATATTATCATCGCTATGTAAATCCGAGGCCTTTTACAACCTTTGGTAACATTTGGACGCAACATGTGCTGTAAAAGCTTTGGGTTTTTCACTATAACAGTTCCAACACTGAAGCTACTGAAGAATGTTGGTCTAACCAGCACTTTGTGAAGAAGACATTCAAAATAAAGGCAAAATTTGTGGGCAGTAGCAAACAAAATTGAACATTTCCATCTGCTCATTACTAAAATAAATTGTTTGCAGAATGTGTGTCTTTATGTGTATGTGTGTGTGTGTGTGTGTGCGTTTTCTGTTTTTGGAACAGCAGGGGTTGGAGTTGGTTTTAGTTTGTGGGACCATTTGCAAACCACATCTCCGTCTCCACCTTAAGAGCTGTTGCATGCAGGAACAATACGTTTTTATTGTTTTTATTAAAGTTCTCAAATTGGCAGAGGTGATTCTATAACAAGAACTCTGCTCCTGCAAGTGTCTTATCAGTTCATTTCAATGATCCAGCGATGCACTGCCACCACTGTTGAATGAATGCATACCGAGGACACACGGTGCACCCTCAAGTGGAGGAAGTGAAGTAAAAATCAACCACAAATACTTTTGGGTTCTCTTCCTTGGTCAAAACCAAAATGAGAGTGGACTGCAGAAGAAGAAAAAAAAAAACACATCTTGAAATGAAAGCGACACGCCTTGCCTGCTAACGGCCACTCGACTGTAACCAAAAGTGGAAACATAAAAAAAAAATTGTACATACCTGAACCGTACAGCGGATGTTTCAGGATTTACTCTGGCGAAGAAACGCGTTAGATTAGAAGGTGCAACCGAAAGTCAAAGAAAAGTGTCTGTAAACCTGTGCTGGGACAGGGGGCTTGGTAAGAGTCCATGAAGACAAGACCGAGGTAATGAGGATCGACAAAAGGGACACTCAAAGAGGAAAGGAGGAAGTGGTAGGAGGAAACCAAATGTGTAAAAAGGAAGTAGTTTTAAGGGAAATAGTGTGTTATTGCAGAGATGGGCCAACAAGGGCAACATTAGGAACATTTTGGTCAGCCCTCCACACACAAGGCGCCATTGTGCGTCTGTAGTGGCTTGCTAACTAGGTTTGACAGGGCTGTTTTCACTGGGCCCTTGGGGAGCAATGTGTTTAAGATAGAAATTTACAAGGGCATGTTATTTCCACGTCCTATAAGAAGCAGCGTTCCCCTCGCGCCGCCGTCGCTCTCCCTTCATGCTTCAGTCGTAAGAAACACAAGTGAGATGTTTACCCTTTTGTCTGGAGATGTGCTTCCAAGTGGACCGTCCACTCCATATTGACGTAGCTACTCTTCTTTGTATTCACCACCAGAGATTAAAAAGGCTAAATTACCGATGTCGCACAGGGTGATGTCAGAATAGAGGCAGTGCGTAAATCTGGTCATACTTAATACCCGTGTGTACCTGAGAGTGTACTCTGTCGTGAGTGTATGTGTTGGCAGGTTTTTATAATAAAACTAAAAATACTCTGAAGACAACAGGGAACAACTCTTACCTCTTCCCCATTCCCTTTCCCCATTTTCATCCCTCCATCTCTGTCTTCGTCCGCCTCCGTTAGCCTCCTTCGTTGGTGCTGAGCTTTGTTGGCTAAGCTACGACACGGCTACACAAGCTAATCAGATGGATGAGCAAACAGGATGTATGGGCAGAAGCTGTTTTTGGCAGCAGTGCCCTCAAGTGGGGGGCTGAGGGGGGGGGGCACCAAGATGCAAATCTGTCATAGCAGGTGCAACATGAAAGAAACGGTTGATGCCGTGTGTCGTTACAAAGCAACTACTTAAAGCTTATTTTACCTAATAGTATGGATTTGATGTGTGCAATGATGCTGTATCTCCAGATCAACTCCCTGTTCCTTATCTTCTCCCATTTGTTGAACCCAAATCCACTCAAACGCAGCTTTGATCTGGGTAATAATCTACGCCACCCCACGTCCAAAGCCCCATCTCACCCCTCTCCTGGCCTCGGTGTGACCAGCCATGTGACAGCAGGGACCCTATCATTTCCCATTACTGTGTAGCTTAGTGCATTGTACTCAGCGCCCCCTACCTCGAACCCTTGGCTTACTGCGCCGGAGGTCTGTTTACCCCGTGACTTGAAGCTAATCCCTTCCTAACTCCCGACTAAACCTCCACTGCCCGTCCTCGCCTCCTCCGTGCGGAAAAATTACACCGAAAGAAGAAGCAGTGACATTTAAAACAAGAGGAATAACCCACGTTGTCTGTTCTGAACGGTTCTGATGATATGTAAATACCAATAGTGTTATTGCGTCATCATCTTTATCGCGCATAGTGTCAGTTCTCCTCAGTTCCCTTTGCGTTTCCATCGACACCTCATGCTGTGTTTTACTTAACCCTCCTTTTCACATCCCAAACACCACATTAGTTCAGCTTCCTCCCTTATATGCACCTTTCCCTCACACACACACACACACACACACACTTCTTACCATAACAGTTTCCATTCCTCCCTACACGCACACACACACACACACACACACACACACACACATACACACACACACACACTGTACCTGACTCTTTGATTGAACATCACCACCTCATCGCTCAGTCTCATACCCATTAGTGAAATCTAACTCTCATCCCTTTAACCCCCAACTTCTGTTATCACCTCCTTCATCCTCGCGATGTGGGATGGAAATGACAGGTGCATTATGATCTACGCAGCAGAACGCAGCTGATCACGTCCGCTGAGACGTGGACTCCACTGGACGGCCCCGGAGAAGAGGCTCTGTTGACCTTAATCTCAAGAAAAAATTGAGATGAAGGTCAACTTTCACCTTCATCTCAATTTCTCTCGGAGTGTGACGTCTTCCCTTTTTATTCCCAGGGAATGTAAATTAGCTGCAACTTTCTGCGTGAGCAATGAGGTCATCGGCAATGTGTGTGTGTGTGTGTGAATTAAATCAGCGCGGATACAGATAGCGATAAAGTTGAAGTAATGAAGATAGAACAGGCCCTTAATGCATCAGTCACTGGATTCTCATTCATTCTGCCTCTTTGTGTGGAGACGATTCAGCTTCAGGTTTATCTTCACTCCCATGTTTCTCTGCTTCTTCGCCTCGGTTTAAATGGTTCATTAAGATCTTCAGTTTCCCCGACAGTCAACATTCTTCTGAGTTGCTTTTTGTTTTTTCGCTTTTTTGTTGGAGACAAAGTGTAGTCTATGGCTCATGCCGTCTGCGCTGACGGCCTTTTGTTAACGCGGAAATCAGAGGGACAGAGAAACGACAATTAACCGTAATCCTTTCCCGAGAAACCGAGGGGAGTGGATGAAAAGCGCTAGAGATGAATAAAGGGAGAAGAAAGAAAGGAAGAAAGACAGGGATGATTTATAGCAGCCTTAGACAGAACGGTTTATCCTGAGAATAACTTGGCTGCCTCTCATAAGCATGGTCAAATATTCCGGGGATCATCTTTGGTCCTGCATGAACTTTTGTTTAACAGGTGCTTCAGAGTTACGGAATTAATTTTAGAAGGATAAGATAAGTTTTTGTTGTACAAATACCTAATCATGGAGTTGTTCCCCCATGCACATGGAGGCTGCTTGGGTTTGGCTCCTGTCTCCTCAGCAGGATAAGGTAAATCAATAGTGTTCATTAAGATGTAACAGCTTTGTCTGCCTGCCGTACTATTCAGCACTATGTGATAGTGAGCGTGTCAATGGCTCCTCAGTGAGTCTTTGCTTGCACGGGCTAATGAGGGCGATTCGCCCTTAACAGCACCTATCGGCCTTCAAATTGCCATGTGTAGCATCTGGAGTTCGTGACCTTCAGGGTCTCGCGTGGGACCCAAACAGTTTAACCTTCTCAACATTACATTTGCCTAACAGCGTTAAGTTTCATCATGCCGTTGACCCTCATGCTAATGAACATTAACGCACACAGAGGAACCTCTTTATGTTTCTCTCAGCAGTCGCCCACCGGTTGACCCATCGCGGACTCTGGTTGTGGGTCATAACCGGGTCAGTCGGAGGGTAATTCATTTATCATAGTTGCCTGTGTCGCCCGTTGTCTGATGTCTGATATTAGCAGCCATTGAGGTTCACGCTTTCTTGTTTAAAGCCTTATCACGCATGTGACCATAGAGGCAAAAGTGCACAAAGCCAGGGACAGTAAAAGACTGTAGCCTAAATAAAAATGAACATATTTCAATGGTCTTGTCAGCAGATGTCTGCTTCCATTTAGAATACAAACATCTGCAGAGAAGAAACATAACACAGGGGTCAACAGCAGCAGACAAGAACGTCGTCAGGAATGGTCAACGCTTACAGTTTATTGGACAGTTTATTTCCTGGAGTGCCTTTCACAGAGCTGACCTCCTGACCTCATGAGGAGTCAAGGAAGAAACACACCATCGTGGAGAAACTGCAGACATCGAGAGGTGACGAAAGCAGAGACAGTGAAAGATGAAAGAAAGCGCGTCAAGTCGTACTAATCCTGCTGTGACATCACACCGTGGTGTTTTTGACAACCGTCTTCCTTAATAATAGCTTCCTTGTTTTTTGGGAAAGAGAGGCACAGCTGGATGCTCTGTTCACCTTTGACCCTTGAGACCCACATTGATTTGATTATGCGCGCACAGGCACACGCATGCCACACACATGCACAGACACACCGTTTGTCATCTCTGGAACTAATATTGTCAGACGACCGGCGGCTCTCTGTGGGACGCTGACTGGAGGGCAGAAGACAGTGGTTCCGTCTGTCCCCGGTATCGCCGAGCGAACTCAATGCAATGATAAACACACTCTGTTTGATTAGTGTGAACCTCCCACATTGCCGCTGCATGTTGGTTTACAAATTAAGAAATGAAATGTCACTGAAACGTAAATGTTTATCAGGGCCAATTCAGACTCGGACTGAATCCTGGATGCGTCCTGAGGAGCTCGCTGCTGCTGCTGCTGCTGTAGAGTGAGTGAGGGACTTGGTTTCAGTCGGATTTACATTATAAACCTGTGATTTAGTTTGAATTGGAAACATGTCAGGGCATAATCCTTTAACTCAAGTTTGGCTAGATTTATTATATTCTTAGCCCCTGGGCAGAGATAATAGTAGATAAATAATGTAATAAGTCTTTGAGTTAAAGGCTTCCATCTGGTAACATACCACAGCGTCCTGACCGAGGCAGTGCCGTAGGCGTAAGATGCAAGGAATCATTGTGGCAGTGACAAATCATTTTTGAGCGTTTACCTCCGTGTTTCCACGAGGTTAGCCACGTCTCTGCCATGTTTTGAAGTTTTTGTCAATGGTTATGTGAGCGGTGGAAAAAACCTCTGCGGATTTTCAGTGAGTCATGTTTGGTTTCGGCGTTTGTACCTCAAGGAAAACAAGATTTTTCTTTCCAAGCCACCTCTGTCGATTGACGAAAATGAAAATTCAATTCCCAAGTTTTTAGTAGACACTTTTATTGGCTTTAGCTCACGGTAGTGCAGTTGTCGAATATGATGACACAGTGTACGACAAAAAAGTAAACCTTGTGCAAAATCTTATTAAATCAAAAACTCTTCAGATGCGTACAACTAAATCACCGGTCAGTCATTCCATTGATTTTTAATTGCTTGGACTAATTCTAGTAATCCACTTTTGTGACCCGTCGAAAAAGTCACAACTGAAATTGTGGTATTTTTTGGCTGGAGTCTGGCGTAAATTAATTTATTTCCATTGCCCTCAGTGTTAGAGCTTACTGTTGACACAGTGACTGTCGGGACCACGAGGAAATCGGCCCATGGCCTCGAGGATCACGTCCAGGAAGCACGACTAAATGGGCGGCGGGCTACAAAGGCTTAGAGATACTATTTTAGTTAACTGAGGCGAAGCCATGCAATCAGAAGGGATAAGCCTGACCCTTTATGCAGCCTGTATAGAAGATATGTGTCTCTGTATTTGGGTACCAACTTGAACCATATTTTTTGAGAGGGGGGGCGGGGCAGGAGTTTTGTTGTTGGCCCCCGATTAGTTACATTTGTCTAAACATCTCAGACTTAATATAGAGATGGTGGTAATAATGTTTATTTTAAGTCTGTAAGACATCAGCTTTATCAAGAAAACCGCGCCCGCTCAACATAAACATAAGGATAACATATGTTGTCTGAGCAGCACATACCTGATTTAACACCACTTCAAAGATTTCACCAAACATTTTTTTTTCTCTCCGCTTTGAGATAAGATTTTGAAGCATTGCTGATATTTTTTAGAACGTTTTAGCTCTTAGCAGCTGTTTGTGATAGATTGTTTCAATCACCCGTATTGATCTCCTCTTTCTTTGTGGTTTTAGCTCTCGCAGTCGGAGTGAAGCTCGTTGTCATAAAAACATTCGCCCTTGATAGTGAAGTTCACTCGTGTGATTCAGCGCGATGCAACGCGTAGCATTTTTCCCTGCATATGTGCTTTGATCATAAAACACAAATTGGAAACAGTAAGTGTCAACAAGATGCTAAGCCTCAAATTCCAAGTGCCCACTCCCAATGATATACTTTAACATTGGTCTGAGAGTCTCACACAGTCATCAAAGGCAAAATAAAAGCATGCGGTGTCCCAGCGAGGGAAAAAAAACAAAACAGAATCCACACTCTCCCCATCTCTTTGTCATGTTTTTATTGGATAAGCCACTAAAATGCCCCAAATTTATATATACATACACGCATGTCTGCTCCCATTTGTGGAGAAGAAAAAAAAAACACAGATGCATCCTCGTAAACGCACAATGCTGTTCTATCTGGTTGGACGATTTCAAATTACCCCGAGTGATGTCCACGAGACAACTGCGGGACACTCACTCTAAATCATCCTCTCATGTATGGAACAGCCAACCGGCCTCAGACCGTCTCAGACAGCAGTCCCCCGCTGGTGGGCCAATGACAGTGCGTCTTTGTGCTCCCTCGCTCCTTAATTACTGTTTTCGCTTCGTCTCTGAAAGCAAAATTACCACGGGAAAACAAAAAGTGACAATCATCACTGTATTACAGACCTCGCTGCGTAAAACAAAGATCACAGTCTGGAGAAAACGTCGCCCTCGTACATTGTGTTCGCTCTCCCCTCAGCGTCTTGACAGACGCTACATAAAACAGAGCATCATCGCACTGCAACATCGTCGAGCCTCATTTAGCTTCAACATGTCTGAATTTGATTGCTGACCAAGGATCACTTACAGGGGCACAAAGCCGATTTCCTTAATTATCCTGAAGGAAAAAAAACAACTCGGAGCTCGTTGCGGGATCGAGCCTTTAAAACGTGTTCAGACAATTTCACGACCGCGAGCGAGAATATACGGTGACGTTTTTTATTCGTCTCTGTGGGTGGTGAACCTGCGCACTGACCTTCTGACTGTGACTCTTGCCCTCAAGCGCCTCATTAACTTCCCTGTTAGCGGATAGCGATGCTAACATCCCTGGTATTTCACAGATATGCAGACACACACAGAGAGAGAGACGGGGTTTAAGCAGCTATTAATATTTAACAATAAGTTTTAAAAAAGGGGGGAGGGGTGATTTCCACACTGATTAGGCCAGCTGTCAGTCAGGACCCACAGGATTCAGCCAGATGAACGGGGGGGCAGCGAGGCAGTGATACACACACATACAGTAGACAGACACACACAAGGCACACTAGGGTTAAGAGTTGCCACATTGCAGGGCTTTGTGCCAGATCGAATCTCTACCATCTAAATCCCCTGCAGCTCTTATCACTCCTCAGAGTCCAGCAAGGTGATGTCATCACCATGATGGCGCTCCTCTGCCCATCTCAGTAAACCAGCCTTTTATCTCGCTCTGACCTCACGTCTAGGCTCAGTCTCCACCCACAGCAGGTCATCGTCCGAACAAACCAAACAGAGACGCTCGGATCGGTGGTCGGATCGATCATCTCATGACCTCAGATGTAGATGATAGAAAGAGGATCATTAGACTCTTTGGTGCAACATCTCACCACCGCTCTGCTCCGCCACTGGTGAAGCGAGTTGTCTGCAATCAGAGTATCACATCGCTGCTGAGGTCCATGTTTTGTTTGTTGCAAAGCCTCGAGAATAAGCAGGCGCAGGGAGTGACAACGTGTTGTTCAGCCAAAGTGGGTAAACCATGCCTTTTTTTGTTTTGTTTTGTTTTTGTTTTGTTTTTTTACGTGAGATGCAGCCCAAAGATAAACTTCCTAACACACAGCACATGTCTGGATGCTAAACCCCGCGGACTAAAGCCGTAACTCTACGGTATGGTTCCCAGTTCGGCTACGCACATTAGCGGGAGACAGAAAGACAAAGAGGAAAGAAAAAGCGTTTTAGTGGCCATCATCCTTTATAACGTTCATTAATAATATTAGCATTCTTTCTTCCAAATATAGAAGTCGACCTCTCTCGCTCCGTCTCTTTTCACCTCCCTCTCCCTCTTTCCCTTCGGTGGTTTGATGTTCATAATCATTCCCAGCCGTGAACTCCACATGAAAGACAACAACCACTTGCCATAATAGGGTGCTGAAGGAACAAGCGAGGGAGAGGACAGCAGAGAGGGGGGGACGCTAAAAAAAGAAAGGGGGAGGTCAAGGGAGGAATGGAGATTGAATAAGAAGCGAGATGAAGCCTCGGTCCTCCTTATTCCCATTTCAAGGTCTCAAGTTATCATTAGCCCTGCCTTTTGTTCCTTTGCCAATCCCCCCTCCATAACCTCTCCCACCTTTTCCTCCCCCCCTCTCTCTTCCTGCCATACATCTTAATTGTACCCATAGTGCCTCAACTCATTGGCAACAGCGAGACAGAAATTGATTCGGAGACTTGAGAATGTCTCGTATGAGGAATGCAGCTCATTGGAGAGCAAAGGAATGTGTCAGTGGGAAAAAACACACACAAGGAAGTAAATGAGCGTTTTAGCTCCACAACGACATCGCCTCACCAGTTTAGTTTGTTTTAACTCCGGACACCAGTTTTTCCACTTTGTTGTAAATAACGTCAGTGTTTGTGTGCAATTATCCAACAATGATGCATTCATGCTCTTTTATGGTCACTGATGCTGCTTTAAAGGGTAATTACGGTCTATTAGAGGTTGGTTCCAATTTTCATAGTTTCCGCCATTATTTGTATTAGTGATATTAGAAGGTTGCGCTCATCAAGATCATTTCGGAAACCTCAGGTTGCAGTGGCATCCCTAAAAATAAGTCGGATGGGAAAGAAACACGCTCTCGTTTTAATCAAAGCTTAAAAACTTTCCAAATCTCAATTTAAAATTACTAATAATTTGTATCTGCTCAAAGAATTTGGAAAGGATGCTATGCATTAAGAATTCAGTACCTTTATTTTTATCTCTAAATATAGTCCGCACGCCAAAATTCCAGCAAATGGCAAAAACAACAACAATTAGGTCGAACAAACTGGTGGTGGAGCCACATTTGCATGAATATCGGTTTCCTCTCGGCCCGCTTGACCTTCTGAGATGATGATTGCTTCATAAACATTCAGGCCTTGGCAGCAGTAAGGAGGAAGAAGTCGATTAGATGGGTTTAGCTCTCTGTGTTTTACAGGTTTTACTATGAAAGCCTATGGAATATCACCCCCCCCCCCCCCCCCCCCCCCCCCCCCCCCCCCAGGGGCCCCATCTCCTTCATGAGGAGCCATAAAAGTCCTGAACTGCAGCTGCCTCTGGGAAGCTGCGCGCAAACTCCCTCTGACACTAACTGATGTTTTACAGAGACAAACTGCAGAGAGGAGCAGGATCCATCTGGACCAGCGCCCACATCTGGAGAGGATGAGCATAGATGAGAGGGGGAAAACAGCGGCCGATGCAATACAAACAAATGTAAAGTAAATCGGCGAATGTTGTGAAAAAGGGGGGAATCAGAGAAGAGGACAGGCTGCGAGAAACAGGAAAAAACATATATATAGCGAATAAAGTATGGGAGAAGTGAATAAAAGCTGTGCAGGTAAAGCAGATGTCGACAGGCCTGTTGATATCATTAGACAATACCTGTTAATCTGCACCATTTCACAGCCGGGAGTCCACTCCTTCCTGTAGCATTAAATACCGCTGACAGATCGGTGTCAATGCTGTGTGTGTGTGTGTGTGTGTGTGTGTCTGAGATCTAAGTAGTGTGTCTGAAAGCAAACGAGAGTGAAAGTGAGAACGGAGAAGGGTTAAGTGGAACGGTGGAGAGACAAAGGCGCTGAGAGGGAGAGCGTCGTAGGAGGCAAATGAGCGAAGAGGTCTGGATCCTCGCTAACGCTCCAGCGAGTGATCTCTCCTCTTCTGTCCCGGGCCAGGGACGAATGGCTCTCTGTGGACAAAAAAAAAAAACGCGTCCAGGTCTGAGTCCTGGCTGAATCCGATACTCGGCACGCTCCTCCTGACTGTTTTTCCACATAGTCCTAATGGTCTGACGTGTCCTGTGTGAGACTTTATTTATAGTAGTTGGTCAACACACCGCGCTGTGTGTAAATCACAGATCAGGGCTCTGTATGAAAATGTGTAGTGTAAAGTATGCAGGATGAGTTTGTGTGTCATGTACCAGCGTTTCGGACGTCTGGCAGCGTTCTTTTCCTTTTCCTGTTTTTCGTTTCTCTAGTGATTAAAAAGTACCTGTAATTAAAATCTTCACTAATTAAATGGCAAAGTGGATCTTAACAAACTAACATAACATATGTACCTAAAGAACGAACCATTTCAGTAAACTGAATCCCTGCCTCGGTTCTGCCTCGCGCCGTGTTCGCCAAATATTTTCTCAACACACTTTGAAATTTAGTGGCGTCAGGTGAGCTATCCGCACTCCCATGGAAAAGAACCACATTGGAGGGGGCGGGGGGTGTTGCAAGCCTTAGTCCATTAACTATAAATTGTGTATACTTTACCATTTACTGCAGAACATTTTCCAAAGTAAACCTTTCTCCAGGCATTTGCCATCTTCCAGGCTGCTTTTACTTTCTATTCCTTTCACTAATACATGAAAATCAACTTGCAAAACTCGTTTTCTGCTCATTTCTTTAAGTGCGGCGCCATCAGAGACAACTTACAGTGCATAATGAGGCGCTTGTAAGGTTCTGTATCTTGGTTTCAAAAAACAAACGCATGACCACCAAACTTTTGAGCTTTAAGTCAAAGAACAGGCCCAACAACGAGACCACCCTCATCCCAGAATCAATGGCGTTGCAACCGAAAATATCACAGACACAAGCGCCATCCAAGCATATACCTCGGAGCACGAGAGATTTAGATGTTGACAGCTGGGGGCTGCTGACTGTCTGTGTTTGTGTTGCTATGTCGTTGTGTATTTATCGCAGTGTGATACCTCCGGAGGTGCTCGGTGAGGTTTAGGTGTGCAGAGCTGAGGTTGGCTGGCTGGTCATGGATGAGAGAACAGGATCCAGCGTGGGAGGAATTTCTCGCTGGCAAACCCCCTCATCTGGCCGACCAGACCTCTTGATTTAGGAGGACATGTTGAGTCTGTGTGTTTACTAGATAACACTCTTGGCTTCCAAACCTTGCTACTTTTTTTGTGTGTGGCGTAAAGACAGATTAGATGTTTTGGGTATCGATTCAACTTTGGAATCCTGTGTAGACGATGGATTGGCAAGAAGGCAACGTCTTGATTGTAAATGTTTAAACTCACATGTATTTCAGAATTGGAGTTTTGGCTCTGTTCATTTCTTATGTGTTTTAACTCGGCACACAACCGTTGTACTGTTTGCACCATGTTGCACCATATTGTATTTTATGGCTCCCAGGGTTTCCATGAACGTGTGTATAAATAGACCTTTCCTTACTGTACTACCTCCTTGTGTTTGTATTGCATATTCTCGCTAGCATGAAGAATCCATACCATACTGTGGACGACTTTTACATTTTAGTGTGTGGAGAATCAATGTCCTGCTCTTCTTCTGTGCAAGTACTTTCCGATGCAGTCCTCAATTCAAAACTACCTACAGGTGTATTCATGTGAACTGTTCCTAACCCCTGTGTTTCATACAACTGAACCAATGCAGTCATGGCTCCTTCACTGCTTTATCCATGGTAAAGCAACCTCACCATGGCCTCTGTTTGTGTTCCAAAGACTTTTGTGACGATGAAGTCACCCTGTGACCAGGTGGGCAGTCATGGTTGTTTAAGCCCCTTTTAATTAGATTTCGTGTAAAGCATGGGATCATCATATATATAGGCGAGTCTCCTGAGTATGTGCGAGAGCGTGTACACGTTCACATCACCACAGGTGGCTAATCCATCACAGACAGCGAGAACGATATGAGGAACACCCAGACATGAGAGATCCTGCAGATAGGACACTACACAGGAAGTCCCACCAATGATACAGAGACACCCAGCTGTAAGGGCTGACCACAGGAAGAGGTTCAGCTTGACCCTTCAACAACCACCCATCCAGTCTTGGTAACACTATGACCAAATCCCAGAAAGTGCTGTTCTAATATTCCATATTTAAATTTCCTATAGGAGCAACAGTGTGAGTCAAGGTGGTATTTTGTCTGTCTGTCTTGAGCCAGCAGTTATGTCTAATGGTGAAGACATGTGTTAGTGGGACAGAAGGAAGGCTGTTGCTGGATGTCTGCTTCGGTGGTCCTGTGCTCTGCGGGGTTCAGGGCCAGGGCGAGGCTTTAGACGTATGATGAAATCATTAAACAAGGGGCGCAGACATGAGAGACGCATCTCCTACCTCAGTCTTCTTCAATTTGAACTTTTTCCCGAGAAGCTGATTGGGGTGGAAAACATGATAGGACAGCGCCAATGGATATGGAGCAGGAGGTCTTCCACTCATTTCGAAGGTCACTGGTTCAAACCCTCCAGACTCCACTCTTCAGCTCTGCATGTTGAAATATTCCATAAATTGCCCCTGATGACTGTGCTATTACTGTGTGGTTTTTAGAAGTATAAGTAATAAAGTATTTTATTGAATGTGTGTGTGGACTGGTGAATGACTGGCAGTGTCAAGTACTTGAAGTGGTTGTTACTGCAACTTGTGATTTTATCTTTATCAGTCTTTGTTTATTCATTTATTGATCTTTCTGTGTTTTACCGTGTATGATCATAGTGGGGTATCGTGTATTATTTAATTTGGACACAGGAGAATATCTTCCCTGAGACGACAAAAAAAAAAAAAAAATCAGTATTTGCTCACATCAAAATAGCTTTTGGCTCTAGTGAAATCAGACGCTTTCGCTATCTTACTGTTGCTTTATGAAAAGAGACTGTAATCCAGAGAGGGCTGACACCACGAGGCCTCCTGGATCTTGGCTCGCCATCAAGCCTCTGAGATCTAAGGGGGGAACGCTACTTTAAACAAGCACCATAAACGCCAACTAACAATGTTGGGACCAGTGTAAAACTGCAGACAGTGGCAGGGCTCCAAAGCACAGCTGACGTTTCCCTTTCCAGTGTTGCAGGGAATTCTTTTCTTTTGTATGATGGGATTTTTCTTTCAGTATTAGATAGATTTGGTTGAAGCATAGGATATATAAACGTATATTAGTGTAGGGGTGTTTTGGGGTTATGCAGTAGATAGAAGGATGTTTGGTAGATGAGACAAAATGGGTCAAAGTTCAGGGCAGAACCGTTGTCTGCTTTGCGTCTCTGTTGAAATTAGTCAGAGTTGCGTGTCTCTTTCAATCAGTCTGTCCTTCCAGCGTTCACTGTCGAGCCTCTGTTGACCTCACAGCCTCTGTCAACACCCACCTCTGGTCTTTATAACTAAAGGTTACCTGTCAGTTACCTCTCTGTATACCACCTGGACAGTTTTACAAACACGCCACATGGAGATCCAGCCATTTTTTCTGCACGCTGCCTCTATAGGATCTAAAAACGTAAATTACTCTTACAGATGCTCAGTTTTTTTTTTACAGTACTCTGGAAATCATAACAAGTGGTGCTATGGTGTGTGATATTTGGACATGTGCAGATGCATGGTGCCTGTGGGGTGACTGTGTTCTGGGGGTATTATTGCGATAACAGAAAGGCCCTTAGCTCGTATATAATAATTATGACACATGTAGGTTTACTTTCACGCTGATTCTGCGTCGTGCCTGTTCCATTTATGTGATCCTTATGTTCCTCGCAGTTCAGCTGATGCCTCTGGACTGTCCATGACTTAACTTGCGTCTCTTTTCCCACAGGTGTCAGCCACTGATGAGGATCGTGGTTCCTTTGGTGCTATATCCTACACGCTGGGAGCACGCTCTGGAGGCCAGATGCCAGCACACTTCACCCTCGACAAGGAGACGGGCCAGTTGTGCACCAGCACAGCTCTGGACCGGGATGAGGGATTGGACAAGTTTGACTTGACTGTTACTGCAACGGATGGAGTAAGGACCCCGTTTTTCTATATTATTATAAATATAAGGAAAAATCTGTCATTTTAAATTCGTAGCGAGATGATTTGATGATCTTGCAGTTGCTTCATGACCAAACGCGCTGCCTAGTGATTCTCATCAAAAGGTCAGGGTGGGAGCAAATTAAAGATGTGTTACAGCTGCAGGAAAATAAATCTGATCAAAGACACGTTCGGGGTAGATTTGAGGAACCAACCCGCCGGCTCCAAACCCAACGTATTGAAAAAAAACAAAAAAAATCTTGGAGAACCGCAACAGCATGGCAAAGCAGTGAAAGAAAAACAGAAGGAGTTTTAAAATGGAACAAAGTAAAGCTTTTACTATAGAATGACACCATTTCAGTCGACTTGCCATATCTGACCACATTCTACACTCTCTTTGTTTCAGAACCATCCCAGTAGACTCGTGCACATTTGAAGCATGAATTAATCACAAAGGACACACTTATAAATAGGCACTGAAACCCGACATGAAGTGCAATAAAACATTTCGCCTCACGCGTATGGTCGGGTTACATAAAGAAACAGATACAGCGCCGTTGCTACACATGTATCTTTATTAGCTGTTGTAGTGATACTGTTTCTCTTCTCCCCCTGTTTTCTTCTGTTCGGGCAAAGACTGAATTCAGGTCGATAATTTACCATCCAGCTGCTGTCTGTTCCCTTTGTCTCCAATATCAATGTTTTTAATGGTCTTATAAAACAGAAACCTACAGATAAAGAGTAACAGGGGCAAACTTTTCGACTTGCCGTACAGCTGCTACAAACAAAGGAAAGGAAAGGAAAGGAGGATTTAAGTGAAATGCTCGTTAACACGTATTAATTAGCCTCCGTGTAGCTTGATTGATCAGCAAAATCAGTCATTTGAATGAGGTCAAATTAAAATATATCTTTTTTTCTTTTTCAGGGTGGTCTAAGCTCAGTAGCCCACGTGTATGTGTCAGTGCTGGACATTAATGACAACCGGCCCAACTTTTATCCAGTCCTCTACACAGTCAGTCTCAGCGCCCACAGTGCCCCGGGAACTTCTGTTGTCAAGGTAACAGCCAATGATCCTGATGCTGGGGAAAACGGCAGGGTGACGTACCGCACAGTACCTGGAGGAGGCTCCATGTTTTTTACTCTCAACAAGGACACAGGTGTGTGTGTGTGTGTGTGTGCATGTGTGTGTTTTCCTTTGTAACTTAATATTCAGACACTTATGAGCCGTCAGCCATCTTTTCTATTTGTCTTCCTTTTGCTGCAGGTGTAATTTCCCTCTCGCGCTCGCTCCACGGCAAAGCCAACACGGTCATCTCCATGGTGATATCAGCTGAGGACGGCGCCGGTCTGACGGCGCCGGTCAATGCCAGGGTGAACGTGAGCGTGGTGGGGGGCTCGGTGGCGTCCCCAGTGTTTGAACAGGCTCACTATTTCTTCACTGTGTCCGAGGACGTCCTCCGGGGGACAGCGGTGGGAGTGGTCCGGGCCGCTGCCAAGTCAGGTGAGGACGCCTGTTCCATCGTGTCCTTTGATTAGGTTTTTTTCTCTTTTCACTCGTTTCGTCAATGCAGAGTTGTTTTTATCTGTTCACTTCATACAGGAACCTGCTTCATGTAACATACCTGCTTCCTTCTTTCTGACAAGTGTCCGGACAGAAATGCACTAATGGGGTGGAGAGTGCATGTTGCCTCACCTCTCACTGCAGCAGTTGTACAAATATGCAAGCAAAAGAGGAACACACTCCATTAGGAAATCACATCCATCACACTGCATGTGCTTTACTGGGGATCTTTTTTTTTCAGGGTGGCTAGTCTTTATTTTCTCTCACTATGAATGACGGAGGAAAGGATTTGGATGGGGCTCTAACTCTGCGTGGGAGTCAGAATGAAGTGTACTCAGGACATAAGCACATTCATCTCTGTCCATGAACCTGTACAAGGCTTTCAGTGAAACCAGACTAACCCAATGTTCTTGAGTGAACGTGGGCCTTCGTTAACACTTACATGGGAAATGAGCTGAAATAAAAACACCACATCCCTGTCTACGAAAGGTGGATGTGTATCCGCCATGTGAATTATTGATGTGCTGCGTATGTACTGACTCACCGAAAGTGGAGTGGGGAATCAGCACTGCCTCTAAACGCTTTCACTTCCTTTAAGTGGTGAAACTTTAAGTAGATAAATCATTTTTTTAACTTGTCATCATTCAAGTAGACGAGCCAAATATTTGCTTCTCAAAGTAAATCTACTGGCTTTTCTTTTAACCTGATTGTAAGTTGACTACCAAGCATGAGACCTTGTTTTTACTTTTGTCTTTGATTTAGGTGTCTCTAAGGATATCTTCTACTCAGTCTCTTCCGGAGACCCTGATGGTTACTTCACTGTGGACAGTGCTTCTGGTATCATCCGTACAGCCCTTCCTCTGGACCACGAGACCTGCTCCAGTCTTGACCTGGAGATCCAGGCACGCTCCGGCTCTCCTCCAGCATATGGCACCAGCCGCGTCCGGATAACTATTTCAGATGTCAATGACAACGCCCCCACCTTCCTTCCCTCCTCATCAGAGTCCCTCCTTTTACCTGAGATCACCAAAATGGGGACCGTTATCTACCGCATTCAAGCCACTGACAAGGATTCCGGTCATAACGGTCAGCTCAGCTTCGACCTGGTCTCTGCCGGAGCTGCTGGTAGCAGTGGCCAGAGGACTTTTGGTGTTGACCGGGGAAGTGGGGAGATACGTCTGATTGGGGGTCTGTCATATGAAAATGTCCCACGCTATGACCTTCAGGTGGTTGCCAAAGATGGTGGAGCGCCTCAGCTCAGCTCGACTTTTACCCTTGTCGTCCACATCCAAGCTCAGGATGCACAGGGCCCCAACTTTGACACCCTGACCTACCGTGTAGAGTTACGGGAAAACACACCTCTCAACACGCGCTTCCTACAGGTTCGAGCACTCAACAGAGAGGCTTCTGGGAATGGTGGGACCTCGCCCTCGTCTTCGTCCTCCTCTGTTTCCTACCGCCTTAGGCCAGACGGTGATGCTGCCGGTTTTGGGATCATGCCTGATAGTGGTTGGCTCTTTGTTCGTAGCTCTCTGGACCGAGAGGTCAAAGACATGTACCTGTTGACCGTCCTGGCCACCTCAGGCTCAGGAGGGGTGGGAAGAACTGGTAGTGCCACAGTCAGGGTGACAGTGACTGATGTGAATGACAATTCTCCAAGACTGAGCCAGGAGAGGGTGTTCCTGGCAGTCAGAGAGAACTTGCTCCCGGGGACAGGCTTCGGCAGGGTATCTGCAACGGACAGGGACGCAGGACTAAATGCACGACTCTCCTACAGGCTGCTGCACAATGACAGACACTTTCAGATCAACTCACAAACAGGTAAAAACAATGGCTTTCTAGTAGGAATAAGAGCAGCAGTGCTACACTAATGTAGATAAATGTAGTCCATAAGCAACTTTAGTACCAGCATGAGTTCCCTTCGACAATTAAGGATTGGCTGTTTGTCTATTATGTTAAATAGCTTGCCAATTTTTTTCCTTACTCCTCCTCTGTCTATTAGGGGAGATCAGCACCCGTGTTGCCTTGGACAGAGAGCAGCAGTCCAGTTACCAGCTTGTCGTGGTCGTCCAGGATGGTGGAACGCCCCCTCGCAGTGCGACCGGCACTGCTCATATCAGTGTCCTGGATGAAAACGACCACGCCCCCAGCTTTACTCACGCCAGGCCGGACAGGGAGCTGCTTCTTCAGGTGAGAATAAAGGGAGTTTAGATGGAGCGGGTGAGGACAGAGAGATACAGTCTGATAACGATGAGAAGTACTGTAACATGGCAGACATGATTCACTGTAGGAAGATACTGTACGTAGACAAACACAAATCCTCTCAATCGTAGGTGATGGAGGGGCTTCCGTCTGGGACAGTCCTAGGGACAGTAACAGCTAAAGACCCAGACGAGGGCGAGAATGGGACTGTATACTACTCTTTATCAGGTGAGTGTTGTAAGTCTCCTATGCTTTTAGCAAATCCCGGAACATCCAACTTTGTATTTCATCCTCATCACTTTTACTTTGAGTTAATAAAAGCAATGTTGCACCCTCTAAAGGATCCAGAGCAGAGCGTTTCTCCCTTAACCCGACCAGTGGTGAGCTGAGAACTGCATCCCCGCTGAGGTGGACAGAGCGAGCGGAGTACGTCTTCGCTGTGACTGCTGCTGACCACGGCACACCAGGCCTCAGCTCCGCCTGCCAGCTACGGATCCAGGTACCAAAATCCATATGCTCAAAAACATTTCCGAGGCATTCGGCAAATTTGTGCAACGGCTCCTTTGGTGACCGAGCCAAAACCTCTCACATCTACAAATGACCTCAGCCCTTTCACATCCCTCGCCGCATAGAATTTCCTCAAACTGTGCACCAAGCAGAGCAGAGTATAACTGTTAATAAATAGACAAGGAAAAAGGGGGCACATGGGAAAAAGAGAGAAATTGAGCCTGGGCCCACGCAAACAAAAATCAGCTTTCCCATCTAGTGTATGTTTCCTGCTCCAAAACCCCAAGGTGAGAAAGCCCAGGCTGCAGGGGGAGCCTGACTCAACTGAGGGATTGTTGTGAACTTTCTGTAGGAGGGTCAATCCTGCATATCAACATTATCAGGAATTCACCAGCAGGAAAGAAAATGGTCTGCCACAGAGGTATTTAGACAGGGAAGGGTGGCGGTCTGCTTTGACTACGAAGCTGAGAGCTCCATGTTTTTTAGGCAATGTGATTTCAGAAAGGAAAAGGACGCTAATTACGGCGGGAGTGCTTGCCTTAGATTTCGCTTGCGAGTGCGACACTGAGATTAGACAGAGGGGAAACAGGCACCTTGGAATCAAACGCTCCCAGATGAGATTTGATGAGAGCCAGCTGCATCAAATCACAGAGAGAGAGAAAGGGAATACACCGCCACACGGTAGCAGGCGGCGATACATACATGCACACAGGCACGCTCGCTGTAACGGCACATGTCAAACAACGATGGGTGAAATCAGACATAGGGATGTTGTCTGTACACCACAGATAGAAGAGTGGCTGATCGTTAAAATGACATGTTTTACTACTGTGTTTGGGAAAGCATGACATTCAAGATACCTAAAATGCTGAGACCTTTAGTCCTGCCATCAAATGGACCATTAAACCAAACAGAGTCTTGGACTAGAAATGTGCTTTGAGAGCATATGCGTCCGCCAACACTTTAAAACGTATCTGTATCCAGCCCAGGAAGAATCCACTTCAAAGTTTAATGGGTTCTTCCTTGTTGCAAGGAAATTGGTTCAGCAGTTTTTTAATTACACACATGCAGACAAGCAAACAAGCACACAACCCAAGCATTAAATCATAACCTTGTTGGTGGAGGCAATTAAATGCTCAAAAATTTCAAAATCACTTCCCCATTTTGTTTTGCGATGGACTCTGACTGGGTTAGGGTTAGATGTCAGGGTTAGGGTTAGATGCCAGGGTCAGATGCCAGGGTTAGGGTTAGATGTCAGGGTTAGGGTTAGATGCCAGGGTTAGGGTTAGGGTCAGGGTTAGGGTTAGAGTTAGATGTCAGGGATATGGGTCGGATGCATCTTTACAATCAAAGGGAAAAAACAGAACATGTCTTTATTTTCCATCTTTTTTCCATCAACATGTGGTTACAACTGCACATGTGTGAACATAGGGTTAATCTTTTTAGTCAGCACTTGAGGCTTAATTATGCACATTACCCACACCATGTTCCGCTTCTTCCACCTCTTTATTTGATATTCATGTGCAATAAAGACCCCAGAAAGCTGCAATTTATTACAAGCGACACTGGTTACAAAAGCAAAGGATGGTGTGTGAATGAATGAATTTTATAATGATGTAAGTAGAGCCTGTAAAAATCTGCTTATGTTTGCTGTCTTCAGAGTTCTTTGATCTAGCCCAGAATAATATCAAACCGTGAAACTGTTGCTTAAAGTGGCGAAAGCCATTGGCACAGTCTCCATCTCCATCTAACTAGACTGTTGAATGTGGAGGCTGCACTTCCTGCTCTACATCATCTGAACTGGATATATTTACAGTTTTTCTTCCCATCACACCCTTCATCATTCTGTCACAATTCACATATTTGGACTCTCATCTTGAGGCCAAAATGCCGCAGTGTGAAGATATTTAATTATATTTAAGAACTGCAAGGTTTATATTATCGCAACCACAGCAAAAGAGATACAGACTAAGTCCCTTAGTTGAAATATTATTTATATTGATTACTTGCATGACACGGTGCAACAAATTCTGACTTGAGTTTCTTGCCCCTTAGGTTCTCAGCTCCTCCAGGACCAACCCCAAGCCCAACATGCTCTCCATGACCCTGAACATAGTTGAAGGCGCTGCTCCTGGCTCCGTCATTGGCTCCCTTCGCCCACATGACAAGCATGAAACTGCGATACTGGAGGGCCAGGTCACCTACCTGGTCGTTGGAGGGACCGACCGTGATGGTACATTCATGGTGGACCGTTTAAAGGGTGATGTGTATCTGGTGCGGGAGCTGGACTATGAGAAGGGTTCGAGGTACACTCTGCACATTGAGGTGTCAGACTTCTCTCAAGCATTTCCCAGCAGCCACCTGGTGCAGCTTATCATCAACGTGCAGGATAGCAATGACCATGCCCCCCAGTTCACAGAAGACCCTGTCACCATTGTGATCCCGGAGAACATAGAGCCAGGGGCCTCCATATACACCTTTCAGGCTGTGGATCAGGTAAGAAACTGAAATTATCTTCTGCAGGAGAAGATCTGCTATGACTGATTCACTGCTCCTGCTTTTTTTCCTTGCTGATTCAGTATTTGTTTACTAATGCTTGTGCTCCTGGTTTTATAGGATGGCAGTGGACCCAACAGTGAGCTACATTACTCAATTGAGCATCACTGGCCCGACACACCTGACTTCCTAACCCTTGACCCCTCCAGTGGAGTCCTGACCCTCGGGCGGAAGTTGGATCGTGAATCCACACCCTCCCTCTACCTTGTGGTGCGGGCCACAGATCAGGCGGTGGATCCCTCTCAGAGGCGCTGGGGCTCGGTCACTGCCCGAGTGTTTGTGACAGATGAGAATGACAACGCCCCGGTCTTTAGCTCTCCATCTGCAGTCAGCGTCATGGAGGACCAGCCTGTGGGGTGAGGCTCTTTTCTAACTCTCATAGAGTTCCCGTTTTAGTCATAACTTTGACATCTTGTCAAATATGTGCAGCGAGCTTGGAAATTAGCAAATTCTATTTGTCTCTTCATCGGCAGGTTTGTGATCTTGTACGTGATGGCTCGAGATGAAGATGAAGGCGAAAATGGCCGAGTGTCGTACAGAATCCAGACAGGGAACAGTGCCGGTCGCTTTAGTCTGAACCCCAACACTGGTAAGCGAAACCCAACTTCTAAAAATAAAATTTAATTCATCTAACAGGCGACTGTGAGTTTCCCATACTTTTACCATTTTACACGCCATCAAGGAACGACTGGAGTGAAAGTCGCCACATTAAAACGTGCGTTTGTTGCTTTGAATGATTTAACACGGGGACGTTAATGTGCGGCTCTTTTTCTGTGGAAATAATGATTGACAGATAATCGGCATCCCACCTATGAATGAACAAAACTTTCCACAAGACTGTAATTATTCACTCAAGTCTACAGCGTCCTAACTGCTAAAACACTCATGACCCTCATAACTCGCTTTACTGGATGATCTTTCAGTGCCACAGCTCAATATTTCACTTGAATAATGCTTCAGTGTTTTTTTTTTTTCATGACGGGAACAGATCGTTATTCGGGAAGGGGGCGTGGACAGGCGTTGATATCTTATATAGTGTTTTCACCACTGGAGCTGGTTGGTGCTCAATTCTGGCTGCGATTCTTTTCATAAGACTTTGAACGCAGCGTCCAGACGAGCGAATGTCTTGACTTCGTTACTGTCAAGCGTCTTGTGAATTAGCAGCGGTTGATTTCACTTCTGCTCAGTTTCTCCGCCTGAGTGCTGCTTCTGGCTTAAGCTTATGGTTAATCATAGCCATAATAGCATATTAGCATTGTATTGCAAGGACATTAACCAAACTGCTTGGCTAATATCAGGGGGTGTCATTAGACAGAGTGTTGCATATAAATTACATGTCTGCTCTGCAAGGGTTGAATTTCTGTTATTTCACATTACAGGCGCTTCACTGCTGTTTTTATTGACCACTTAAAAATGATTTCATTCGACAGTCTGTGTCTCTTTATTTGTTTCTTAGAAGTAGATAAAACGTTTTAGTCGTGGTCTTTGAGAATATTGCATAGAGGCTATATCAGCTCTCTCTGGGGAACATCAGAGCTGCAAGCTGGTCCAGACCGAGCATTTGTCACAAGGATACCGTATCCGTGACAACAAGTTGGCCGGAGAAGAGGATGAAATAGTGCAGTCAGGGATTTTTGCACCTGTCTCTGTTTTGGCAGAAATGTGAAGCTCGCAGGATTTCACAGACACATCAACGCACAATGTAGCGAATGCGTGACATTAACACGTTACACATACTTCTTAGACACAGCGTGCTAGCTAAACCTGTACGCTGTGCGAAGGTGTGAGGTTGTAGTCTGCATGTGTTTGCTTACATTTCAGTGTTTGTGCTTTGCAGTAATCACACATGGTAACCAACAGAGCCCTGTGGTACACCGATTAACATTTAAATGCATGTTTTAAGTGCCAGAAGTGAATAGCTGGCATGAATTAACTGTGGTGTCTTACTTAGTGTGGAAACTCTCATAAAGCAAAGCCGTAAAGTTTTTTTTTATTGGTCCTTGAGGCATACAAATACTGCCTCTCTCAGCAATATATATATATATATATATATATATATATATATATATATATATACAGTATATATATATATATATATATGTATGTGGTGATCTCTACACAAATGTACCTACATACAATTTTTAAGACTCTTAAAAAGTTATCGAGTGCAGTTCCTGCTCACCGTTCTTTAAAACGTTTGTCTCTTTTGTAGGATCTCTCTCCATCCTTAAAGCCCTAGACCGGGAAGAGCAGGAAGTTTTCAATCTCACCATTGTTGCAGAGGATCATGGGATACCTCAGCTATCCACTTCCCAGGTGCTGTGCGTGCAGGTGATTGACGTGAACGACGAAGCTCCGGTGTTCCAGCAAACCGAATTTGAAACCCTGGTGATGGAAAACCAAGGACCAGGAACAACGGTGTTTACAGTGACCGCCACGGACAGAGATCAAGGTTGGTTCAAATTTGTTACTTCAACTTATGGGAGAGGAAAAGACACCTGGTGGGAAATAGGGGTTACAGTTAAAGAATTACACATGATTTGAACAAGGAACTTTGCAGGATAAATTAAAGATATAAAGCATTAAATGAATTCCATATAATTTGATCTTAAGAAGTCCAGCTGAAACAGGACATACCGTTTGCCTCCAGTAAAAAGCCTGGAGATCTCAACAAGAGAGAGAGAAACATCCGGTTTGGAGGAACCACATGATTTTATATACAGACCACAGGGCTCATGCTAATGAGAACGTGTGGTCAGAGTCATTGTCCAGAGTTAATTAGGACTTCATGAAGGCACTTTATCGCTGTATTACTGTTTACTGTAGCCTGTTTTCTTTATTGCTTGTTGTGTGGTGTGCTCAGCCTGTGGTTTATGAACGTTGTGTTGCACTGCAGGTTCCAATGGCCAAGTGATGTATGGAGGTGTGACAGAGGAAGGCTTCGTCATCAACCCTGTCACAGGAGTCATCACCACCACGAGGGAACTGGACGCAGAGCTACAGGATCACTACACTCTCACTGGTACTAAACACCACCATTGTCTCATATTACTCTTTTCCATTCTCTTTTTTTTTTCCACACTAACGAGGCTTACGCTCATTTATTTCCTCACAGCACCTCAAGCAAATTCGGTTTAACAATTTATATGGGCGCCAACGTTTCGGAAGCTTAACAATTTCCATGTCTTATCAGTTTATGCCAGGGACGCAGGGCTGCCTCCTAACTTTGCCAAGGCTGTAGTCCGGGTGGAAGTGCAGGATGTGAACGACAATGCCCCGGTATTTGCAAAGCCCTGGTACAAACTGGAGGTGCCGGAGAACCAGGGCCCTGTAGAGCTGTGCTTCCTCAAGGCGACAGACCCTGACTCGGGTTCCGGTGGAGAGCTGGAGTACAGAATCACTGGTGAGGAACAGCTTTATGAAGAACTGTATGAATATCTTTATCCAAGTTGCAGCAATTACAGTCTCAGTCTCTTATCGGAGCTGACGCCTATACCATTATTGGTGACATCATCCTCATATATTTTGTAGGTAGCATAGATTCAGCAGTAAACCTAATGTATTGCTTTTTGCTGGTCTGTTCCTCCCATTTGAAAGAGCGAGTCAGCATAGCCTGATCACCGAGTCTAACCCCCGACATCCTTATGTCTTACATCAAATATTGTGCATCCCATATACCTGTCTGGAGCACATTCAGACTTTGACTTAAGTGCAGACCTGGCACAGAGATGTCCACTCAACTCCTGAATTGTTAAAGAATTTTCTAACTTCTGCCACATGAACTTTTTAGCGGGAGATGCTCGAGGAGATTTCCAACTGGACACCAGCACAGGAGCGCTGTCCACGTCACGTGGCCTAGACAGGGAGACAAAGGGGGGATATACACTGGAGGTGGTGGCCACAGACAGAGGAAGCCCTGCTCTGAGCACGACAGCCACAGTGGAGGTCCAAGTGCTGGATGTGAATGACAACAGCCCTGTCTTCAGCAGAGGTAGCTACTCTGTGGATGTGTCAGAGGATGCTGCAGAGGGCACACAGGTTTTGGAGGTAGGCATAAATCAGATTTAAGATTATTCCAGAATCAGAATACACTTATCACACTGTCATTAAGTATATTTATGAAGTATCTGGTTTATTTGTAGTTAAATTTTTATGGTGACTTTATTTATCTGTGTACATTCAGGTGTCAGCCACAGATGCTGATGAAGACCTGAATGGGAGGGTTCTGTATTTCCTTAGCCGAGACACGCATGGAGCATTTGCTGTGGACGAGAACACTGGTCGTATCACCACAGCGGCACCTCTGGACAGAGAGAAATGGGCGTCGTACAACTTCCAGGTGTTTGCTGTTGACCTTTCGCCTGCGACACCCAGGAACACTTCTGCTCAGGTACAGGAGTTTCGACATCACTGGTGCTCCGTTGTCAAGATTGTTACAATAATTCTGCTTCAGATGTTGGATTAACTCTGTCTGTGACCTCTAGGTGACAGTCACCATCCTGGATGTCAACGACAACGCTCCTTTCTTCATCCAGGATCCGCTGGTCATTGAGGTGTCCAGCAGGCATTCTCAGCGGGTTCTAGCCACAATGAAAGCCGAGGACAAGGACTTTGGAGCCAATGGTTCTGTGTTTTATCGCTTCGCGATGCCAGTAAAGGGTTTCAGTATCAACTCCTTGACTGGGGAGATCCAGGCCACTCAGGCACTGGAGGGACTGACTCAGGCTCAGAGAACCCTGATCGTGGAGGCCATGGACCAGGGCAGCCCAGCTCAGTCTGCGCAGGGTGTGGTGGTGATTTACGTGAAAGAGGTGCAGTACAGTGGCATTCGCTTCTCCAGGAATGCCAGAGATGTCAGCATACAGGAGAACGCTGCAAAAGGTTGCACAATAAAGCAATTGTATTACAGTTCCACTTACTTGTGTTA
The DNA here is from genome assembly GCA_016785345.1 of Trinectes maculatus. Classification (NCBI taxonomy): domain Eukaryota; kingdom Metazoa; phylum Chordata; class Actinopteri; order Pleuronectiformes; family Achiridae; genus Trinectes; species Trinectes maculatus. Next base: position 413,119 of record JAFBJQ010000166.1, read on the forward strand.
TTATACACAGGTGTATTATCTCTCTGCTGCCACAGTTCAGAAATGTTTTCTCGGTTAAATTCAGGCACAGCTGTGGCTCAGGCTCAGGCTCAGCACCCAGATGGCACTCGGAAGGGCATCAGCTACAGCCTCTTCAGTGGCAACAGAAAGCAGGCCTTCAGCATCGGCTCCTCAACAGGTGAAATGCACAATAAATGGTGCAAATGTACACACAAACATAGAGGTTGATGGCCTCTTGATTCTCAAATGAACAAATCTTTTCCTCCAGGTGAAATCTGGGTGCAGAGCTCCAAGGGTCTTGACTTCGAAGACACACCCAGACTTCGTTTGGTCGTGAAGGCTGAAACTGTGTCCTCTACGTCTTTTATGGCCATTAACTTGATCCTGCAGGACGTCAATGACAACCTGCCCCGCTTCCAGCTGCAGAACTACGTAGCCTACATGAAAGAAGCACAGGGATATGAAATGCCAATCATACAGGTACGGAGATGCAATACAGTATAGCACTAATGCTTCAGTGCATCAGTGCTTATATAAATCGCCTATCTAATAACCCTGACTCTAACCCCAGGTTGTTGCTGAGGATGTGGATCAGGGCCAAAATGGTCAGGTGACCTACTCCATCCAGTCATCGGGTATGAGCGGCCTGTTCAAGATTGACCCGATGACAGGAAGCATCACCACAGCAGCCATCATGGACCGTGAAATCTTTACCCAGACCAAGTGAGGACAGAACTTTGGTTACATAAACATCATCCAGAACCATTTTGTGTGAACATTTTGAGGATGGATATACAATTTACCTGTGATAACTGTTTCTACATGGTGGTTTCCACACAAAAAGAAAAAAAAAGTGGCACATCAGGAATCATATTCACTCAACTGGTTTATGTTTAGATAGCTGGTGGGGAAGCTGACATAGTCTGTTAAAAGATATAACCTCTATTACAAATTGATATCTGCAAGCAGATGTATCAAGGTGCAAGGAAATTATGTTAACTGTAACTTTTTTTGTATGTTTTTGTGTTTCACGGTCTAACCCCAACCCTATGTGTGACCAAAGGTTCAAATGTATACTGATAAGAATTCTCTGTAATAAGCTATATTAAGAACTTTATGGAAAACTTTTTTTTCTCACTCACAGGCTAATAGTTACAGCCACGGATAGAGGAAGTCCAAGATTAGCTGGTTCGGCCACACTCACAGTGGTCATTATTGACCAGAACGACAACAGTCCCACTATACCTTTACCCAAGGAAGTCCGCATTCCAGAGAGTAAGTCTGTCTCAGTGCAAACTATGATCAAGTCTAAGGATGTGTATTTGTCTCTGTGGAAAATAAAGTCAACTAGCAGGGTCTTCATCATCGTCAATGATTTTCCTCCTTCTATCAGATACATTGATCGGCACAGAGATCACGCTTGTGACCGGTAATGACGTCGACTCGAGTCCTGCCCTTTCGTACTCTTTACAACTGGACCCGACAGCCTTGGGCAAGTTTGGGATTCACCGCTACAGTGGAGGCGTGTCGCTGACGGCCCCCCTTGACTTTGAGGAGAAGACGTGGTACACCGTCACTGTCAGAGCCACAGACAGTCAGCACCAAACAGAGGCTAACATCACAATATTGGTGGAGGACGTTAATGACAACGCACCTGCATTCACCCATGATCTCTACCAGGTAGGAAAACTTACAGATCTGTAAAGTCTGCAAGTCTGTTCTTTGGATTCTATCATGACTCTTGGATTCTATTCAGGATGTGCATTGTGTGGCTCTGTTACCTGTAAAATACTGCATGTGCTTTAAAAAAAATACTTGAAGTATATAATGCTTATCACGAGGAACTGTTTCATCTGTGTACTTTGGTTTAATTTACATAATGAATACACAGGAGAAAAGAAATAAAATCTAAAGTCTCTTATTTCTTAACACCACATAACCGGGTATTTTAATTTATTTAGGAATTTCTGTCTAGCCCGCTAGTTCACTTCATTCATAACTTCCAACTGTACTTGTGAGCATTCACACATAGTACATTCCCAGTGTTCACACAGTGATGGTGATAAAACTTAACTACCTAATATACACGGGGGAAATGTTGAAGAGATGAGCCGATGTAGCAGTTATTACTCTGTGGCAGGAAATGACCTCAACATGAGCAACGTGAGGAAAACAGGAAGTACAATAAAATGCAGAGCTTGGTGCTTATTGACCTCCTCACCATGAGTTTGGGAAATTTATTACAGTGTTTATGTGAGGCAGTATTTAATGTATGTGTTCTTTTTTTGCACAGATCCTTAAATGTTGTTTTTGATATTTTTACACCGCAGGTAACTCTGCCAGAGCACACACCACCAGGAAGTGCGGTCGTTACAGTAACAGCGACTGACAGGGACTCTGGAGACAATGGAAAGATCACCTACAGAGTCATGTCATCGACCCAGGAGGGCTTCTACATTGACCCCAACAACGGTAAACAACCTCTTTGGTTCTTCCCTGATATTTTAAGCTCTCAAAACCTACATCTTTCTACGCCTAACCCAAACCCCTAACACTTATATATTGAAATGAAACAGTGCAATAGCTCTTTGACGTCTTGTATTCCATATCCAGGAACCCTGTTCATCAGTCACAGAGCAGAGTTTGATCCCGAGCGTCCATCAGTCAGCATTGTCATCGAAGCTCGTGATGGAGGCTCGCCTTCTCTCTCATCCCTGACTACCATTCAGGTCCAGATCTCCGATGTCAATGACAATGCTCCTGTGTTCCATCAGTCTGAATACAGGTCCGTCTACATTCACATCATGATGGATGTTTTGGAACATCAGCTTCATTTTCGCTGTTCTTATACATGCAACATTCCTCTGTCTACAGGGCCACAGTTGCTGAGGACACAATTCCTGGGTCAACCATCCTGACCTTTGAGGCTTTCGACAGTGACCTCTCTCGAGAAAACTGTGGCTTTGACTTTGCTGTTGCCAACGGAAACGAAGGAAACGTGTTCCAGATCGAAAGCAGCGTGCGCTACCTGGAGGGGCGGGGCTTTCAAACTGTTGGGACTCTGCTCTTGGCTGAGGGGCTTGACTTTGAAACCAAGCCACTTTACAACCTAACTGTGGTCGTATCAGACCGTGGTGTGCCTCAGAGGAGCTCTAGTGTCGCTGCAGTGATAACCATTGGCGATGTGAATGATAACCCCCCAGTGTTCAGCAGTGCTGAATATACTGTGTCACTGAGCGAGGGAGCTGCCGCAGGGACAGAGATCATACGACTAAGTGCTACAGGTCGGTAAAAGTCTCTTTTCTCTTTCTATGTATCTCATTTTCACTTCTTGTCATCATCCCTTTTTTATGTTCTCTCTTTGTAAATTAATTGTTGTCTGTTATATTTTTCATAGACCCAGACTCAACCCCTCATGCTGAGGTCCAGTATACAATCAGCTCTGGTAATGAGGTGAACTTATTCACCGTGGATCAGTGGACTGGAGCCCTGCGGCTTCAGCGTACTCTGGATCGTGAACACCAGTCCACACATGTTGTTATCATCCAGGCCACGGATGGACAGGGACACTTCACGCTAGCTCCAGTGGTTGTTGAGGTCAAGGACATTAACGACAATCATCCATTCTTCCCAGTGGAAGTCTTGACAGCAAGTATCAGAGAAAACCAACCAGCCAACTCAGCTGTGACTGTTCTCCATGCCATTGACCATGATACAGGGGTTTTTGGGCAACTGAAGTACTACATGGTGGAAAGGTCCAGGGTGGGAAAAGACAGCTTCACTGTGGACCAGAGCTCAGGAGAAATCAGAAGCAAAACTCCCTTTGACTTTGAAAAGGTCAACTCCTTTAACTTTGTAGCAATAGCTGTAGATTCAGGCAACCACACAGCCACTGTCACTGTACAGGTGTTTGTCACAGGTGAGGATGAGTATGACCCAGTCTTCACATCTTCTGATTTTACTTTTGAAGTCCCAGAAGGGGCCAAGAAAGGCCAGAGCATCGGTCAGGTCCTAGCAAATGACGAGGATGGAGGCGTGGATGGTATTGTACTCTACTCTCTTCCCACCAGCTCTCCATACTTTGATGTAAACAAAACCACTGGTGTGATTTTCCTGAAGCTCGACAGTTCAGGCAGCAGTAGTAATAGTGGGTCAGGCAGAGCCAAAAGGGAAACCAGGTTGATGACTCTTGATGTAAGAGCACACAGTCCCCTGGATACATCTCGCGCCTCTACAGCCCAGGTCTCCATCGATGTCACAAACACCAACTTTGGCCTTGCTCCTGATGTTAACATTCTGCTGATTAGCATAATTGCTGTGTCCCTTGGTTTCATTGTGTTGCTTGTGGTCATGGCTGTGGTTGTATTCCTAGTCAAGTCACGGAGAAGAAAGAAAGGGCAGGATACAGGGAACAGAACTGCAGCCTCAGGAACTGCTCTGCAGAAACTGGATGAGTGCAACCCAGGACCTGGAGGAGAGAGGATCTACCACCAGGCTTTGCCAGGGTATGCTGGAGATCAGGGCGGGGCTGGTGGTGGCCCCTACACCAGAGGAGGATCTCTGGATCCCTCTCACTCTAGTGGAAGAGGTTCAGCTGAAGCGGCGGAAGATGATGAGATCAGGATGATAAACGAGTACCCCCGCGTTGCGTCCATTACCTCGTCCATGCAGGAGCACATCTCAGCCAGAGGACCAGACTCTGGAATTCAGCAAGATGCTGACCAGCTCTCAGATATCTCCTGTGAACCTGCAGCTTTGGAGGGCAGCACTTGGTTCAAGGGAAAGAAACTGGGAGGCAGTCTCAGTGGGACCTTGCTCTCTGGCCAACTCCCAGTGTATAGGGATGAAGGAGGAGGGTACCTGGGAGTAGGCCGTGGCCTAAACATTTCCTTACCCAAGGATTATGCCTTCCCTGAAGACGGTAAACCTTCAGTGGACGGTTCCCTTACAGCTATTGTTGCCAGTGATGAGGAGCTTCGAGGAAGCTATAACTGGGATTATCTGCTGAACTGGTGCCCTCAGTTCCAGCCTCTAGCAAATGTCTTCACAGAGATTGCCAGGCTGAAGGATGAAACTGCCCAGCAGAACCAGAATCCCCGCCAACCTTTTCAGCCCAAGCCCAAAATGGATCCTAAACCTAGGATTGATCCTCCACCACTCATCACATCAGTGGCCCACCCAGGGGCCATGTCAGTTCCACCCAAAGTCCCCGTAATTGGAAGGACATTCCCCCATTTAGCCTCACTCCGCAGGTCCCCCATTAGTCATGAGGGATCCATTTCATCGGCAGCAATGTCGCCAAGTTTCTCCCCTTCTCTCTCTCCCCTGGCAGCTCGATCTCCAGCTGTTTCTCCCTTTGGAGTCAACCAGGGGCCCTCAGCATCCATGATCAGCACCAGGGAGCCCTCACTGGACCAGAGTCCTGATCACGAAATGAGGATATGATGTAGAAATTGAAACTATTTAAGAAAGAACTGAAAGACAGACGTCCTGAACGAACCTAGAGATGAAGGTTTGACAGGTTCGCCCAGTGTTTAAGTGTCTGGACCATAAATACATTTCAAGTAGAATATTTGTAGGACTTTCCTTGATTGCCATTAATATAGGAACACACAAAAATCGAACATGTGCCTGGGCTGTCAGGACCAGCCCAACCTTCCAGAGTGACGCAGGTCTCCATGAACTGATCAGGGTTCAGAGGTAAACTGACCTCTTCATGGGAATTAGCTTTCACCATGCCCTGACTGCAGTCAGAGATCCCTTAGTGTATAGATAGATAAATGTGTAGTTTTCATGTTACCTCACTGGCTGGCCAGAGAGTTATGGACCTTGCTCCTCTCTGTGGACATTTTTACACTCCAGTATTAAACTCATCTAGTGGCTGCTTTCAAAATGGAAATGCATGTGAATCACAAAGGAACGATGTGTTCACAAAGACACTCAGTTGCCAATGCATCACACAGAGGAAGGGCAAAGGAGATTGTTGTTTTCCCCCCACCCATACAGAAGACACTTTTTTGATTTTGCTTTTATTTGTGTATATTTTTTATAAGAAATTATGATTTCGAATTCCAGAAATGCCATTATTCCGCACAGAGAGGTTATTGTTTTTTGCGTATTTGCATTTATGTATATTTGTATGTATGCCGACGATATTATGTACTGTATGTGTCTCCTAGGGTTTTAGAGACTCTTGTGACAGTTCTGTTGTGAGTGAGAGGCAGACTTGTGTGTTTTTATCATTATTTATATGAAAAGACTCGCTGCCCCTTCTCCAGAGTAGGAAACGGAGTGCAGCTCACACCATGTTGTGTTGTTACCTTAAGACTTTTTCTCTTTTTTTTGTCAAATTGCAGATCTCGTCAAATCCAAAACAACCACTTTCATGACGTAATCGAAATGCCTGCTGTTCCAGAAGTTCAGCGCTCTATTGCTGTGCGCAGTAATGCACAACAGCAACACAAATTTGTTTTTCAGGGACAGCTACATTTACTGATCACCACTGTGTCTTTGAAAAAAAAAAAAAAACGTGCTTCCAGAAGTGAATCGCATTAGTCATAAAACTTCAGTTGATTTTAATGTGAAGTTTTTCATCTCAGCACAATGGAAACAACATGCGGCGAACAGGTTGGGGTTCTCATGGAAGAAAAGTGGCATGAGTCAGAGAAAACGTAACACATGAGCCAGACAAATGGGAAGCAGCAGCTCGAATGCATGAACCCTGTTGAATGTACAAAGATTTAGCAACCGTTGCAGTATTTATCTCCACGTTAGGTCTCTGTTCTACGCCTTTTATTTCTGTTATTCACACGTCAGGACTGTCAGTGAGATGATGAGGTGTTTCCACCTTCCATGTGTTTACCTCATCAGCTGCACCATCTCTCTTTCCTTTCATCGTTTATATGGAGCTTAAGCAGCCCGAGACAAAAAGCCTTTATGAATGTCCTTTTTCATTTCTCCCTGTGTTTATCCTCCTGGCCTGTTCCTAATCTTGCAGATTGTAATAATTGCAGATTGGATGTCTTCTTGTTTTTGAAAGATGGCTTCTACCTCTGTTCTTTGTTCAACATAGCCCCGCAAAACCGTCTCATGCGAACCTGACACTGGTTCATGTGAAAAGTACACACGCCATGAGCCTAACACTAGCACAACATGTTCTCAACTCGTAATCGCGCCGTGTCAAAAGCATCTCTTGGATTGGAGGACCTCCATTTGGAGTTGGGTTTGGAGATGAATGCCAGTGATTGATCAGTGGATCAGTGGCAGAAGAAAAGAAGCTGTACATGTATTAAAAGCAAATAATAAATTCCTACTGATCTCTTTTGACAAACTGGAGTCAGACAATGTTTTTGTGTTTTCAGAAATCAAACAAAGACTCTGTGGGAACAAGTGGAAAATAATTAAGTTTAAAACAGTTCCAGCTATATGGGCTGTGAGGGGCAACCTCCTGGATCTGGAGAAGAATCCAGTGGGTAACAAGAGAGAGGAGCGGAGCTGGGGACCTGACCTATATGTCCAGTATTGTCGCCACCTGGCAAACGTTCACCTGGATGTGTGGCTGCACAGTCCACATGGTTTGCAAGACAATAAAATCACAAATTTACCAATAAACCAATAACTACTCAATATGAAGTGATTTTACTTTTATATTTTGTAAAATATCATTATACTGACTTTCCAACCTGAAAAGTCTGAAAAGGCCGAAAAAGAAAAACTGAAATTCAGCCAAGATCTAGTCAACGGCGGATTCAATTCTTCCAGCTCATATAAAGGCATATGATGTTGATATAGCTGAATAATTACAAAATGTTTATTTCATATGGAGCGCAGACGTGTTTGCGTAGCTGCTGGGGATTTCTGCCTCATTTGGTCATCGCGCACTGCCGTGCGGTGTTTCTCTGTTATTGTTTTGCACTGAAGGAGCTGAACAGGGATTTCGACGAGGTGCAAGCGAAAGAGCCAGAGACAGAAGCTGCTGCGGTGCAATCGAGACGTGCATGAATTCCCGGTTAATGAGAGGTGATGATGAATTTGCACAGTTGAAATGCAAACCGTTAGTTGAGCACTCGCAGACATGTGAAGTACTGCAATGGTAAGACATAAGACTGCATGTAAATCAAATCTATTTAATACAATTAGAGTGTGTGTGTGTATAATTTATATATATATATATATGTGTATATATATATATATATATATATATATATAAAATTTTAAAGCATATATAT
>JAFBJQ010000166.1:421393-464407 GCA_016785345.1 Trinectes maculatus
AGTCTCCCCAGCTGATATTGGCCCAGAACCAGCTCCTACAGGCACCCGCAGTAATTGGCCGGCTCCTTAGCTGCAACGTCTGGGAGAGATCTGTAGAAGTATGTCCCCTGAAGACCTCAGGATGATGAAAGCCAAATCTGAAATCCATGGTACAGAGTGATATTTGTGTACGTGTGTGGGTTTGTGTGTGTGTGTGTGTGTACGTTGTTTTTTTTTTGACGTTATAATGGTTGTCTGTGAGACAGCTGTGGACAGCTGGAAAGACACAATACAGAGCCAGACACCCCACAAATTATTAATAATTGACGTGATGTTGGAAACCTGTTGAACTCTTGGATGTTTTATCAGAGGAATTATTGGTTAATCAAGTCAAAATATGGATTTTATCATCCACTCTCTCCCTTATCTCGACTTGAGCTTATTTGCTCTTCCATTCTTTTAAAGACATATTTATCAAAATAGGTTTTCTTACTTTGGGTCACGGGGATTCGAGAGACCAAAAACTCTGGTTTATTTTACATAAAATATTTTTTTTACGTCTGAGATTTTGTCCGTTCTTCTCCCGCTGGTCAGAAGTCAACGCGGCTTAGTTGGGAAAATGTGATGTCATATAGCTAAGTGCACCGTTTAGAGCTTAACGGCATTTTAATCATAATCTGATGACAACTGTAGCGTCGTTTGCTTATGTTACCAGGATGTTGTTCATCACGTCTGATCACACCACACCCACACAGAGTACTAAACCTTTTTTTAAAAAAAACACTTGTGTGTTCACAGGTACGTTATTAGTCAAGAATGCTGTATATAATGTTACTGAAAAATAAGAAACATAATTTGAATCCATGTTTTGGAGGAGCTTATAAAACGTCTATCAAGTTTTAAATGGCAATTAAGGACTCTATTATTTTATTTGGCGTATGTCATACAAAAGACTCAAGATACAAAAGACAAAACGCCAATTTTAAATACATGTACACCGATCAGGCAACGCATTGTGACCACTGACAGGTGAAGTGAATCACACTGATGAGCTCTTCATCATGGCACAGTACAACAACAACAACAACAACAACGCAGCTTCACGGCACAAAACAAATGATTTGATTCATATAACTTCCCCACTTTCACCAACAGCTCTCGGAATCTGTTTAATTCCCACTGCCGGACGAGTCATCCCAAGAGGCTGGAACAGAAGTGAACGCTGTGGAGAAACACAGTTAAGTACTTTGATCTTATTCACCTCAGTGTCAGCGCGCTCTGTTCGGCGCCATGTTTTCTGTCCCGTGGGTCTGAGTCATCCGCCGATGCATCGCTCCGGGAATCGAGGCCGTAAACGTCGTTAGTATCCAGGTGCTCTCTCATCCTGACTTTGATCAGAGAAGAACAAAACGATTAATCACTCGCTGGCGCGTAACTGCCCGGCAAATAAACAACACGTGCATGCGGCTGTTGAGGGGGAAAAGTTGTGTGAGGTGTGTTAGTGGAGGAATATTAGTGAAATTACCAGCTGTCATGAATGTAGGTCAGTAAAGAAAACAGGAAAGCAAAGAAGAAAAAAAACGGATAAAAATCAATATTTATGATATTATATGATATTTCATCTGGTTTAAAATACAAAATCAGCAAATGTCAGGAAAAACATGAAACATTTAAAGCTTAGGTTCCATTCATTCTGATGAAATACTAATGAAAGCGTGTGAATGGGTTGTATCACTCTATCCTCTGTGTGCACACTGGTGGTTTCAGCTATATGATCATAGCCTATGTGATTCCTGGTTTATAGTTTTGTGCAGTGACTTGCGTGACTCAGGATCCAGAGTGGAAAACCAGTCGCCTAGGCTTTTTTTGGCTCGTGGCCTTTGAATTGCTATTTTTAGTGCGTTTTCACTGTTGTTGTTTTTTTGTGTGTGTGTGTGTGTGTAGTGAAATAAGTGACAGGAGAGAGGAGCCAGCTGAGTCAGTGGGGGCCTGGTTCTCGTTTGTGCTGACCTTGTGCTACAGGACGGCTTCACTAGTGTCACTCACGCTTCACACAGCAGGAGGGAGGAGGAGGAGGAGATGAGAACAACCTGTTGCTAAGTTACCACCGAGCTTATCTGGATTCACATAATATCTAACAGAGCCAAAAACACAGGTCATTCTGTGAACCATTGTTGATTAGTGGGAAATGATGTGAAGATGTGAAGGGAACAGTTCCACTGAGAGTACGATGCCGTTATTGCCCTTTTAATTGCCATATTGACGGAGCGCTTAACGCACGTGGGTTCACGTGCTGTGAAAATATAGCGGCATTAATCAAAGGCTGAATAAATAAATTCCTGTGTGGACGTCGGTGCAGAGCAATCAGTCATCAAACTGAAGTATGATCGTATCGAAAACAAGAGCTCCTGAATGTTTCTGTGTGAGTTAGTGCAGGTATGAGAACGTTCTGATGGGATGTCAGTGTGCGGTCGGTCGATTTGTCTGTCTGTTTTCAGAGGGCTGAGAATAGCATAGCATAGCATAGCATAGCATAGCATAGCATAGCATAGCATAGCATAGCATAGCGTAGCGTAGCGTAGCGTAGCGTAGCGAGAATAGAATAGAATAGAATAGAATAGTGTAGCGTAGAGAGAATAGAATAGAATAGAATAGAATAGAATAGAATAGAATAGAATAGAATAGCGTGGCGAGAATAGAATAGAATAGAATGGAATGGAATGGAATAGAATTGAATTAAATAGAATAGAATAGAATAGAATAGAATAGAATAGAATAGAATAGAATAGAATAGACATTTTTAAGAATCATTTCTTCTAATTATTTTGTGATCTTAAGCCAGTGAACTTAAATAAATTATCACAGTATCATCTGGCTTTAATTCATTTTAATGTCTATTAGTAGCATTTTAAACCAACTCCTGCGGTTTGTTGATGAAAATTAATTGAATGGCAACTGGAATAAAGTTAAGTAATAAATCCAGGTGACATCGGAGCCACCAGTAATTTCAACTTTCACCAGTGTAACTGCACATGGTCGCCTGTTTCTTCATGATCTCACGCTCTGAGCCGGAATGAGCCGCTCAGACGCGACGCAGGTTGCCGCGCCGTCGGCCAGCACATTAGAGGGTGGGGTGCCGTCCACGTTATTACTTCTTTATTTGCATGAATTACAAGTCTGGTTACTAAGACGGGGGTGAAAGGTCACGTGGATGGCACCCAGTTGGAAGGTACAGAGGAAAGGGGAGGGATGCTGAGTTGGTGTTTGCCAGGATTATTCAGTCTTCCCATCACTGAATAAGTCCGAATGGACATTCCTCTCCCTCCTGTTTTAACTTTATTCCCTTTCTTCTTATTCCCTTTCTCCCACTGTGTATTTGAACAGTGGGAATGGGCACTAGAGGACTCTGAGTCCTTACTTGCCTTTTTCCTCATAAAACCTCCCCAACCTTCTCCATCTGTCCCACTGTCACAATAACCCCCCACCCACCACCACCACCACCCCCTTATGTTTTCTCCCAGCTTCTTTTCTACTCTCTATATTTTGCATCCGGGATGGGAGCCAGAGGTCTGACACAGATACTGAACTAAAGAAAACACTCCTGCCCCTCTGTCAGGAAGGTTAAAGCAACACTGTGGGCAACGGAGAAAAGCAACAGGACAACAAAACCATTTCTTTTCACACACACACAAAAACAGCAGGGAAAAATGTGACTCCAGTGGACACGGAATATGTTTCACATTATGAGCCATTATGCTGATTTATGATTGATAGATTGATAGACTATGAGTCAAGCTTTTTTTTTTTGCTTCCTCTTGAATGGAAAATTAAATCTATAATACTGTGCCAAGCCTTTTCGGCACGTTTAAAACACCACAGTTGCCTGTTTGTTTCCCCATGGCTCCACATATCATGTGATTACATTTTCCCCTGGTATGTGGAGTTCTGCAGGGAGGTGCAGGTCGCTGACCCCCCGCTGTCAAGGAAATGTTATGCATTATCCTCTGCAGGTTTTTTTTTTTTACATAAATACAATAACTACAAGCTTTGCTTGTGGGCTTGCAGTTGGCATACCGTTCGGATTAGCTGTCCGCTACTCACTCCTGAGCTAAATCTCCTGCGTGTAAAGCTTTGGGATGGATCCAATAAGAGCAGAACAAATCAGTGGAGACGTCTGATCTCCGAGCGTCCACGTCGTGTTTTGCGTTTCGGCCATACGCGGCGAAAACAATCACACAGAGCGGTCGTGTTTCGAAGCCGCAGAGTTCTGTTTTCCTCTTTTACTCCCGCTGCCGCATGTTATCGGACAAGAATTTATTCCGAGTGAGCCCGGCCGTGAATAATTAGTCTCTGGTGGTGAGCCAGCGCGCGGCCACTTTTTTTGTGGAAACTGTTGTTTGCTGGGTTTTGTTGCGATCCTCTTCTAATTGGGTCGATTTGTTCCCTGGCCTTTTTGATTTGTGTTTTTTTTTGAGCGGCCTCTGTTGTTGTTGTTGTTGAAATGTTGTGCCTGGCCGGTGTGTGCCCGTCAAGGCTGAAACAAGAGTCTCTCCAGGAGAGGACGAGGAGTCCAGCTGCTTTGTGGTGCTCAGATACAGAGGCAACGTTAGACGACTGGAAACGTAGCCAGTAGTTCACCCTGCAATCATCATAACTCACAAGTGTAATAAATATTGCTTGATAACAGGCCATAGTCGGTGGAAGGCTTTTCTCTTAATACATCTGCACATGGCGCAGTTGCAGTGCTGCTGGATGCTTTTATTGACTCTGACATTTCAATTCTTCAATGGCAGACCAGCGAGTTTGGCCAATGCACATCAAACCGGAGGTCTCTTCCATCTGAAGCTGCTGCATGTTTATGATGATTCAAATTCAGGTTTGAATTAAAAAATGAAAACCGAGTTGGAGTCGGAGTCTGTCATTGCTGATGTTTTCTCTTATTCACTTCGTTATCTGCCGTTCCCCCCTACAAGTCTGTCTGTTCCTCCAAACCGTTGACTTACTGCACTTATATGTGCATCAGCTGTTTACACCCAGGGGTGGCGCAACTGTTCGCGTGGGAAGCATGTGATGTTTTGCGTTTTGCTTTTGACCTTAGCAATAAATAAACCAAGATTTGAACCGATTGAATTTTAACATGCGAAGTCTATTAAAGATACATTTTCATTATCTGGTTTTATGGTGCCAACGCAGCGTCCTTCCTGCGCTGCGTAGCAGAATCATTCGTGCTATGAAAACTATACAAATTCAATATATTTTTCATAACACGAAAATGAAAACAAGTGTTTCCAGCCCTCTGCTTCTCCTCAGCGCTAAACACTTGCAGCAACCTCTCTGTCTTCAGTACAGATGCCCGGAGTGGAGAGGTAAAACAGGGAATTAGGGAGTATTTGCAGTAAGGAGGGAGGTGGGGGGGCGGGGGGGGGCAGTAATATGCGGCTTTCTGGATCAGGCTTATCACTGACGCAAGCCAACCGCCTGTCAGTTCAGATTAAAGCCGCGGACTGAATAACTGCTCCGAGCACAGAAATTTTTACTCAACACTTTGTTTGGATGAAGTTGGATTGAAGAAGCGTTGCTAAGCAGCACACGGACTCCACATCTGGATGATTCTTTTGACAGGGACACTTACGTACAGCAGCATCGTGCTCCTGAGCTGACAGCTGATGAGGCTGACGCTGGTACTGACATGCGAGTCATCACAATGTAAAGCTTGATTGTTGCGACGTTTTTTTTTTTTTTTTACAAACCTAGTTTAGCTATAACCACAGTGATGGCTGAGATATATTTCAAAACACAACATACATCACAAGTAAAAAGAGGGCAATTTTTGTTTCCTGTAAAACGCATGTTTGCCCTCATATTTTACTGTTGTCGTTACCTGTCAGGGCTGATTTGTCAGCGTTAAAGCAAACGCAGACATTGTTGGCTGACGTCAGCGTTAACTGGTGTCACTCCACTCTGACAACGTCAAAGCACGCGGTTGTTGAACAACGCTTTAGTCTTGATGTCACTGTGGTATTGATGCAGGTAAGAGTATACATGTGGCACCGCCTACAGTGAGAACAGCTGAGAAACAGCATCTCGGGCTTATTATATAATAAATCATTACTGTAAATGACTGCTGCGGGTTTCTTTGAAAGGACTGAGTCACTGCAGCTGCCAGTAGTAGTAGTAGTAATAGTAGCTGAGTCAGGATACTCTGGCTCCTGTGTTTGATTAGAACCGAGTGTCTCGGGGCTCCACATGTCTCCCACTGTGTCTCTCGCGGGCTGTTTCTGTGAAGAAAATAAGAAAAGTAAAAAAAAAAAGGGGGGGGGACAATCTGTTTTGGCCTGCATGACTAATGAAACCACATTTCTTCTCCCTTGCACGAAAGGGAGCGGGAGAAGTTGGGATCGCGTCACTGCGGGGACATAAAATCATATAAATTAACAAGATTGGGGTTTTGGTGCGTCCAAAAAAATGCATATAATCCTGGATCACGTCCACTGATTTACAGCACCGCTAAGCTTTGCATGAGACTGATTCCACTGATGCCGTCTGTGTCTTTGAAAGGTCAGGAGATCGGAATAGGACTGTCCTCGTCAAGGTGGGTGGCTCTGCCTTCCAGGTCACTATTGGACCAACTCGTCTTTGCTCTTATAATGGATAGTTGGACTCGGGAGGGATCGTTTGGCTTTTAAACCGATGACAGACCTGGACCACAAAATAGAGATATCAGGCTTAGCGCGATGTGAGTGATGAAGGTTTAAGGGGAGAAGGGGTGGGGTACGCTGTAGATATCTTTAAGGTGTCCCCACGGCTCCCACGTTTTCTGTCATGTCCAGGAAGCAGGCTGCATCCATGATCTCAGCATGAGATTTCCCGTTCATCACCGTCACCTCCCCCTCTGTCCTCTCCTGCTGGACCTCTTTACTTCCCCTCTCCCCAGACCCTTATAGAGATTTAGATAGATGAACCTTTTCAGAGTTGTTCTCCATCACACCTAAAGCACTTTGTCTTTATGCGTTACATCTGGCGCGGAAAAACATGGACTTAAAAACTTAATGATCGAGGAAGAGCGAGCGATGATCGAATCGGCCGTCAGGGTGGGAGCAAAATAACGCAGGGAAAGAAGTGTGTCTTTGTGTTTCGTTGTGTAAAGACACAATGAAACATGCTGCTTGTCAAAGCTTCAAGGTTTGTGCTCCAGTGGTGTCAGTGTGAAAGATGGCTGCACGGTTACTGTTTTCCTGGACGGACGAGGGAGCGTTGGATGCGGCGTTTGTTGGCTTAACGGTTACCAGTAAAACATAAACACGAGTCACTGCCAAAGGAGGAGATACACAAAGCGCTGCGTCTATATATCTGTTTCACACTTAATTAAACCGTTCAGTAGGTCGCGCTGACATGGAGAAAACTGGGAGAACGTCTGCATCTACTCAGCTGACGAACTCACTTCTATCCAGTCTGACAAAAGAACCTTGAGAGCCCCTTTCTTTTCCGAGACGTCAGAACTCCGTATTTTATCCAAACATTTATCCCGTTTTTTTTTTTTTTTTTGATGTACTGTCACAGTCTTGTGACCTGTGTAAAGACGAGGAGGAGACGAGGAACAGAACGGAAAGATCTGCCGCTGTGTTTTGAGGTTGAACGTTCTTGCCGAGCTACAGGATGATAGTGACCGAACCCTCGGTGGTGATGTGTTCCACAAAGGTCTCACCGTGATCTTCAGGATTAACTGTCACGCCTGAATAAAGGCTCTATTTGCCTTTTGTATCATGTGGCGATTCCACTTTCAGAGGAACCTTCACGTATCTCTGTCAGATTTGTGATATTTGTTCCAGAACACCAACACTCAGCACATGCGGTTGCCATTTGTATGCATGTTACCATAGACAAAGCACCATATCCCCTCACATTTCAGGAGAACTACAGGAGGGATCTGATTTTTGACAGCAGGCAAGTTTTGCAGAAGATTTCTGCTTCGGTGTTGTGCCTCCATCTGGCTCCTTCTCCAGCTTCTCATGGCCCCCGCTGTGTGAGTCAACCAGGTTGTAAGGGATACGGTTTGTGGTCATTCGTAGCTCAGATGAACTGAATTCCTGGCGGCGTGGCACGGCACTCGGAGGAACAGTGAGATGTCAAGGCCAGTGATGCATGAGTGAAGGAGGTGGTGGTCGGGGGTGGGGGGGGGTCAACCCTAGCGATTGTGTGTTGGAAAAAGATGGATGAGGTGAGAATTCCGCTCCATTATAGAAGCAGGTCAGAGTGAAACAGCTTTATCTTCTTCAGCGACTTTATTCCGCTTACTTCTTCTTCTTCTGCACTGTTTTAGCTGAAGGTGTCATTAGCCGATGTTGTAGAAATGCTAGCAGGGCAACCCACATTGTTCTCCAGGTTGGTGAGTACTAAGTACGCAAAAATAATTAAAACTATAATTAAAATGCAAATTTTTTTTTGTTGCAGCTTGAAATGTTTATTTGAATTTTGGGGATGCTGCCTGAATAATTGGTCTCCGTGGTAACAAGCCATCTCTTCCACTAAGCTTCTAAACGACTCTGTTGCATCTTTTAAAACGGTCCAGCGGAAGGGAACAGCCAAAACCGACGTTGGCATCACACACTTTCATTCTGGCCCTTGACGTGGAATAAAAAATGAGGGCGGAGGACGGTGTAATCCTCCAGGGCAGCAAACTCTCGGGTCCAGGCTGTTAAAAAAAAAAAAAAAAACCCACAAGGCTGATGCTTCAACTCAATCCAAGCTGCCCGGCCTTGTGAATGGTATAGTGTGTGAAAAGTGTGAGTTTGGACTCACAGCGGTAGAATTACTTCACTTTATGCGCTTTTGTTTTCCGCCGAATGATGAACGTGTGAGAGACTGTTCACACAAGAACGGCTGAAATCCCCCTGCTGAAAATAAATCATACACAAGTGCGGCGCTAACTGATGGAGAAGGTGACCAACACAGTGAATCTCTGGAGAGCGGAAACGTTGAAAACAGCTTAATACTTTGCGTGTGTGTGTGTGTGTGTGTGTGTGCGCGTATGGCTATACAATAAGCACATCTCACTATAGCCACACTATAGCACTATAACTCATGGTGCAGCCTGTGTATATGACGAGAAGCTAAACACGCTAAACGTTATTTAGGGCAGCGTCTCCCATACCTCTTATACTGCATCCAAAAACACATACAGTAAAAAACAATGCAGTGATTCCAGTTGGTTTGTGTAACAAAAGTATATTTTCCCACCTATATGTTTTCTTTGTTATGCTCTCCAGGGGCCCTGTGGGAGACGTGGCCCATTTCAAGGGCTGACAGCCCCCAGAGGCCTGCTGTATGAATGGCACTGTGACTCGAGGATGCAGATGGAGGTCGTATCGACGCATGTTTGTGGCGTTGAGCGCCGATCGTGCAATCTGCTCGCGCACTTTGCGCAGCTCGGTGCCAAAACACATTGTGAATTTACGCGGGGCTAAATACCGCGGCGGGTTATTTGCCTGACTTCTCCTCTCAGGGTCATATTACAGATGTGTATGTTGCAAACATCATTCATGTCATCCAAGGCGAGGGAGAACAACCGACCCACTATCGTTGCTGTAAGTTATTGTGCGCTCGATCAGCAACTGTCAGCTGACCTCTAATGAACCATACGCAGCATTGTTTAGCTGCGGCGCTCAGACATCACATTGTTTTCGCTTTCGGGGGGTTTCTCTCACGCTCGCCCCGCCACTGTGGTCCGTCTCTCTAATACCACTCAGATGACCTCACACAACCAGACCGGGCCTTGTTTACGAGGCTTTACGCTCGCCGCACGTCTTTGTACACAACGCGGGGAGTGCTCGCACGTCCATGTTCAAGTGCGCTTGTCGACATTTGTAAGTCGCAGACTTCCAAATGTCGTTCCTGTTCCTGCCTGTGGTTTAAAAGCTGTGGGTGCAGGTTGTAGAAAACTGGACCGGGCTCAGAAACGGCGAGCAGAACGAACTCGAGGCCAAGACTTCAAGTGGAAACTATTCCAGGCTGAAGTCCCATCTGCTTTCACTTTAGACTCTCAGTCCTAAACTAAATAAAGATCCCTCCTGAACACTTTTATTGCGCTTCTCCTTCTATCCATCCCTCTTCCTCATCCCCTTTTCTCAAAGATCGTCTTTACTTTGCCCCCCCTCCTCCCCCCGTCCCTCGAGTTGTAAATAAAACTGTCCTTTGGTGTTCATGTTTAAATGTCCCCTGGTAAAGGATCTGATCCCACTCATGTGCCACTCTCTGGGTTGCTTTTTACTTGTTTACTGTGACGATTTTTACATTTGTCTCACCTCACATGGTCAAATGGTTGATGACTGTTGCTATATGGAAGTTAATTGTTGCCCGTCTTATTGTGAAAAGGAAACGATTTGCTTTGAAGAAATGGCTCCGAACCAAATATTTAGTGGGAGGCGATATTATGTACAAGAACCAGAAAAGCCCATTGTTCGTGCATGCGTGTGTTTGGATCTGACGTGTGTGCTGTCATCCAGTTCAACAACACTTATCAATAAATTAGAGAAGAAACACAGAGCAATAAGTGGCTTTACTTACAGCCCGACGCCAAAAGAACAATGCAGTCATCTTTTATATTTACATCCGAGTCAAAGGGAACAAAGCAGAGATATTCTCCGCTTTACAACTCCCTCTTTTAAGATCATCATCTCATTTTACTATACTCCTCATTACTGTTTGAGCGGTTGTCGTGGCAACGATTGTCTCCAGCTGACATTTATTAAAGACATCTTTTGTTTTTAAACTGTTCCCAGCAGCTCAAACAACCGCAGAGGAGCACGGCAGCGTTAAATACCCCAATCAATTTGACAAACAGAATTGTTGCGCTCGTGGGGCCCACGCCATAATGAACAGCTGCGCCACGAGAGCCGCAGAGTCAACACCACGGCTTTGAGTCCCACTGGGATGAAGAGCGCCGTGACTCTGGTGCTGCTGGACGTCGACCAGGAGCCCTTTGAATCCACGCTGAAGTGTCTGTGTGTTCAGCGTCGACCGAGGCGAGCTCCTGCATAGTGAATCATATCCATCTGCTGATGTCGTTCCAGCGAGCTGCCTTCCACTACCTCCGCCCTGCACGGCGCAGTTTGCATTGTCGCACTCTGCAGCCAACGCAATCACCGCCCTAACTCCCAGGCATCCGCCGCGGCCTGCAGCCAACGGAGGCGGCGTTTTTATTTGTCTAAACAAACACTCTCCATTTTTGATGTTAGGTCTGTTTGAGCGTCGGATAACACGCCCCAGTGGGGGGTGTGGAGAGGTTGGTCACTGAACAAAGACGCCCTCATCCGCACAAATAATTCATAAAATGAACGGAACACTCTCTGGTGAAGAGAGAGATGATGTGGAATCTGCGGCCGACCACACATCCCAGAGAGACGTTTGGTGTTTTTCTTTATGGGGATGTAATTCTGTTTACTGATGCGCGGTCTGTCAGGCTGTCTCGGGCGTGGTATCGCAGGTCACCCGAGGGCGGGCGGCGCTCAGAGACGAGCTGGGTTGAATGTGACCGCATGGGCTGGAAGTCAACGACAGACTGATCGCACCGCCTCCCATCTCTCTAAATCTCCCCAAGGGACGCTAACCAGCCACACGGGGCCGATGAATAAGTCATGAGGTACAGACGCGTTTTCATCTGAGGCGATCCTTTTCCCATTACTCCTCCCCGATTTAAATTCAGTAAGCGAGCCTCCATTCATTAAAGCCAAATCGGCCTGTGTCCTTTCGGCTTTATTGGAAGAGATGCACACTTGCCCTTGTCCTTCTCCTTTCCCTCTCCTCTGTCCCCCCTCCCCCCCGGGGCCGCTTGTGCTGAAGTGGGCAATTTATCCATCGATCGATTCACTTGTTTGTGTGTTGGCCCGACACGGGGGAGCATGGTTTCTCCGTGGGGCTCTCGATTAGCCACAGGGAGCCCAGATTAGGCCAACTGATCCAGTCAGATCCACTGGAAAACAAAGAGAAATCAGGAATGAGTTGACAAATGAGGAATATAAATCGATATTTACAAGCAAAGTCAGCTACTTTTTCTTCCATTTGTTTATTACGGATAGTGTCGGTGTCATGCACTCATAGTCAGTGTTTTGGCTCAACCCCCAGAGAGGAGGATCTGGATGTGGATATAGAGGTCAAAGGTCAGAATCCATAGTGCTTAACAGGGGCGGGAAAGGTTTCGAGAATGACTGACCGTGAGAGAAAAGAAAGCAAACTGGGATGGTAACCTGACGCCCCTTGGAACTAATTTATTTAAAAATGTGCAGCGCATCGGGGAAAAAAAGAGAAAAAAAAAAACATGAACCGGCTTAAAGATCAGAATGCAGCATGACTGAGGAGAAGATATACTGCCACACCATCTTCCTGTTTTTTCAATCGCATACCACTGAAGGCCTCACACACCTGGCTCTTCCCATCACACATGCTGTCTCCAATTTACAGAATCGTTTTGTTTCTTTTCTTCTTCTTAATCCTCTAAGCAGAAAACTATTAAGGACATAATGAATGGCTGGGGAGAGTTTTGCGAGATTAGTGCTTTGCATGCCTGTGGCATCTCTGGAGCCATTAGTACATTTGATTGAGTCCATATACTGAAACCAGGCAGCGTTTCCACATGCAAGAAAAATCAATCCACTGTTGCCTTTGTAACTACGACGTCAACAATGCAATACCTGATTTAGGGTCAAAATATAAAAATCTGAATTTTTTTCTTGCCATGTGACCATGTAAAATCAAACTCTGAGCTCAAAGGTAGACATGAGCACTGTTTTTGGTTTGAGCCTGGCGCTGGTGTTCCTTGAGAGCAGGACGGGCATCTGAGGAGGACGTTTGGCCAGAACGTGGACCATATTCCTGAAGAGCTTTGTGCACAGAGCAGTGGAGGTATGTGGGCTGGCTGGGTACTGGATCTCAGACTGGATGTTGTGGAGTGACCTGCAGACTTGATGACTTGATTGGGAGCCAGTGTGCAGGTGAACCGGTGGCACCAGGGATCCCGGAGGTCCCGCACGCCCAGCACGCAAACAACCAAAAATAACGGATAATAAAGGAACACAAGCCTCAAAATGCAATTTCAGTCAAATTCAGCATCATTTTATAACAAGGAGGAAAATATGTATGAGCTTTGGCAGGAAGAGATGAAAATGGAATATGCAATCATGCAGACTGGAGGCCGTAAATCATGGTAACATCATAAAACATGAGGAAAATGCTTCTGGTGTGTGGTATGGGCGTGTGTATGCACATGTGTGAATGCAAATTCGCAGATCTGCCCATCCCAAAATACGTCCAGCGCGAAAAAGAAAGGCTCCGAAGGCAACATGTGC
This sequence comes from Trinectes maculatus, assembly GCA_016785345.1. Taxonomy (NCBI): domain Eukaryota; kingdom Metazoa; phylum Chordata; class Actinopteri; order Pleuronectiformes; family Achiridae; genus Trinectes; species Trinectes maculatus. The sequence continues at coordinate 434,713 of JAFBJQ010000166.1, forward strand.
ATCTATTTTGGGTCAGAGCTCTTTGCCAAGTGTGACTCACAGGACTCAAAAACGCAACCTTTTTTTTGTTGTTGTTTTAGATTTATGACATTGAATCAGCGGAGAACAAAAAGGGAAACGTCCATTGGGTGAAACGTGTGCGTTTCAAAGGCCGTCTCCATGAATAACAAACATATCACTTTGTGTCTCTTCCTGCGTGTGTCCCAAACTCCAAAGCAGTAGTCAAAGAAAATGGGAAAAAATGGGGAAAAAACAAAAAAACATCAACTGATGGATGATAAGAGACCAAAGCATCGGGCAAAGCAGGATTTCAGACAGAGTTCTCTCTTCTGGCCGTTTGACCCTTTTCCATGAATGAGACGAAGACGTTTTTAATGTTTATATTGTACATCCTGGTTTTAATTCAGCCTGGCAGTGGTAAGACTCTTTTCTGTTCCACCCTGTATACCGTACATCCTCGCCTTTTCTCCGTCACTATGACGACGACAGATGTTTCAGCTGCAGGGATAAGCCGCGATGAAAAGCTCCGAGACGCCAGGATGAGCCGTGTCGTAAGCCGCGCTCGCCCCCGGGATAAAGTTGAGGCTGTTTTCTTGAACTTTTTCTTTGGTGGGAATCAAAGACAAATTCGTCAGAGAGCGTGAGGGTCACTTTGTGTTTGGGGTTCGTTTTGATTGGTTCAATCTCAACACTGGATCCAGTGAACATACCATCTTTGTGGGGTTCTGCCGAGGCCGCGGAGGGAAAACGACACGTAAGATTCTCTAATTATTATGATCTGTGGCTAAATGCAAACTGAGATAAAACTCAGCATGTGGGCAATAAGAAACCAAGACGGGTTTATGAACAATGGTGCATTACTCGAATCCTGGCCTGAAAACAGTTGGGCATTATCAGTGTGGCCACACACACACACACACACACACACACACACACACACACACAAACTTCACAACCTTCTAAACCTCATTCACAGGTTTTCATAAACTCTGCAGACATTCACAGATTTAGTCCAGGCAGCAGAGAGAAATTACACCGTGACCATATATGGACATTATTTCTCCTTATCTACGGCCTCAAACGCAGCCATGTGTGTGAGTGTGTCTGTTTGTGTGTGTGTGTCTGTGTCTTTGCATGCACCAGTTTGAGGTTTGAGTTTACGTGAGCGACGTTATTTACCTGACGTTTTTATTTCCTCAATCGGCTGAATGGGCTTTAATAAAGTGGTCGTGCATGAAGGTTATAGAATTTGTCTGAGTTCAGGTCGTGGGGAGAGTTGTGTCTTTACAGGTTAGATACTGCAATATGTCAGAAAGTGTTTTTACTGGTATTGTTTATGGGGTGTTTTATGATATGAACATAAAAAATCTTTTATGTAAATATATATATATATATATATATATAAACTCTGCATATATAGTATATCTTGTTCTTGGAGGTGGATGTCCTGCATGTCGTACGTATTATTCTCTACCTAAGCAATATATGTCACCATGTGTAATATCAACTTTATTTTTCCTGACTGCCTTGATTATAGACAATATCATGTTCCCCTCTCAAATATAATTTTTGGGGTCAAATCTTTAGCGTCCGCCTCAGTGCCCAACAACAAAATCAATGGAAACTGACAGTGCGTTATAACTCCTCCATTTTACAATGTCACATGTGGTGCTCTCAATCCAAACATCATGTCAGAGCCGTGCGGTTGCGTTCCAAAAATGCCGCAATCCCTCATCCACCAGAAGGTTTTCTGGATTCTCTCTTCGTGGAGCCTGGGATGAGATGTGGAATGAGTTTTGAGGGAATGCAGTGATGAGGAAAATTGGGAAAGTGCAAAATCTGCAACCGGGAGAGAAGTCATCTGGACCAAAACTTCATTTCTGACCTGTAATGTTCTGTTGGTGGAGCATCTCTGTGATGCGGTATTGACTTCTGTGACCTATTACTCCGTCCTTTGTTGACCTTCCATTTGAATAACTTTGCCATGTGAGTTCATTTGGATACGTAATCTGCTCCACAAGCAAGAAGCTTAAAAATTAGTTATTTCAGTGGCTTTACCAAAGCCCTGTGAGCTCGCTATAAATTAAACCTTCAGGAACTCGCTTCCACAGCTTGTGTATATCCGTTTTTGTTTTGTTTTTTAACGTGTGTGAGGTCTCGCTGACGTCTTGTTACCCCATCACAGGTAGAAGAATGAACTCCCAAATCCTGTATATCTGGAGCTATTGGCTCGTGACGTTGTTCCTTCTTTTAAGTTCATTAATGATTCTCTGGAACGGGCGATTTCAAAACACACAGCTTCCTGTGTCTGCAGATGAATGCCAGCACGGCCAATTTCTCCCGCTGCAATCACTTCAGCAGCAGGTAAAGGGCAGAGGTCAACAACTGGCTTTTGCCTTATGTATTATCATCCGTGAGACAGGGAGGCTGAAATTAGGAGGAGGAAGCGCAGGGGACGGATGATGAGGAATGCAAGGAAGATGGGGAGAGAATATTTGGCTGGTCTTTGCAGGAGGGAAGATGGTCTTGTCGTCGTAAAGGCTTTTCGAGGGGATGTTTGCTCGCCCTCTTAATGGCTTGAAAGGACTGGAGGCATCCATCTTTCTCTCCACGCGTTTCAGCGGAGAAAGCCCGAGAGGAACGGACCAACTCGAGCCTTTGACTGATTGCACAAGGTCCAACAGATATGGCCCGGCACACATGGAAAAACACCATTATTAAAGTAAATTATCGCGATGGAATTTCCATTACGCGCACAACAAGTGGAGATATATACGGCAAATTAATAAAATCCCATGAAACCAGTTTAGGTTTTAATGCACTTATCAAAAGGAGCATGGGATTTTATGTTGAATAGAACTTAACAAAACATATTTCATCACTTGATCTTTAGAAATATTAGCAGATAAGCTATATATTTTTGTCGTCACGATGCCGTACGAGGTTAGATGGTAGCATATAATAATAAAAAAAAAAATCACATCTATCTCTTGTGTACATGTGGATATAAACGGCACATGCAGGCTATAATTTCACCGCTGCTGGGAACAACGTGTCTCTGGAGCAACATACGCTCCGAAAGGAATGTGAGCGCGCGTGAGGGAGCGGGGAAGAAATCCCGAGACTGAAGAGAGGGGGGAAAAAAGGTGAAATAAAAACACACTTAATATAAAGAGATGGTAAAATTAGATGTCAAAAGAGTGAGCATGAATGCACGCGTGAATCACCGTTTAAATCGTTCCCGTTAGCCGCCACGGAGCGTGACTGGTGACAGTGGTCTGTTTGCCAGGCCTCCGACATGTGGAGCGTGGCACCGGGGTTGACAGCCCTGCCTGAAACACGAGGACCAAATGGACCTGGGAATCTCTGGAGGGCTGGATAGGATCTTTCTGCACCTCCGTGTCCTGCACATCTGGACGACTGCTCGGCTGTTAGGGTATAAAAGGGCTGAGAGAGGTGAGGGGAGGGTAAATGTTGTATTCTGGGGCCTTGAGATGACACATTACAGAACCACGCAGCTGATCTGCGGTTTCTTTTTTTCCCCCTAAGTGCAGATTTTCTACAGATTTTATAAATTTGTGAAGATTTATTGGCGCGTAATATGTGGTTAATTTTGTCAGTCTGGGGGAATTGCTGCATTCGGAGTCGTTATTTATGTGTATATGTATCTCTGCAGTGGTATGCTTGCTTCTTGACACGCTGGTTATGTCGCTGGTATGTTTGACATAAAGAGAAGCAATACGGTAATGCTAACATTGAGCCGTAGCCTGATAAACAGACACATTCTTGGCTTTGGATTTTATATGAAATGGCAACAGCGCACGACAAAAATGTCTCCTGACTGCCTCTATGGGACTGAATGTTTTTAAGTTTGGATGCCATTAAGATAATGGATAGTGGTGCAGTGGTTAGCACCTGTACCTCTCTGTACCTGGCTGGAAGGTTCCCTGTTCGAATCCCAGTTGGAAGGTTTTCTGTGTTACCAAGTACTCAAGCTCCCTATATATTGAGGTTAGTTTGATTTAGGTTAATCTCTTAAATCAGTGGTTCCCAAAGTGGGGGCCCGCCCCATTGGGTGTGGGGGTTGGGGGGTGACGCAGTGCCATTGCAGGGAATGGGGGGGGTTGCGGTTATATTTTTGCACAACAAACCTTTAGGTTTTTGTTCTTTTTTTTCTTCTCTCAAGTAGTTTATGAGGTTTGTATTAATGACAATGTGTGAAATAAAGTGCACTGGTGTCTGAAAACAAAATATGTGTATGTGTGTCAGGTTTGTGGGGGAGGAGGGGGGGTCGCGAAAATGTTCCTATCAACCAAAGGGGGGCCCCAGCAGAGAAAGTTTGGGAACCATTGTCTTAAATGACTGTAGGTGTTAATACAAGTGTTGTGACTAGTTGTTTGTCTCTGAACATCCTTATTGTGTTTGGATGTTTAGGTGCCGCTGAGCTGAAAACATTTTTTTCACAGTACAAGACACTCAAACACTTCCATCTTTACTGTTATTAATCAGTCCTTTTTCTGGTTGCAAAGGTTTTTTTTTTTCTCTCTCTCTCTCCCTCTTCTTTTCCTCCCTCAGTGTCACCTCCAAACAGTTCCAGCTGAAGTGCGTAATGGAAAGCTCGTCACCAAACCAGACTGGGCTCAGCGCACTTCAGGCAGACTAATGGGTCTCATAAGGCCGAAGAACATACATGTCGGCGAGGCGCTCCGACAGGGACCATGGACCAGTCCACGAGGGGCTGCGTGAGGTTAAGGGGTCGTATTAGAAAAAGGGAGGAGAACGTGACGCTAAATCTTGATAGTGCTTTCATACACAGGCATCAACGTTTAAAAGTTTTTTCGGACAAAGCAGAGCGAGGAATGTGAAAAAAAAAGGTGTTTCCTCTTTCATTGTTACAGCGGCCTACACAGCATGACGGCCTCATAAACCCAGTGACTGCTTGGTGTTTTTATGTGGCGGCTCGTTTGATTACAGCCCATTTCTTCTCTCCCACAGCCCCACCAGGTGGCTGCCCAGCTCTCCTCTGTTCAACCCAAACCCACTGTGGTCCCGTAACCACCAACGGCACTGACGACACCGAGGTTAGTACAGGGGCGTTTGGGCTCACGGCGAAAAAAAAAAAAAAAAACGGTGGCTTCGTCAGAACCGTTTCACACTGGGACATCAAAGAGGAACCTTTGAGCTCCTCATTTAGAAAGAGGGTTCCTCAGGATACACAATATGTTGGAGGTCCTCTCAGCTCCTAACCATTGCATTGGAATATTGGTTTGGATGGAAATCCCAGGGTCGGGTTTTGGAATGATCTTTTCCAATGACTGTTGTTGTGTAAATTCAGTGTGTACACTTGCAGAAATGTAGTTTATATATGTTTATATATATATACATATGAAGGTATCGCAACAGGGTCTTTTATCCTTTTTCTACATTTGGATGTCCATTCATAGAATTATCAGGAGGGCCATTCATGCTTTTATTTTATATCTATAATATACTATTTATTTATGTCAACACTGTTGTCCACTTCATCTTTCTTGGACTCACTGGAGATGATTCCAGCATGAGCTCACTAATCCCATAGGTACGACTCTGGAAGACGAATCACCTCGACAGTCTCTTAAGATGTCACTTCAGGAAGAATACAAATCAGCAGAAGAACCTGAACTCTCATTAACCACTGATTAACTGCAGCTGGTGTAAATGTTTGGGAGATGGCTCTTGTTTATCTTACTTTTATATGCATTTCTTCCTCCTTTTATGATTATTCCTATGGATCCCCTGCTTCCTGGCTGGATTAGTGTGTTTGCTTTGATGTGGCCGGTGCCCAGCTTTGTGTGTGTGTGTGTGTGTGTGTGGGCAGGCCTCTCACGCCTGTGTGTGTGTGTGTGTGTGGCAGGGTTGAGGTGAAGGGGTACGTGCGAGCCCCCTTTTTAATCTGGCACTGTTTAGATGTAGCGCGTGACCCCGACTGCACCATAAACCAGGAGATCCAAGAACAAATACAGCTGTGAAACACCGCTCTTGGCAACTGAGGCAAACATTTATGATCACCGCTTGCTCAATTGATGTGTGTGTGTGTGTGCGCGCCCATTATACAAATGTGCTTTGTGTGGTTTTAACACGCCACAGTGTGTCTTCTGCCAAGGACAGGTAGCTGATTTCCAAAACAAAATAAACTCAGGAAGAATTAATAACGTCTCCGGGAACATTGAATGCTTCCAACAGTCCAAAGGCCTCAATGTGAAACACTAAGTCTTCACAACCGACAGCAATATCATGTTCAACCTGCATCAATGTTAAGACTCGTAATATGTTTAATGAAATGACCTTGATAAGAAACGTTATTATTTCACTTAACGGTAAAAGAAACCTTGTTTATACAGTTCAGGCTAATATTAATGTGGTAATTGTTGTGAAGCGGTGTGGGGAATGCATTGCTGCTAATTGTAATCAATCAATGCTACGATGAGTATTAGAACAGATTTTTTTCCCCCAAAACTTTAAACAATGCAACTTCATTTTTAACCCTTAGACAAAAACACGATAAACTCGAGGTCCGCTCGCCAACACTGACAGGAATTTAAGCCGCATCTTGGCCTTCCACAGCGGAAGGAAATTGCGCAGGTTGTCGTGGAGACAGTTCATTTGTCATCCTTAGGTCACGTGTTGACAGATGAGCTACTGCATCTCTGTGACAACTAAGGAAACTCAATCAGCCGAGGAAGAGGATGTGATGTGGGTGAATCTCGAGTTAAGATTTGTTTGGCAAATTGTTTTTTTTTTTTTCCCATCACACCAAATTGATCCAAAGTGAGTAACTTATGGAATGTAAGCGTGGTGGAAACGTTGACCTTTCACTGTAAGCACCGGGGGAATGATTTATAGCACTCGACTCTGAGAGCTCCTGTGCTAATATTATAGCTCGGCAATGCACTCGCTTTGCAAAAACAGAAGTACGACACCCTGCGAGGAAAAAGAAAAACCTTGAATGGCAATGACCTGTAATATTTACCTATGGTGACTCCTGAATGGCTCGCTCACAGCTACACAGGGCCCCGCGCACCTCGGGGCACAGGCCGATGTTTTCCTTGCTCCTGATGCAGAACAGATGAGATTGACTTTTTTTTTGGGGGGGGGGATTTCTGTTTGCCGTTGAAAACATTGGGAACGCTCCACACTCAGTAGCTCCATGGTCGGGCGAAAATATTTAAACTTGGATATGAGTCTTAAAAATGCGTTTGAGGAAAGTGCGTCGGTGTGTGTGTGTGGCTGCCTCGCAGGAACTTTTCCTGCATTAATCAAGCAACACAGCTTTGGTGTTAAACAACCACTGTGAGGTCAGACAGGCTTTGTTTGAAAAGAGGGTGGGGTGTCCATCTACAACGTAAACACTTCAAACAGAACATCAGTCTATTTGCAGCGTTTCTGATTAGCTGATGAACATAAGCAGTCAGGGCTGGAGGGGTCTCCGGGAGGATATCCATCAGTGTCACTCGCTCGGAGCCCAGCGCTGACTGGCAGGTTCATCACGTCTTGTGTTCAGAATGGGCTGAAGGCACCACAAGTGGCTCTTGGTGGGTCGGCCATCCTGCAGTAGATCATTAAATGACAGTGATGGATGGTCTGGTCATCAAGACCTTTTTTTTCTTCACAGGATGAAACATCAAGCATCATCAACTTTTTATCTGAGTTGTCTCTTCAACGATCAGATGTTGGTCTGCAGGAGCTTCTCATGATGCCTCCTCTATGTGGACGTGGTTCTATATTTTAAATTTGTGATTTGGCGCCACCATGAGGTGAAATTAGGCATTGAACATGCTGTGTCCTAAGTACTGAGTGCCTGTGTTGGAGAAATATTGTGAGGAGCTACTCATATGTGATGCAGCTATAAGAAATTATGAAAGTTAAAATGTGAAATGCATTGACATTTATTTTCTTATGTCTATAATTAGCAGAGAGCATGTTTGCATGGACGATGAATGTTTTTACATGAGTCTTGTCTTTGTGTGACTCTTCATGTGAGTCAACAGGTGAGTCTGCACACTAATGACTGAGTAAGGAATAACATCCTGTGTTTTCCAGTAAGTGGACGCTCCGTGGCCAGACTCACAATTCGTGTGGTGACTGACTCACTGAGATCACAAACTTTCTCCGCCACTTTCTTCACCTCTGACCTTTTGAAGAGTGAAATTGTGCTTACCTCTTCTGCGTTTCACATGCTGACTCTGCACTTTCCAGCAGAGGCGGGTGACGCACACATTTACTGCGTACACCTTATGTTTGTGCTATCCCTGATGTTTTCACACGAATGTTCATCTGTGTGATGTTTGTTAAAATTTGACACAAATTTCTATGATTTTACCACAGCTGTGAATTGAACTAATACGTAATCGAGTGTCTGTGAATGGGTCATGTTTTTTTAATGGGTGCTTTTGTTTTTATATAGTTTTTTCCCCTCTCATGTATTATACTATCTACCACTTCTTTTTGTATTACACAGAGATAAAAAGTCATGTAGCTGTAGTATATTTAGAAGATGAGTCAATAATTAGACTCCAGTCCAGTAAATCAAGGCTCAATACATGATGAGAACCAATCATTATCATAATTAGAGGAAATTGATGGTAAGCGGCCAAACTGGAATGGGAGTGTAATGGCTGGAGGCTATAATTGGGCGGACAGCAGAGTACACACACATCTGCAGTAGCAGCAGCTGCAGTGAATTATGTTACATGTTATTACACAATTTGCATGTTTGAAAGCCATAAAACATTTTGTTGTATTTAACTTAGGGTTGAAAGGAGGAAAAAGAAATCACACAAAAGACCACAACATCTTCAATCAAACAGGTAGTGACTCTGACTGGCATCAAAGAATAAAAAATAAAAAAAAACACGCTGACAGCTGGAAAACTCGTTCCTGGGCTATTCAGAGACGCTTCCATTAGTCAAATGTTCCCATATGGAATTTTACACCCCTTCCCAAAAAAAGAACCATGAGTTTCTTTTGGCTGCACAGTTTTTACAGCTTCCTACCTATTCATTAATGAAATGTTCAGTCTTTCCCCCGCTTTCACTTTCCACCTCCTTCCTCAGACTCTGATTGCCTGCAGAAGTGGTTTGAAACGCCTCACCCTGTCAGACTGTGTGTAAGACACCACCCAGCACACTTAACACTGTTCACTGGCAGCAGGCCGTTATATATCATACATTTACGATAGATAGATAGATAGATAGATAGATAGATAGATAGATAGATAGATAGATAGATAGTGCAAGTGCAAAATTTCATATGATTCAAGTGAATTTACTGATGCACCAGTAGGGGGCAGACTATCTTAGACCCACTAACTTGCATCCAACTCTTCTCTCTGTTTCTCGGGGCGTGATTGTAAATAAAAGAGTCACACATGACTTATCGCGCGAGTTAATAATCAGCCATCAGTGTCTTACTGAAACCCGCACACGTCACCTGCAAGTTCCAATTCTGGATCACAGCGCCGAGTAGAGTAGAGAAAATCGAGAGCTCCCACTCCGCTCGGAATTCCTGGTGCGCTTCTTAAAAGTGATGGAAAAAGTCTGCTTTTTACTTCTTGTGATTACAATGTCAAATAGTCTGTAGTTTAAAGATATAGATTGTTGCATTATAATCTACTGTGCGTTTGAAGCCACTATTATGCTGTTGACAATTGTGACAGTTTGTTTAATATTTTAATTTTTATCATAAAGGTGACAAATAACTTTTTTATGTATTGAATGATAAACAATATTAATGCCATTAAAATCCCATCAAACCCTTTCTTTATATATATATATATATATATATATATATATATATACACTTGCTTTAATGTAAAAGCAGTTTAGCAGAGGTGAAAGTTAGTACTGTAGTTGGTGGTTTTGTTTTTGTAAGGAGTGATACATCTTCTTGTAAATAGACGGGTCGGCGTGCGTCTGCCAAATGAATCCGTCCATGTCGTCACTTCCGTATAGCGTTCCTCCTCGCTTGTTTGAAAAAAAAAATTAGTGGATTATTTACGACGCGTCCTGGACGAACGCAAGGACAAGAAGACTTAATATCAGATAGATAGATAGATAGTGCAAGTGCAAAATTTCATATGATTCAAGTGAATTTACTGATGCACCAGTAGGGGGCAGACTATCTTAGACCCGCTAGCTTGCATCCAACTCTTCTCTCTGTTTCTCGGGGCGTGATTGTAAATAAAAGAGTCACACATGACTTATCGCGCGAGTTAATAATCAGCCATCAGTATCTTACTGAAACCTGCACACGTCACCTGCAAGTTCCAATTCTGGATCACAGCGCCGAGTAGAGGGAAAAATCAAGAGCTCCCACTCCGCTCGGAATTCCTGGTGCCCTTCTTAAAAGTGATGGAAAAAGTCTGCTTTCTTCTTTTTGTGATGACAATGTCAAATAGTCTGTAGTTTAAAGATATAGATGGTTACATTATAATCTACTGTGCGTTTGAAGCCACTATTATGCTGTTGACAATTGTGACAGTTTGTTTAATATTTTTTTTTATCGTAAAGGTGACAAATAACTTATTTATGTATTGAATGATTAATGGCCCCATGAATTAAAATTAATTAAAAACACAATCAAACCCTTTCTTTATATATAAACACTTGCTTTAATGTAAAAGCAGTTTAGCAGAGGTGAAAGTTAGTACTGTAGTTGGTGGTTTTGTTTTTGTAAGGAGTGATACATCTTCTTGTAAATAGACGGGTCGGCGTGCGTCTGCCAAATGAATCCGTCCATGTCGTCACTTCCGTATAGCGTTCCTCCTCGCTTGTTTGAAAAAAAAAATTAGTGGATTATTTACGACGCGTCCTGGACGAACGCAAGGACAAGAAGACTTAATATCGACATGTCGTTAAAATATTATTAAACGAGTGCGCTGCAGTTTCCTACGGACGTATACCCCCACCGGACGGACAGAAGGATACGTCCGTCCCGTCTCCGCCGCGGCTCAGTTGGGATGCACTGGCGTTAGCCTGCTATTAGCTCGCTAGCTTCCCCGAACATCGTTCAAACGACGGGACCAAGCACACCGTGAGTCAGACCGTTTATCGGCGAACATATTACCTTCTGTGTCGGTCAAACACACGTTTTAGCCCATGTGAAGCAGCCGGCTTCAAACTATAAACTCACCTGTTCAACATTTTTAATCGGCTTCTTTCGAACATCTGCATGTTTAACCTGAAAACAGGCCTATTTCTTGTTGGATTTATCAACCCGGGTTATGTGTATTGTACATTATTAAGAAATCCCTATTGACGTTATGTGTTTTCCATACGTAATATATCATTGTGTTGACCACATTGCGAACACTGGAGTCCAACGTAGCGTTAGCAGCTACAGGGGCAGTAACAGTACACCTGTGCTGGTGCACCTGTAAGGCTCCCAGCCCTGTGCTCACGATCAACCCCCTTTTTGTACAAGAATATAAAAATACCATTATATATTATGTTATAAAACAGTCATGCAAAATTACATTGTATGTTCAATTCAATAAAAAAAAAACTTTATTTGTACCCAAGAGGCAATTTTAAGGAATGTGATTGCTCACGTTTTATGTTTTTTTTTAAATCTACCCATTACTAATAATAGACTGTTGTTAGCTATTATTAGATTAGTCCCATGCCTTTTGACATTGATTCAGCCTGGCTCTAAGGGACTTGACTGAGAGACATTTACTGTGTTATTCAGAGGCACTTACTGGGGGCTACATATTAAGGCTAGATCAAGGCAGCAAAATTTCATTGATCGATTCTTGAGAGTCATTGGTGAAATAGCTTTACTCAGCGTCTCATACATCAGATAATTAAGCAGAGTTTTTTTTTTAATCTCAAAAGCTCTGACTCAGACGCAGGAAGTTGTCTCAGAGGAGGGGTTTGTTTTGAGTATCGATGGGCAAGAAAAACACATCTATCCTTAAGTCAATAGAGATCTGTCGTTTTTCAGGAAACAGATGGCACATTGTGAAGTGTACATTTGTGATTGGAAGACCAACTTAGGTGAGGTCAGAGCAAATGTAAACATGCCTAACTCCCTTAGAGCATCTGGGCTGGTTCCAGCCAGCTACCCAACTGTCATAAACCTGTCTTAGAGTAAGGTTCGAATGTCTCTGTGCTATGCGGTTGCAATTAATTTTCTACAAGTATTCTTATTTATTTATTTACTTCGCACTTGTGTTTATTACAGGTAACGTGCACAAAGTCAGTTTAATCTATAAAGTGTTTCTGTGGCTCCCAAGCCGTGAACTGCTGCAAAGCGGAGTCGGCCAAAATCCTGCCTCAATCAGCACAGTGATTTAAAACTCACGCAGTCTGCAACCGATTAGGGATCAGACTTTCTTAATCAGTTGTCAGAGATCATTGTAACATTAGCAGCTGATAATTTTCCACAGATCGATGACCTACCTACATCTAGAGTTTCCAGGTCTTTTCTTTTGGCTTATAGAACATGACATAGAATCATGTGTGATGCTACGTGAGGCAAGCGAACGCAGGTCGACCAATTTGGACGACCAGACAATGTTGATGTAAACATTCTGTTGTCTCGGCTCTAGGTGGAGTGTTTTGTGAGTGGGTGCTTCCAACATAAGGTCCTTCAATAGAGTAGTGTGGCCACTTCAGACTGCTCATTGTGGTGGGCTTTCATAGGTGTGCTGTTATTATGCTGAGCAGTAGCCTTGCTCTTTGAAAACCACCTCCACGCTTGTTTGTGGCCATTATATTCCCATCTGCTTAATGATTTGGCTGTTTTGACCAGGCTCTTTGGTCTCTACTCTTCAAAGCAGAATTAAAGCCTCACTGTTTTCCAACATTTACCTTTTTTTCACACTTACTGACAGCAGTTTGTTGCATCCTCCCTCTTTCCTTTCAGAAACAGTGCAGTATGACGGAAAGCATAATGAGTAAAGCTGCCACAATGGAGATCCCTATTAACAGTAATGGCGACACAGGGACACTGCCAGAAGACGACAGCCTTGAACAGGTGGGTCAGTTGTCAGGATGAAGGGTACAACTTTCTGATACCAACCTGCCCATTTTCTTTTATACCTGTTTCAATCTATTATACAAGAAAAGTGTGCGCAAACTGTTTGTTTTTATTAGCACGCGTTGCCAGGACAACAGGAAACAATTTGCATCCTCAAAACTATGTCAGCCGACTGTTATAACACCGTTTACACCACAGTACGACGCTGTGGTAAAATGTCGTGCTGTTATTCTCTCATGTTGCCTGTGCCTGTATTCACGCGAGTATAATAATTGTTCTAAAACATCTTTCCTTATACACTTAAATATTTTTCTTGGCCTAGAGTCGACTCTTTTTAATAACGCACTGCCTGTCTTACACCAGTTTAATGTATTGCTTAGCTTGCTTAGCTAACAACTCTGGGAATAGACCCTATTGGGAAGTCAGGTGTGGGAGTTCAGGTGTCTCCTTGGGAACCATTTGTTCCCATTAACGGCTGGTTCCAGGTGCATCTCTGGTGTATTTGTGTAACCTGAACACAAGGTGTCAAACTCAGGTCAGGGGGAGGTATATATTTACAGGAGGCATATACATATGTTTTATTTTAAAGAAATGGGTTTGTGACAATTTGTCTCCACCCTTTGTAGGAGTCACAGAGTACGAATGGAATTAGTTGCATGAGTAAATAAGACAGAACTGGTCTCTTATATTCCTGCATCCTGAGGCACACCTTGTTAGACAAACAGACTCGAGATCCTGGTGGCAGTTAATTGTTATTTACTCACCAAACTATAGCTGTGAGTAAAAGAAAACCCTACCTTTTCACAGGGTTTGCTTTGCGAAGTAAGTATGCAGCCCCTTTTTGTCAGGGCTGCTGCAGTTTCATGTTCACTAATGTGTTTGGCTTTGCTGTTCAGTGCTGGATGTCAACCAGTTGTCATAGCAACTCTGCAATTAATCTGAAACTGTCGGTGCTTTGTCCTTGGGTGAAATCCCCCTGAAATCAGATTGATATCTGCCTGTTAACGGCTGCAGCAGTTTGTATCGCAGGCTGACAAGTTAAAGAGGAGCAGTAGATGCTGTAGCATTGTGCTCGGATCAGGATGGGTGGTGAGTGGTGATGGGCAGCTTGACAGCGACAGATTGGACTGACTGTCAGCAGCATCCTGGGAAAGGCATTTGATGTATTACAGTGGATAACTGGTGTCTGACATTTAGCAGCATTTTTAGATGCTTATATTGTTTTACACATGATTGGGGGTGCTATTATTTTCCAAAAATATTTTCCCTGTGGTATTCTAAAGCATGACCTCTTCTCCTCAGCCCATGTCAGTCATGCTGTGTCATTTTGTAATCTACAACATCTGCACAAAAGCAGACAAGACCTTTACACATGCCCGTCGGACCTCAGTGCCCTGTGACAATAGGATGATTGTGCTACGACTTCAAGGTGCTTTAGTTTCCATCATCACAGGGAACATCCACTGTGTCAACAAAGTATCCAGGGAGGGATCAGTATGTGCGTCAGTATGTGTTCTCCCACACGGACAAGGAGGAGCACTGAAAAGGGACACAGACTGAAATAAAATGCCCATGTCTGCATGAGGTCAAATGCTGAAAAGTGTCAGTTTTAGCGGCAGGCTTTGGTTCTGTTGCTATGATAAAGGTTAGTTGGTTGCGTATGGCACAACTCAAAATAAATAGGCAAAATACAGCGTTGTGGAAATCATGGTGTGCTAGCTGGTGTTTGGGAGTTCAGCTTTTCAGGGTGTGCAGATGTTTTTAAAAGATTTCTTCATTGTTGTTCCCTGCCTTCATTTTATTGTCACTTTTAATGTCTTTCCAGTGAATATCTGACATTTTGCATTGTTGGATTAGAATCTGTATTTTCTTTGTCCAGACAACAATGGACCAGTATGATATCAATGCTGTGTGAAAGATATGCTACACATTGTTGTGATACCAGTCATCGTCACTGCTCTTCATCTCCCTGCTGTGTGGACGTCAGTAATTTCTGTGCAGTTTCTTTCACATTGTTCTATCTTGTTTCATGACGTCAGTCGTGGATTTTTCTTTTTGTCCCCTTTCTTTTTTTATTTGTTTCCTTACTCCTTTTTTGTTCTTCTTGTGTTTGTTATCCCCCCCCCTTCCCCTCCTCTTCCTCCTGTCCCGTCCTCCTCCATCTCTGTGCAGGCTGCAAAGCTGCAGTGGAGCTTAGATGAGAAAATAGGGAGCTCCAGAGGCACCAGGGTGAGACGGCCATTTGTGTGTATTTTTATGTTGGTGTGTAGCACTGCTCAGTGGTTTGACTTCATGCTGCATTAAATTGCATTGCAATTCTATGTTGGTGTAGCTCTCCAAATGTTAAGATACTTCATTCTTGTGGCAAACCACTGTGCAGCTTGAACCGTGTTCCCTGTTAACTTAGTTCCTACTAACTTTAGCTGGAAGTAGTCTCCTCTCACAGGAGACGTGTCGTATGAGATTTCCATCAAAATAACAAAAAAAAGCTAACACTTAGAACTCAACATTTGTTCAGAACCATCTGAGCAAGCTAACGTAGCCCTGATTCTCTGTCTCCACCTGGGTGATGTGTGTGTGTGTGTGTGTGATCCCTTCATTTTCCAGTGGGTCCCGGTTGATTAGAAATCAAACTGATAATCATTATGTCACATTAAAGCTGTGATGCTGGTGCGTTTAGGCTTCTTGTGTCCTGTTCGTTCGTGTTTCCGTCATGGCACAAATGGCAAGTGTGGCATCTCCATCACCGCCTCAACAAGCAGAAAAGGCTCTGAAGTAGAGCTTTGATGTATTTGAGGAGAATAGATACATTATATTATGCTGATTTCCTCATCTTTGAATGTGGTTTGACTCCTGACAACATTAATCACAGCTGCTGCCGACTACGACTTCCTCACAGTAGTATTAAACACAGTCTTTGTGTTTGTTTACAAGAGGGAAATTGCTACAGCTTTCCTCCATAGCTTCCCTTCCTTTCAAAATCTTACCAGAGAGTCTTTTCAGGAAGCGTCCAAAATGTTATTCTCTTATTTAATGTTCGGGTGGAAGATATGAGTCTCTGCCCATCGTAGAGTTACTGCGTCATGTTTTTTTTTTTAAACAGTTAAAACAAGAGCCGCAGGCACAAGGAAAATTTAAACCTGTTTGTTTAATCCTCACTTTCGCTTTGCCAAAGTGAGAAATTGTTCAGGCCACGTAGTCTCTCCTCATAAATCTCTTATGGATGTTTTTTTCCGTCTACTAGATGACACTAGAGCAGGGAGGCAGACAAAAGAAAACAGTGAGTGCAATGAAAGAAAACACACAAGATGGATCATGTGGCTGCTAACGCAGTTCCTCTGTTGATCCAGAGCTATGCTGAAACCCGTGATGGTGATTGTTTTGGAAGGGAAAAAATAGTTTGCTCGAGCATTTCCTGCTGCTTAGATCATTGAAGTCACGGCTCGGGGTTGGACTCCACAGCTGTGGTACAAAAATCTTCTTGCAACAGCATCACAACTAAAGACCCAGCTCAAATTCTTGGTTACTATAATCACAGACTGTGCACTTTTGTGGTGTCTTTCTAGTTCTCCCTGTTGGTTTTCACATTATTAGATAAAGTTAGACAATGTATGAAGATTGTGTTTTCCATCTAACCCTTCCTAACATAGTAGTGTTTGTCCCCCCCTAGTGAATGTGCCTTGAACATAACATCGTCTTAACACTGTGTATGAATATATAACACACTGAATCTTCTGTTTTGTTTCTCCCCACCCCAAACCACACAAAACCTTTTCCTTTGTGCTTCTTTTATTATTTTTTATTTTCTCATTTTGGACCTTTCCAGGACCTGCAGCAGGTGATGGTGTCGGGTCCCAACCTGAACGAGACCAGCATCGTATCGGGGGGTTACGGGGGAACAGCAGAGGGCATCATCCCCACCAGCTCAATCAAAGGTAGAGTCCTGCTCCACTCCGTCTCTCTCTCTCATTCATGATGTCTTTTCAGTCTCTACTCAGCCAAACTGTCACTCTATTGTTTTTTACTTCTGTAATAGACTTTATACTCCATCTCTGATTTGGGAATCTTCTCTAAATTTCTATACTCAGTGTCAGAGCGAACTGAAATAACTTTATCTCTGCTCCTGTTTGATGCTAATATCTCTGAATGTGTATCCCACTCTGTCTCTCAGGGCCGGCTGTACACTACAATGTGGAGTTTAACAAAAGGATCCCAGTTACAGGATTAGGTAGCCACTTAGACCTAATTATCACAGATGATAGAGAACTCATTTCCAAAATGTGATACCATTTTACTGACGCAGGATATTCAGTGGTGGCTGATAAGTAGCAAAAACTTTTTTTCCCTTTAACCACAACACAGAAAATGAGACGAATGGATCATTTTCACATGAGGGATATCTCATTTTGGAACGATGTTCTCTAGTCTCTGCTTTATTTCTATGTAGCTCAGAAACTAGCTCCTGTCTGTTTATATTATTTTGTCTTCTTTTCAGAGGAGAGAAGGGCAGTGCACTTATTTCTGCCTGCTGCTCTTCTCTGGGCTTTTTACTGTCACATTATTATCGTAACATATTGTTCCTCTATTTCCCTGCTTGGTTTCTTGGTGGGTTCTCACTTTGTCCCTTTTCGCAGGATCTGAACTTCCATACATCAGATATTATTGTGACAACCTATGTAAGACTTTTGAGCCCCCTCCATTTCTCTGCCATGTTTATTTGTCATTGAATAAAGGCTGATTCAGTTGATTCAGTGTCACACCATGTCGCACTGCTGTGGATCAAACTGCCTCCATATTAACTGTCTCTCATTTGTCTTCATTGTTGGATGATTGACGTGGACTAAATGTTGCCTTGTCATCTTTGTATTTGTCTATCTCTGTCCTCCACCTCCTTTTCACACTTCCCTCCTACACGTTCCTCATCCTCCTCTTCTCCCTTTTGTTTTCTTACATCTCCCCGCTCCCCCCCACAAACATCTTTCTACGTTATCGTCCCATTTATGGCACGAAGGTTCATCTCCGATGATCCAACTTAAAATCCTCTAAAAGAAAATGCCCATTATTTAAAACTGTAACTAAATCCCACTCCTACACAGTGTCCATCATTTTTACCGTCTTCTCAAGACGTCCTGGCAAAGTAGAGTTTCCCCAAGCAGGTCTGAACTGGAGAAATGAGGCGAAAGTTAAGTGGTCAAACATTTAACAGCCTTGACACTGATTAACCAGGTCACCATTCATCTGCGACCCGAAAATATCCCTGCTCTCTATGGCTTTATTAACTGTTATTACAACTCCGTAAAATTAATATGGTGTCTGTGATGTTAAAGTTGTTTCCCTCAGAATGTCCAATTTTTCCGGCCAGTTTTGTTCGCCACATTTACCCGCCGCCCGCTCACTTTTTCCCTCTAAAGCATGTTTTACAGCGTTTTGTAGGGGCTAGTGGGGAAGGATCGGTCAAGCAGACTTTTTTAAGTGAGATTTAATCAATCTATAGTTGTTGTTTTCCTGTATTTTTATATGTGGGTCTCTCCTCTCAGGGTCAAACATGCACCACAGCAGCAGCAGCTCGTCGTTGGGGGCTAAAGACATGACCCGTGGTGTGGCTGTGGAGAAAATAGAGACGATGAAGCAGTGGGGTCTCAACACTTACAAGGTATCTCTGATGTGAAGAACTGTTCCCCATGCCAGTTATGAAATATGACAACATCAGAATGTAAGTGCTTAACATTGTTACTGAATGTTTGTATGTTTGTTGTTGTTGTGTCAGTGTACAAAGCAGATGCTGTCGGAGCGTTTTGGTCGGGGTTCCCGGACTGTGGACCTGGAGCTTGAGGCTCAGATCGAGGTGCTTAGGGACACTAAAAGGAAATATGAGAATGTGCTGCGATTGGCCAGAGCGCTGACCAACCACTTCTATAACATGGTGCAGACGCAGCATGCGCTGGGTGACACCTTCGCTGACCTCAGTCAGAAATCCCCCGAGCTACGGGTAAGACCTTAGAATTTCTTGATGATCCTTTTCATGTTAAAGTTTCTTAGTTTCATAATATTAGCTGAGGAGGGGGGTATTGGTGATTTTTGTTATTTCCGATATAAATACACATGTCAGTTTTATTTAAAGAAGATATATAAATATAGTTTGTGTTCTGTTTTGTGTGTTTAACGCTGTGTTTGTCTGTGCAGGACGAGTTTGGCTACAATGCAGAGACTCAGAAGTTGCTGTGTAAGAATGGGGAGACTCTACTCGGTGCCATTAACTTCTTTGTGTCCAGCATCAACACACTAATCCACAAGACCATGGAGGATACCTTGATGACAATTAAGATGTTTGAAAATGCTAGGTAAGGATGTGCAGCACAATAATGTTTTTTTTTTTTAAATCTAAGACTGGATGAAATGCAGCCTTTCAGTGGAGGATTAGCAAGGCCAGTTATATTTAATAAAAGAACGACACAGGTGGCTTTGTATTATGTTCTATCATGACACTAACACGGTCCATTGAAGTCTACTGTGTTTTAAATTGTGTTGTATTTACCAGTTGTCTACTTTTCTTATTAGACTGGAGTTTGATGCCTACCGGGCCGACCTGGAGGAACTGAGTTTGGGTCCAAGAGATGCTGTGGCCGTGGCCCGTATAGATGCAGCTCAGCAGCAGTACCAAGTGTATAAGGAAAAGTACGAACGTCTCCGATCGGATGTCGTCATCAAACTCAAGTTCCTGGAGGAGAACAAAGTGAGTTTGTGGTGTGTCTTCTTCTTCTTCTACACAAGACAAGATAACACACACGTTCAACCCCTGTGTCTTTGTCTTCCAGATGAAAGTGATGCACAAGCAGCTCCTACTCTTTCATAACGCCATCTCGGCATACTTCGCTGGCAACCAGCAGCAGCTGGAGCAAACGCTGAAGCAGTTCAACATTAAGTTGAGGCCTCCGGGGGCCGACAAGCCCTCCTGGTTGGAGGAGCAATGAGAGGGCCTGCTGGACCTCCTACAGCCTCCCTCTTGACCACCTCCACTTGTTACCTGTTGAAACCCCCCACTTGCAGAGGACGGCTACAGAGGGAGACCTACCTGTATGTCGATGTTTGGTGTAGATGAAGTTCGGAGAAGAGACTGATTGGACGGATGAATTACAGGGTATCGGTGACGAACGGGCTGACACAGCAGGAAACAACACGGCCAGTTTCACAAACAGTCGGGGGAGCAGGGGGCTTTCAGTGCCTCTCTTCCCAACTTCCTTTTCTCACTCTAACTAGTCCTCGTGCTTTGTTCCCAGAGGAAACGGTTCATCTCTTCTTTTCCTCACTCCCATTTACCCGACCCCCCTTCTATTTAAACACTGTTTTACTGTGTGCGCTTGTGTTAGCCATTTTTGTGGCTATTATTGTACTTCTCGAGTGCTGAGTTAAAATTCATCCCCGCATCATCTTAGTAAAAGAGACAGATAAGTAAAGGAAAAAATAGAAGACAAGGCCAACGCATCGACACTCTTCCAAACCTTATCGCTCTCGCTCTGGTGTGCCTCCTTATATTTGAGCTAAAGTACTGTAATCAAAAAAAGAAAATTCTTCAGCCTAGACATGAAGAGGATGTGTGTGTGGTACACTGGAAAAAGGAATGCGCAGACATTTCCAACTAAATACTGTTTCACTTTTGAAATAAATATTATATTATTATTTGTAGTTAATTAAAAAAAAGACCATATTATGTTTAGTCTAGAGTTTGGTTACTTTTTTTTTTAATTTTCGAATCATTTCAGTTCTCGTCAGTCGTATGTTTTCATGCTTCAGAGTGAAGAACAGTTTAATGTTAAGGCAGGGCCTGTTGGTGCTGCAGAGTTAAGTCTGTAATCATCACAAATGCAACAGATTTCAATAGTTACCTAAAATTTAACTTGATGATTTGAGTCACCGCTGTCCAAAGTTTCTCTCGCATGGGTGTTACTTTTAATTACATTGCATTTCAGCTGACAGATTTGTGCGTTGGATGATGAACCTTGGTTCACACTCTGACTGATGATGGAGGAGGCTTGAACAGACAAGTTGAAGCCTCTGCGAGATGGATTTTCCAGTTTGTTAATTTCCAACAAACTTGGATTCGCCTCATTGTTTAATTATTCTAACAGGCTTCAGTACATTTTCATAGTTTTCATGTGGATACATGATTTAAATATGCTTCTGATAAAGGTTTTGTTTCTTTATATTTAACAAGGGTGCACCATCGCCATCTAGAGTCATATCTTTGCTCCTCCTGATGCAGGTTGTATTTGCTTACTTGCCTTTCTTCACAATGACAATGACTGTCATGTCCACATACGTCCTGTATATTTCAGCATAAAATCTTAGCAGTTGGTGATTTGGATAACACTAATTATTCTTTTTTTTGTTTGCTCTCCTGTAATTCTAACATTTTCATAGTATAATAATCCTAAACAATCATGAATTGTTGACAAGTCGGAGATGGTGTTGCTGTGAAATAATGGCGTTGTACCTGGCATTGTGCATATATTTATTATGTGCGTCATGATGTGTTAATCTGTTGGAATCAACAAACTGTACACTGGGAACTAAATGAGTAGGTCATGTAAGGCATTTCACAGACAGCACAACTATGAGGGAAAAAAAACCCCAGAATCGATTGAATCCAAATGAACAGGAAATTCTGGGATGATGGGATAGGACCGAATTTTCTTGTGTCAAATGAAGATAATCCTGTACAATGAATGTTTTTACCATACCGCAGTTAGCTTCAGGTGATACGTTAGTCCTCCAGCTACTGTCTTCTCTGTATTTGCATGGCAAACACACATCTGAAGTAGAGGTGCAGATCCATGTGAACACACTGATGCTTTCGCTGTTGGCCCTCTGCATGCCAGCTCGTACGTACTGGTGTCACGCCATGTTTTTTTTGTTGTTGTTGTTTTTGAACAATGAAAGGAAGAGGTTTTGATTTTTGATGAAAAGCAAAATGTCAAAAATGGATTCTAAGATTTCGTTTGGCTTGTGATTTCTAAATCTTTGTGTCATTTTGTCAACTGGGTGTGTTTTATCAGTGACATCACTCAGTGTTAAACCTTTGGTCTCACGTATGTCTACAATTACAGTTCCATTGGCCAGCTCCTGGTCTGTTTGACCACCACGCAGCAATATTAACAAAATGTGACTCCTCTTAACCCAAACCTACAACTTTGAAATTCCTCTCCCTAATTCCAAAATGAAGATTTATTAAAGGAGATATTTTATTTGTGTACAATCAATATTTTCTAGGTTGAGCTGGTATATTGTACTGATTGCACATGATGGTATTTAAGATGATAAATGAAGCTGTGTCTTGGATTAATGTAATACTTCATTCCTCACTCAGACCTAAAGAGTCCCACCACAACCCAAGGGAACTAAATTAAAGTTACACATTTTCAAATGGTTTGGCTCGATTTTCTGTTTTGTCATCAGAAACACTAAACTCTCTCTGTGGAGCAGCATCTGGATTCAGTCATAGAAAACTTTAATCGGGTGGTTACAGTCGTCCATAAGCGTTCGACCTCGCCCTTCAAACTTCTCTCATGACAGCTCAAACTGCGACTGAACTTCCTCCTCCTGTTGTATTGATAGATTTTATAATCATCTGCCCCCTGACTTAAAAGAGCGGCACATTTTCACACACAAGTTGCAACATCATCAACTTTTTTCAGTGCAGTATGTTTTTAAATTGAACTATTCCAGCATCTGTGTGTGTGTGTGTGCGTGCATATATATGTGTATACATAGCTTATGCAACGTACTTCACACACACACACACACACACATATATATTATATGTAGAGAGAGTGAGAGCTTATGCAACGTACTCACACACATGTTCCTATTTAACATATAATAGGTTCGTCTTTTATCTATAGCAAACAAACGACATGGTGATATTTGCATGCACATATGTTTATGTCAATCCGAGCAGGTTTTTTTTTAATTCAGTAAATGTCGCTCAAGTTGTATCTTTTGTATTTTTTTTCCAAAAAGGGGCGTTCCCTGCAGGTCGAATTTGATTGGTGGATGCCACCCCTTCACCTGTGACTGTTCTGTGTGTGCGTGTGTGTGTGTGTATGTGTGGTGCAGACTCAGTGTAGAGCTGTGCAGAGACACGAGGTGAATCCGGACTGAGGATTTTAATTGATTGTTTTAAACTGGACTTAACAAGCAGGGTGAGTGAAATGAATCAGCTGTTGTGTTGCGTTGTGTTGTGTTGTGTGTGCTGGACGATTACGTGTTAGACATTGACAGCCAAACTCATCGCTTCGATGCCGAAGACATCAGCGGGCTGTAATAAGTGAGAGGAAGTAAAAAAAAAAAGCGATGTGAAGCTTTTTCCTTTGCTGC
Organism: Trinectes maculatus; assembly: GCA_016785345.1. Classification (NCBI taxonomy): domain Eukaryota; kingdom Metazoa; phylum Chordata; class Actinopteri; order Pleuronectiformes; family Achiridae; genus Trinectes; species Trinectes maculatus. Next base: position 458,107 of record JAFBJQ010000166.1, read on the forward strand.
GAAGAAGGAAATATTAAAAAGTGACGATTTTCTGAATGAGGTTTTGTTTGGTGCGTCAAACGAACCCCACGGAATGGTGTTGGTAGCCATCAAACAAATGTTGTGTAGTTTAAGTAGAATAAGAACATTGAAGTGTGGGTGTGTGTGTTTGGGGGGGGGGGGGGGGAAAAAAAAATGGTAGGGGGGGGGGGGGGGGGGGGTAAAACAAATGGTAGAACAGCAATAATAATAAACCCAAAACATAACATGAAGATGTTAATCTCTATGTGCTGTTCACTTTTTTTGTTTAGAATACTCTGTTGTTGTGTTTTTAATTGATTGATATGTGTACTTCTCCTCAGATCTCAGTGGCCAACAGTGGGATTCGTCCATCTGTCTGTCCATCATCTTTGGATCGGAGATAGAAATGGAGGGAGTGCTGGTTTTAAGATCTGCATCTCCTCCCAGCTCTCCCTCTCCAGACTCCTCTCCTCCTTCGGATCCCGATGCTCAGGAAGATTCACATCTCCAAGCATCCAACATTTTGCCTCCCACCACATGCGTTATCTCCCCACCTCCTCCTCCACCTCCTGCACCCCCTCTTCCCCCACCACCACCTCCTCCTCCTCCTCCTCTGACGACCAGTTCTTTTGGCTCGCGTGATGTCCAGAGGAGATCTATGAAGAAGCTCAACTGGGACACCATCCCCAGCCAGCGTGTCCTGGGCAAACTGAATGTTTGGACGTCCAGTCGGCAGCAGAGGGACCTGGTGCTGGACGTTCGGAGCATGGAGGAGTTGTTCAGCCATGTAGACAAACGGGCATCACTACGCAACTCAAGGGTCTTTAGTCTGAAGAAGTTTGATGGCATGGACCTCTTTCCGCAGGAGCCACAGGTAAACGGTGGTTGGTGGAGACCATGACGCGCTATGTCAGGTCCACCTGCTAGGGAAGTCATCAACGCAACAAATAGGAAGTTGTTTTTTAAAGGTTCCATGAACAGTTGTATCAACAATGAGGAAGTGTTGATGGAAAACGGTATTCGGGAGTGTTTTGACTTCCTCAAACGTTCTATATTCGACTTGTCTTATCTTAACAAGGAACATTTAATTTATCATTGTCTCTCTTTTCTCTCCAGGTCACAATCCTGGACTCGAAGAAGAGCATGAACGTTGGCATTTTCCTCCGACATTTCAAGAGGTAATGGCAAAAGTGAAATCCAAAAGGAAGGAAGATACTGGAAATGACTGGGGGGGTGGTTAAAAAAAAAAAAAAAGAAAACGATCCAGTCTCGGATAACATTATTATTATTAATCACTTTCATTGTTAGTCATTAACCAGGAAACACACTCTTTATCTCCGTGGACCATATTCAAACATATGGAAACGACAGTTTGAGCACCATTTGAATAGCAATCTATAGGACGCCTTGTTTCATTATTGCAGTCGTGGCAAACGTTATTCACACTTACATACAGTAGATGGTGAGGACGAGTCGTGATGTGCGTCCCTGGGTGGGACATGGGTGGGACATGGGTGGGATGGACACCAAGCAATAAGTGTTCCAGTTATTCCACAGCCAGTTTGGGAAGTTCTACACTTTTACCTGTCCCTGTGGCTTTGTTTCCTATTTTAAGTCAAGTTAAAGGGCCAGGTACCAATTTATGGACGTCAGAATTTTATTGTGTATATAAAAAAAACATATAGATCCTTTTCATGATGTCACTTTCGGTACAAGGTTCATTCGGCTGTCACTTTGAATACCAAATTCAGCCCTCTCCATGTGTGTCGTCAGCCAAATACGACAACAACGTCTGCTGTCCACGTCTTGTTTGAATTCTCATTGCCTCATTGTGTGTGTGTGTGTGTGTGTGTGTGTGTGTGTGTGTGTGTGTGTGTGTGTGTGTGTGTGTGTGTGTGTGTGTGTGTGTGTGTGTGTGTGTGTGTGCAGGCCCGTCACAGATATGGTGCAGGACATTCATCAGGGAAACTGGCTGCGATTCGGAACAGGCAAACTGAAGGAGCTCTGTAAACTGCTGCCAGAAGAAAGCGAGGTAACCACCGCTCAGCGTCGCTCTATAGAGTCTATATCAATAAAGCAAGGCCTTCATCTGTTTGAACAAGAGATATTCTCCTATTAGAAAAATAGACATAGTAAAAAAAATAGAATGCTTTAACCTTTTCTTTTTTTTCTTTTTTTTTTTTTTTGCACTCAGGTGAAGCAGCTGCTGTCGTTCAGTGGGAACCTCTCACTGTTACCTGAAGCCGACCAGTTCATGGTGCAGCTGGTCAGAGTGCCGGGGTGAGTCTCTCTCCTCTGTCAGATCCCCGCAGGCGTCATGCTGGTTAACTGATAAGATGCTGATGCAGCGATCAGCTGATCGGCGGGTTTGTTGACGTGTCGACGTGTCTCTGCTTCAGCTACCAGGAACGCCTCAAAACGATGGTGCTGAGGGAGGAATTCTTTCCTCTCATGGAGGACCTGAAAAACTCCGTCGCCGTCATGACCAAAGCAGCTAATGGTAACGCGGCGCTCTTCGTCCCACCGCCGCTTTGTGTTCACGTGAAGGTCTTGCTTTGTCTCCACCTCCTCTGTCCTCTCTCTCTCCCCGCAGAGCTGCTGGACTGTGACGACCTCCACTCCGTCATCCGGCTGGTATTAAAAGCTGGGAATTACATGAACGCTGTTGGTATTTTTCTTTGCGCTTTTGTATTTGAATCCGTTTTAAACCATGTAGCATGTCTGTGCATTTAAAGCGTGACTCGTGTCATACTCAGGGTGGATACAGCGCCAACGTCATTGGCTTCCGGATGACCTCGCTCCTCAAGCTGGCAGACACCAAAGCCAACAGGCCGGGTATGAACCTCATGCACTATGTCGCCAAGGTGAGGAGACGTTCTGGGATGAACAGATGCACAATGGAAAAAAAAAGCGCAATTATCAAAATTCTTTGTCCATTCGTGTCTGTATAACTGACTCCTCCCCCCAACACAGCAAGCAGAGGACATTGATGCTGAGTTGCTGACTTTTCCCAGCCAGCTCGAACACATCGGGATGGCGTCAAGGTGACTTTACCTTTACCTTGCTGACGAGCTGTTTGGTAACTTAACCCAACATGTTTTTTTTTTCCCCACCCAATCCAAACATTGTCTCCTCGTGCCCTACATGCACACCACGGTTTCTTTTGTGTGTTTGTGTGGTTTCGTCAACAACAAACATCACGCAAATGTGTAAATGTTGTTTGTCAACCCCAGGATCTGTAAAGAGGAGGTGATGGCAGACTTTGAGAGAGAAGTAAAGAAGGTGAAGGAAGTGAAGTTGTACAGCAGCAGACAGCCGGGCCTCCTACAACAGATGGAGACGTTTCTCCTGGTAACGTTTCCACTGGTCCTCTGATCAAAAGCTGGAGAATCATTTGCACCTTTTCCATTTCACTTCCCTATATTTTCACTTCCAGACGGCCAGTGCCAAACTGGCTGATGTGGAATCCTCCCTGCAGCAGCTCCGTTCTCTGAGCGGTGCCGTGGCTGAGTACTTCTGCGAAGACCCCGCGACCTTCAAGCTGGAGGAGTGCTGCTCCATCTTTCATTCGTTTTGCAAACGCTTCGACGCCGCCGTCCGGGTAAGAACGGGAAAATAACACGGCACAAAGTTTATGTGAGGTTAGAGGGAAAATTAAAGCGCACTGCAGCCATCTTGTGGCAGGAAATTGTATAGCATTGTACATGATGGGATGTTTGATCAGTTAGTAGTACAGAATAGTGCAGATCCGTCTTGGAGCTCATATAAATGTATTCCCTCTGTGCCTGACTGCAGGAGAACCGTGAGCGGGAGGAGGCAGAGCAGAGGCGTAAGCGCAAGGAGAGCATGCGTATTGCGGCCAAGCGGCGCTCCACCGTGTCCGGTCTCGCAGCGGAGCCCAACGTGGACCCGTCCAGCCTGGAATCGGCCTTGCACAGCTTCCTGTCCACCGTCCCAGAGGGATTATCCCGATGTAGGAGGAACGTGCTTCCCCCAATCGCAGGATCCCCCGCGTGCCACAGTTCTCAGACACTGTCGACGGCAGGAGAAACTGACGACGCGCCCGGCGTCAGGCCCGAGATAAAACAACTCAAGCTGCAAGAGGAAAGCGAGCAAGCAGAAGCGCTGGCGAACCAGGAGGAGGCCGAGAAGATGCGGGAGATAACTCGGAAGGTGCTTCATTACCAGAACAGCAAAAGCAGCCTGGACGGGGAGAGAGGTTCAGGAACTCCTCGTCGCTCAGAGCGAGCGAAAGACACTGCAGCTACGCCGAGCACCCCGCGGCCTAGAACCAGAGACTACTTCTTCGCCAACAACGGGGACGTGGGCTCTCCATGGACCATCCTGAGTCCCCTTACATGTCCCCAAAGAAAACTTTCACAGCGACACAGAACAAGACTCTCGCTGACGTCTGGTGACGACGAGGACGGAGTCTGGGAGAGTGACGATGGCAGTTATCCTCCCGGTTTTGCCGGTAGGCTCAGTCCTACGACCCAGTCCGGGGGTTCTGCATCTGTTCCCGATTGCCCCCATAAGAGGGCTGTGTCTCAGGGTCCGATTCTCAGGTCTGTTTCCATGGACGAAACGAGGGAATCTCCATTATCTCGCTTCCGGCTGGGGGACTTGTTCCAAAGGTCGTATTCGTCCGGATCCAGGACAGACAATATGGAGGACGAGGTTTCGTTGCGTCGCAGTAAGGCAAAGAACCACGCGGAGGGTCAGCTGAGCAGCTCCGGCTTTATATCCTTCTTCAGACGGATTGGAGGCAGAAGTAAACCTGGAGATGTGGAAGAACAAAACCTCACAGGATCTAAGAATTTTACGTAGGGACAGAAACTTTTTTTTTAAACTTCTTTGTGTTTTACATTGTCTCTTTGTTTTTGTTTTTGTTTTTTTTGTTTTTTTTCACTGTCTAGGTTTTTCCCTTCAGCGGAACCAGGGCAACCGAGGACTTGCTTTGAACTGTGAAGGCTTTGATTTTTGAAAGTCAAACCACGTTCAGAAATTGTTACACGTTTCTCTCCTTTCTGTCGTTTTGTGCCCAATAAAGGTAGAATTACAACCTTTTTTTATTTTAGTCTTCCTTGTATATCCTGTGTGCGCTCAGCATAACATCACATTTAACTGTAGTCTCTTTACTGTTTGGGTATTTACTTCCTGACATGCTAACGTCTGCGTGGTGTTGACGCCAGCTCAGTTATCATCACTTACCATCCACTTCATCTATTATTTCTCTTCTCTCAGCCTGACTGAAGGACAACCGAGACGTTAGCCTTTGACCTTTGACCTTTGACACCACCAGTATGTGCACTGTGACCCCCGCAAAGACATTTCAAACCTTATGTATGTATAATCATTCAGATTCACTCCCGAATAGGACGCATTGTTGCTGCTTCTCAGCGCTCGGTCCACCACATACTGTGTTGTGTCTCCTCCTCCGGCCGCCAGAGATTTTGGACACAGAGACGGATTCACTTGTGTCACTTGGGCGACGGCGTTTGTTTATCCCAGTTTCATTCGGGCCCTCACGGTGTAATAATAACGCTCTGGGACAAAGCGACTGTTCTCTTGTCCTCCCACCTCCATCGCCCCCCACTGGCCTGCGCTCAATGGGGACGTTTGCAGTCGCCTGGCATTTGAAGTTGGAGGGCATAGCGAGAAGAAGACAAAAGGGGGAATGTGGGTAGTTTTTCAAGAAACGTTGCTTTTGTGTGACAATGAGAAATTTAAAAGAACAAACTTTTTTTGTCTCTTTTCTCCTCCAAACATGCAGACTCTCCGTGTCCACAGCCTGGAATGTGGAGCTGGACGTCCCCGGTGACTGACCGGTCCAGAGTCTCAGTCTGAGCACAATGGGCCTATTGTGATGTCCGGTTGCACGTTCCTGAGGATCGTCCCATGTGAGACTTCTCCTGAGGACTTGAGGTGACGCTGTCCTTGTGTGTGTATGTGTGTGTGTGTGTCCCAGTGAAAGATGAGATAGGGCATGAATAGGAGAGACAGAGAGAGGTGGAAACTTGGAGCAAGTGAGAAAGGGAGGCAGACTTGCATGTTGTGTTGTTAGGGAGCAGCAGAGAGGAAACACAAACAGTGGACTGTGGTGGACTAAGCCTGGACAGTGACAACTGTGAATCTTTATTGAATGTGGGGAACTGAATGTTGGACCAAAAAGGTAGATAAATATTCCGCACCATTCAAAATTGCATGCATAATAAATAATTTATCAATTATTTACAGTATGCACAAGTTTTAACCTGCCTTCATATATATAATTTATTTAACCTGCCTTCATATATATATA
>JAFBJQ010000166.1:464444-485129 GCA_016785345.1 Trinectes maculatus
GCCTTCATATATATATATATATATATATATATATATATATATATATATATATATATATAGACGTGACAGTGGGTCACACAGTGGCTGCTTGTGGTGTGAACCTAATCCGCCGTAGCAGATGTGGTTATTGGAGCGATTACTGGTGGAACCTCATCAGGTTTGAGGTTGGAAAGGAAAACCGTGAAGGAGCCGCTCATTATGCACTGAGACGTTTGCAGAATTGCATTTTAAATTGTGTTACCGGGTTTCAGCCAGTGTTTAAAATAATGTATTGGTGCACTCTCCTCTGTGTGGAAGCTGGTTTCTGCCTGGTGTGAAGGAAAGGTGTTATAATGAGGAAGTGACTGGAGGTAATGATGCAGACAAAAATAACAAAGTCGTTTTTTTTTATTAAAATAATGCAAAGCTTAGTGGTTGGTATGAACTTTGAGAAAAGCTGAGTTAATTAAATAGTGTGTAAATACAAATATTTAAAAGATTCGGATGTTATTTTAGGATAAACAGTATCAGTACTTGTTATTTTGAGAAAATGTTCTAAAAAGGTTTCTCATAACAAACAGCATTTATTTCCATCACATTGGCAGGAATGCGTTTCCATACAGCAGTGATACCTTACAATACGTAAAGTAATTCATGTTAAAGTGGCTACCGCTCATTATGTAAATGTATAAAGTTTACAAATATTTCTCAATTATCCATTTACTGCAATTCGGACTTGATCTTAATTAATATTTACCCAAGATTTCAATCTTCCCGTTTCCTAAAGAAATGACCCCGACGTGATTTGAACACGCAACCTTCTGATCTGGAGTCAGACGCGCTACCGTTGCGCCACGAGGTCTCCTGTAAACCCTGCGTCACAGCAGAGAGGAGTGATGTCACTGAACGCCACTGTGATGACGACCCGTTAACGACTCATTCTGCTGAGTCACTGGTTCGCTGGTGTGACTCGTTCCTCATCGCCTTTTATAGTTTTGGAATCAGCGTTGGCTTCGTTTCATTGTAAGGGTCTTGATGTTTACAAAAAAAAAAAAGGGTTTCATTTAATTAAAGGTTGGGACCACATGAAATGATTTGGTGTTTTAACAGCTCGGGATTAAAGGTACAGTTTCCCAAAGTGTTCCAGGAAAATTCTTTAGTTGTTGACGATTCTGTCTTCAGTCACTAGATGGCGCAGTTTAACAGAGGATGGTCGCTTCTTGCTTTTAACAGACGCATGAAGACATCGAAATTATTATTATTATTATTATTATTATTATTATTATTATTATTATTATTATTATTATTAGTGTTATTATTCTGTTTGTTGTTGTTATTAATATTAATAATAACAATGTTGTTAATAGTGTAATAATAATAATAATAATAATAATAAATATTACATTAAGTCCATTTAAAATGCACGTAAAAATACAAACGCGTCGTCTGAATAACCTATTAAAATATAAGAAAAGAAAATAGTTTTTCAAATACCTGCCCAAGATCAGTGCTGGGTTGATTTCGTATTGACAGATGTGTTTGTTCTTTCCAGCTGTTTAGGAGGAAGAAGTGGAGCATCTGGAGAATCTGGGGCCCGTACCTGCTGAACCTCGCTGCTGGACTCCAGACCACTCACAGCAAAATGGATCGGTAAGTAACACATGTACGAATCTGTTGTTTGTGTTGACACACAATTTGCAGTGTCTGTTGTTAAAGCCATATGTGTGTATATATATATATATATATATATATTAATCACACAACGATGAGGGTCTTATATAACACAATCACAGTCTTTGTTGTCGTCGTTATGAAAACAGTCATTATATTAATCAGGCACCTGAAACCAGGTGTGTGTGTGTGTGTGTGTGTGTGTGTATGTGAGCTCAGCGCTGGTCTGATTAGGATTCATGCTGTTCGCTGCCTGCACTGATGAGGTGGTTCAAACATCAGGGAGTTGGATCAGTCTGGGGCACATTGATGAGCTGGATCAGTGAACCTTCAGCATGATAACAGTGTGGTGTTTGCATGTTTCCTCCTGTTCGGCTTCCTTATCTCGTCCATCCATATTGGCGTTTTGGATGAATTGACGACTCTTAATTGATCATCGGTGTGAATGGCTGCTCCTCTGTGTGTTGTCATGTGATACTACTCGCCGTGTATGCTGAGACGCCGTGATAACACATAGAGCTATATGGAATCCATGACAGTATGATAGTAAAGTATGTGCAGTGCAATAGGGAAGTATCCCCTCAGTGAAGAAGTGTGTTCACCTGGTGGATGTGTGATGACACATGTAGGATGTTATTGTGTATACATACAGTGCATATGAAAAAAACACTTAGTCTGCATGCTGAGTCAAGAGCCTGTCTGTACCTGCAGGGCTATTGAACCTGCACAGCGAGTGAGAAGCCAACTGGACTGTTTCTCAGAGAGAGAGAGAGAGAGAGAGAGAGAGAATGAGAGAGAGAGAGAGAGAGCGAGCAGCCATCTGCGTGATCTGCTGCACTGGATGCAGTCTCCATGGCAACATGGTGCTCCCGCTGCAAAATCCTGCAAAGATGGTTTTGTCCCCACCCCCACGCGCATGCACATAAGGAGTTATGCCAGTGTCCATGTATGTACACAGACACACACACACACACAGATCGAACTCCACTTTTCATATTTCGCAACATTCCACTTGCCCGCATATTCTCTAGGCTAAACAAAAGATAATTATTAATCAATAATTTACATTTTCAGTTTCCTGTTGAAGATCTTGAACCCGAGTCCCCAAAACACCTCTTTACTTTCATAACTTCTTTCACGTCTTCCACACACCACTCCATCATCTATCACCTTAGCAACCGGCACCTACACTCTGTTTACAGTGAGGTCTCACCAGTTTTGTGTTTGACAGTTTGAACTTGAACTTTTCTAATTCTCTTCACACAGTTGAAGATGGGGGGGGGGGGGGGGGGGAGGGGGGGGAGCCAACTGGACTGTTTCTCAGAGAGAGAGAGAGAGAGAGAGAGAGAGAATGAGAGAGAGAGAGAGAGAGCGAGCAGCCATCTGCGTGATCTGCTGCACTGGATGCAGTCTCCATGGCAACATGGTGCTCCCGCTGCAAAATCCTGCAAAGATGGTTTTGTCCCCACCCCCACGCGCATGCACATGAGGAGTTATGCCAGTGTCCATGTATGTACACAGACACAGACACACACACACACACACAGACACACACACACACACACACACACACACACACACACACACACACACACAGATCGAACTCCACTTTTCATATTTCGCAACATTCCACTTGCCCCCATATTTTCTAGGCTAAACAAAAGATAATTATTAATCAATAATTTACATTTTCAGTTTCCTGTTGAAGATCTTGAACCCGAGTCCCCAAAACACCTCTTTACTTTCATAACTTCTTTCACGTCTTCCACACACCACTCCATCATCTATCACCTTAGCAACCGGCACCTACACTCTGTTTACAGTGAGGATGGACACAGTGGCGTCTCTCACCAGCTTTGTGTTTGACAGTTTGAACTTTTCTAATTCTCCTCACACAGTTGGGGGGGGGGGGCAGATATGGCATTTTAAAAAATGCCATATCTCTTTGTTGCCATATCCTCGTCACTCTGCTCATCTCATACGCTATTGGACAACGCAGCCCCCTCCCTTTTTCACACCAGCCAGTCAGCTTGTACAATCTCTGTATCGCTCTCTCTCTCTCTCTCTCTCACTCTCTCTCTCCGTCTGTCTCCCTCACTCACTCTTCCTCCAGATAGAACACACATACATGCATTAAAAGCCACATCCCGATCACACACTCACACACACACACACACACACACCAGCCTGCCTGCCTCCCTAGTCTCCCCGCATGAACTGTCTCCTGCTCTGGCGATGTCGGCCTTTGTGGACGGATACGTCTCCCACTGGAGGAGAGCGGGCTGAAAACTTCCTCGCATCCGTCTTTCATCCGTCAGGAATCAGCTGTGAGTAAATCCCACGCTCTCTCGTCTCGTCTCTGCCCTTTTGTGCCGTCGCCACCTTGTGCCAGCGCACATACCTTCATCCCACCACTGTTTCCATCCCACACCTTTCTCCCTGTGGGAGGGAGGGTGGCAGCCGCTCCCTCTCTCACGTCTCCCTCTCGCCGCTCACCTCCCTCCCACTGCTGGTCGCTGGTCGTACAACCTACAGTATGTATCTAAATAAGGCTGCAGGCCATTCGCTGGCCTGCGATGGGTTTTGGCCGTGTATCATTTCCATGTGATGCACCTTGAATGTTATGATGGGTGAGTTGGGAGTGTGCTGGATAGGTGGTTTGGTGATATTATTATTGGATTGCAGATTAGGAAACACTGAAAATATAATTGGGAGTTGCTGCACCATGCATTTTGTTGTTGTTTTTTTCAAAATATTTTTTACATGCGGTATTTAATAACAGATAAGACACGAAACTGCATACATATGTTTATTTGATATAGAAAACAATAAAATGATAAATGTTTTACAATTTCACATTTCATGCATTGCATAGGTTTGGCAAAACTCTCCGGCGTAATAAGAATGCAGTGACGTCAAGGTGGAAACTTAAATAGTTTGTCTTTACTTGGTTGCAGTGAAGAGTTTCAGTTCAGTCACTGATGCTGGGATCAGGACCATACAGAACTCCAATAACACAAGGCGTTTTGGAGCAGGTTAAAATAGTGATCCAGGGTCACCTCTGGTCACTGTGGGTGGGGGATGTGGGGACTGGAATGTCCATCTGGCATGGGAGGAATGTCACCGGAGTTGAACGGGAGGGGTGAGTCAGGCGAAGATGGATGTAAACATAACGGAAAACACACCGAATCATGAACTGAATGGTTGCCACACACATGTTCATGTTCCATGTTATGACAGCGTTGTGTTCTGTAACTAACTGTGAGCTGATGTGTTCGGCCTGTCGTACCTCATGTTCCCATCTATGACGAATGATATGATGGTTCCAACCTGTGTGCGCGGCTGTGTGTGTGAGAGTGTGTCAAGTCAAGGTGATTGTGTTGCCACGGGTAACAGCAATAGAGAAGTCTCCTCCGTTCTGCACCGTGTGCACAAATGTTTGTGCAGATGTTTTTGATGGTGCTTTATAGGAACCTGGATTTGGATTTGAAGTTGGGAGTAAAGTCTTGAAGGTTCCTCTGGGAGATGGCTCCATCGTGTCTTACTACAAAATAAGTGTGTCTGCATGTACAGTTGTTATTGTGTGGACAAAGTTGAGTAGCAGTTTTAGCGTTTGTTGTGGACATTCCAGTTTTCCTAAGTGTAGTCGACAGTGTTCAGTTTGTGTAGTGGTGGGAGAGCAATGTGGTGAAAGCTCGGTCATGTCATACTGGATATATTTAGACACATCCCTCAGGGGGACTTAGTAATAGCACGGACCATATAATGCCTTTTCTCCAGCATGTGTGTGTGTGTGTGTGTGTGTATATACACACAATATTTATATATATATATATATATATATATATATATATTTTTTTTTTTTTTTTTTTATTTCCCCCATCGACATGCTTGTGTGTGTGTGTGTGTGTGTGTGTGTGTGTGTGTGTGTGTGTGTGTGTGTGTGTGTGTGTGTGTGCGTGTGTGAGCTGTGTGCTAATATGTTGACACAGGCTGTTCCTGTGACACATTCCTGTCCAGCTTGGCTCCGATCGGGCCGCCTGATAATCTTAGCTGTGCGTGTGTCAGTCGGGTCCACCATGTGTTGGACAGTGAAGAGAAGGTACCACCCATAGGTGTTTGTCATCTACTACATCATCCTTTCCACAGGGCTGTACTTGATACGTGTGTTTTTGAATGTCTGGAATACATGAATTTAGTAAATCAGTGAAATTTTTTTTTCAAATTTCACTGATCATAAACCCACTCTCACTAAGACGTGACATATTTCAGAATACCCGAAACCTCACTGTGGTCTGACACAGTGATGTGAACCTGAACCTGCTGTTTATGCTATACAGTAATATATGTCTATAGCTGTGGGCTCAGTTATTTAAGGAAACAGATTATTTCAGGATCAGCTCCTGTGCCCTGTGGCACATGGCCGTCTCTCACTGAAACAACCCCGGCAGAGGAGGAAAAAAAAAGTCATGTAGAAGATACTACATATTTTTTCCCTTAAAATATCACAATGGGGTTATGATGATAGTACAAAATATGCAGTTCACGTAAGATGTACACAGTGCAGGTGAGTGCATAGGGTTATGGACTTTAATGGGAACTTGCTTTAATGATATTGACTCAGTCAGCTCCATTTTGTATAGATGTCAAGCAGATGATACACACACACACACACACACACACACACACACACACACACACACACACACCTGCCTTCCCTGAGGCCAGCAGTGGCGTCACGACAGCTGGGTGGCGGCTCAGGCTTCTGAAAAGAAGCCTCATTATTTCCTTTTCCACCCATCAATCAGCGAGTCATTTGCAGATGTGTGTTTACTGTGAGTTGTCAGTGTCACGTCTGCTGTGCAGGATAATTAGTGCGTATTCTCAAACTGCTTTTCTTGTGTACGTGTGGCTTTTGCATAAATGCATTAAAGCGGAGACATCAGACAGGTCACACCGCATTAGTCTACACTGGTATTGTGGTAAAACACGCTACATGTGAACTGTGTTGTGTTACGGAGCCACGGACAGGCCTGTGTAAATGTTTAGCATGTGGGTTCTTGTCGAGTGGGTCATTGCTATGCTGGTCATCCAAGGATCCCTGCACTTCCTCTCAGTGTGTGTGTGTGTGTGTGTGTGTGTGTGTGTGTGTGTGTGTGTGTGTGTGTGTGTGCAGCTCTGAGCATGTTCCAGTGGTGTGACGGGGATGAGAAGTGATGGTGCTATATATAGAAGTATATGTATGTACATGGAGGCTGAGCATAGTAACGCGGGTCACATGGGTCATGTGGGTGTGGATTAGCTTGTTGGTTATCATTATCATCATTATCATCATTATCATCGCTATCATCGTTATTGTTCTGTCTCTCTCTCTCTGACCCCGGGGCGGTGGGGGGGGCAGTTCACTTTTTGGCAAAGTGAACTGCTGTCGTGCGTTGTGTTTCTACCGTTTATCTCACAACAAAGTTTCTGTCGCAGCATCAAATAGACTTACATAACCAAATTATTATTATTATTATTATTTTATTTATTCAGAGGAAAATGCCACATTCAGGGAAAAAAATGTCTATGTGGTTAAAGAATATAGTGAAAGACACAGAATTACCCTTTATCTTGATTATGTAAAGCGTATATGTGCACGGTCCTGTTAAATGATGTGTGTTAGACTCCGTGTGTCTGCCCCCGGTGGTTTATCTTCCCCCTGCGGCGGAGTTGTATATTCAGATAAAACTGTGGTTTCAGCAGAAACCATGGCGATGACAAAAGGCTGCTCATACCAGAGCGCTGCAGCGGGTTTATTTATATCAGCACTTATTGTGTCTCATGAAAACACGATGATGATGATAAAAGACCCTTGTTAATTACTAAACCGATTTTGCGGTGAATCAAATGCAGTGATTTGTTTTGTAGGGATAAAAACAGTGGTGGAAATCGAGGCCACGGCAAATTGATGAATTCTGGATGAGTGGTATTTTAATCCCTTCATCCTGTACTTCCTGTGAAGAGTCAGTGCAGAGGTGATTCCAGGCCTGTGATGTGAGGCTGATGGGATTTTGGGACGGTGAGCGAGCGTGGGCGAGGAGGAACGGCGAGCAGGAAGTGAGCACAGATCACCTCTGACCACCTCATCACGACATAACGACAAAAAAAAAAAACGATTCACATTTTAAAATATAAGCCTTTTAAGTTTTCTTTTAAAGGTGACATCATGAATTATATAACTTTCTCTCTCTTTGTGTGTGTGTGTGTGTGTTTGTGTGTGTGTGTGTGTGTCTGCCCTTGGCTGGTTAAACAGTGACATATTTTTTGCGTAACAGTAACTGCAGGCCCACATGTTTAGATAAGAGTGTCGTCGTTTTCGTGGCAACACAACATGAGTGGAATAAAAAAAAGAATCCATGTTGTGTGAAATGAACGTGGATTCATGTCGTCGCTTTTCCGCCACCGTCTCCCTCTGACCAGCACAAATTGTTGGCCTATGATGCAACCCCACTTCATGGTTGGACTTTTCCCAGCCAATCACAGCGCTGCAGTACAGGAGGGCATCCAGTCCGCTCCTGCCTGTAAACAGCCCTGACAGTAGGAGGGACTTTTAATTTGCAGTCCCACCCTCTGTTGTCGTCCCTGCTCAGCCCGTGTCAGTGCTGCCGTTGTGTTGTTGTGGAAAGCAGAGGAGGGAAAGGGAGACCTGCACTGATTCCTCATACAACTGTGACTAACTTTAACCTAACACCAGCTGCTATGGAGCCTCTGAGACCGGGCCTCTCCATTCTGCACACAGTAGGTAATCTCTGTGTGTGTGTGTGTGTGTGTGTGTGTGTGTGTGTGTGTGTGTGTGTGTGTGTGTGTGATGCATCGGTGCAGCTGTCATCAGGGTGAAGTGCATGACTTTGTCTGAGCTGTCAGCAAATGTAGTGTTGTGTTGTACAGGTGCACAGGAGGGAGGTGAGAGCAGACGGGACGTGTCTCCCTGCCCTCCGGTTGATGTGTGTATGTGTGTGTGTGTGTGTGTGTGTGTGTGTGTGTGTGTTTAATTTCCTGTATTTGGTTGGAGGTTTGACTCCTGAACGAGACAAAGAAAGTGAGAGATAGAATCCGGTATCTTTGTTTCCCGTTGAAGCCCACGCTGAATAGATCCATTGTGCCCTGACTGCACGACTGCTGGACTGTTGTCGCATGCAGACGCTGCACCCTCACACTCAACACGCACACTGAACACGCACACTGAACACGCAAAACTCCCAGCAAGCACCGTAATCCTCACTTTTACCCGGGCCAAGTCTGCTTCCTGCTTGTGTAACAGCTCTGCATTTCATTCTGATGTCATTATTTAGTTCCCTGCACGAGTGTGTAACCATGCGTGCATGCATGATTCCCACACGCGTGTGTATTTGTGCAGCATGCATGAGCATTTGTAAAAAAAAAAAGGAAAACCCTCCAGCCTCTCATGCATCAGCACGTTCAGAAAGAAGTGAAAAATGACGTTTGAGGTTTTAAGGTTGAGGTTTTTCCTTTTTTTTTTTTTTTTTTTGGAGCAGTTGGAGATTGAATTCCCACTCAGGGAACTCAGGTTTTAGCGTCACCACCCACAACCAACATCTCCTTAAATACAAACGGACACAAGTCCCATGTTATTCCCACAGACCCAAAGACCCCGGGTGTTGTTTTAGCTTCACTGTCATTGCTTCCACATATTCCCACTAATACGCTGGTCTAAATATAGTCGGCCGGCGTTCCGGAGTGATGGTGTGGATTTCAGTGTGACGTATAGCAGAGACGCAGAATGGCGTCGCCCGCGTGAGAGCGTCACACAGTACATCAGCACATCCTGGCGTTGATCCCTCTTTAGTTCTACTCGCAGGAGACATTCCGGCGTCATTCCATCAGAGTCCAGCAGGGACGACCCGATACTGTTGAAGCGCCGCTTTTAAGCGCGGGATTTATTCGGAACAATGCAGATTCAGATTCTCGGAAACAAAACAAAACATAAGCTTCTTAAGAACCAATCATTTTCATCACACGCACCGTTTTGTTGCCAGAGTGTGACATGTTGTTTTTGTGGTTGACAGCTTAAGACGTGACCTTTGCCCTCATGGTCTAGAGACTGTGTGTCATTAGATCCACTTTGCAAAGATACTGACTGTCATCACCCTGTGTGTGTGTGTGTGTGTGTGGCAGTGACAGATGTGCAGATGGGGCGAGAGGCTGGTTCAGGATGATGATTATCTGTGTGTATGTGTTTTTGTGCACAAGTTTGTGTGACCTTGTTGTCGCTTGTGCAAATCTTCATACTCATCTCTCTCTCTCTGATACACACACGCGGCTCCTCGCTCGTCCCTGCATGTGTTTGAACATATCAGTGTCTGCGTCTGCAACGTGAATAATACACGTGATGACCTACTGAGAAACTGCAGCTGGAGTCAGTTAGCAACGCAGACGTAAACACGCCACGCACGTGAAAGGTGGCAGCTCCAGCCACAGGTCACCTGAGGTGAAGCTGTTTTCCAAGGAAAAAAATTCCAACGCGGTCCTTTGTCGCTTCCCAGGAAAATTGTTATTGCACATGTCATTAGTAAATATTCATGTGCAGTGTGGGTGTGTGTTGTGTCGTGTTGTTGATCTCCACTGGATGTAGTGGGAAAACGCTGCCGTTGCGTACATACCACTGTAATTGGCCCACCATACTGTCTGTGTCAGGGCTTGCACTGATGAATGTGAAAGTGGGCCACGCTGCAGACAGCACTGTGTGTTGCCAGGCAGAACATCTCCGACGTGCAGCTGACGCTCCATGATGAATAAGAGTCGCAAAGTTCAGCTCATGTTCAGAACAAACGCGTGTGCAGGATTATTATTGTCGTTTACGTGTATTTTGGATGAGTAACATTTAACATATGTTAAAAAACGACATACTGTGTCTTAACGTGTTAATTGACATATGATTGATTAGATCCTGTTTAGTTCTCTTATTTATATATTTTTTTATTTTAATTGAGTGGTTCATTAGTCGCCAGGCACATGGTTGTGTTTGTCCTGCGGTGCTTTCAGCTGGAGGTTGTCTGGTATTAAGCAGCAACAATAGAAACGGTTTGATCCTAATCAAGGATTATAGAGCTTTATTAGCCGTGGTTCCTGGTACCTCCAGTGGGAGGACCAAACGAAGCAAATGTTCATGCATTCATCTCCGTCTCCCATGCAGGCTAACTGCTGTCACCCGCCGCGGCTTTAAATGTCCTCCGCCATGGCGAAGCGAGAGGCTGGGAGCACCAGCCCTGTGGTGCGTCAGATAGACAAGCAGTTCCTGGTCTGCAGCATCTGCCTGGATCACTACCACAACCCCAAGGTCCTGCCCTGTCTGCACACCTTCTGTGAGAGGTAACTAACACCGCTGTCTCACCTCGGTTCACACACGAGGGGTAAAGTGCTCCTTCGCCCTCACTGCCTCTCGTCCTCCTACTGGAGAATTCCTGTCATATTTACATGTCCACTAAAAAAAGATCCTCTTCTTTTGCAAATCCCTTCCCACAATTACACAGCTCGGAGCGCGTCTCCCCACGGACTCCACCGGGATAATTGCATTCCTCGGCATCAGGGACCACCAATGTCTGCGGCCTCACGCAAAAAAAAGCTCCATTGTTGGGATGTACATTTACAGTATGTAAACGTGGAGTCCCTCAGAGAGGCGACACCCCCCTCAGAGAGGCGATTCCCACTGGGGAGGCGGATTCTGAAATGGTTGTTGCAGGGTCACGTTGGGAGGGTGACGATATGGGAACTGGGACTGATTTATTTCCAAACCCATGATTAAACAAATATTTATGAAGAGAGGGTCATTTGGCCACCAGGGGGCAAGTTTAATCCTCAGTTTTAACTGGATGATACGAGATCTGAACACATTTTTGGCCGGAACCCAACATGATGGACTTAGACAGATGTTTGAATACAGAGGAGCTGGATTATTTTAGCAGCAGAACTTGGCAGTATCGTTTTAAATGTTGCGGGATGTTTTGGTCTTGAAGGAGTCTAACGATAAATAAATTGCCTACGAAGGGCAACTGGACCTGAGCCCCCTCAGGCTTTATGGCAGATTTGTAACTGGTGCATGGATGAGGCTCGGCCAGAAAGCTGCGCCTCCTCCCTCCGAGTACACACAAATAATATCTGCAGCCGCACATAATGCAACACGAGCCACACAAACAAACGTCTCCGTGGTTTCATGTGCAGAACGATGTAAAAGAACTGCGTTGGATGAACTTCATGTGCACTGTAAGTTCTGATCTCTCCCTCCCCAGCTGTCTCCAGAACTACATCCCCCCAGAGTCTCTCACGCTCTCGTGCCCAGTGTGTCGACAGACGTCCATCTTACCCGAGAAGGGAGTGTGTGCTCTGCAGAACAACTTCTTCATCACCAACCTCATGGAGGTTTGAGTCTTAATCTTTTTCTCTTCCCATCATCATGTTTAGCCCAACAGCGTTGTCAGGTAGGTCACAGAAAACAAAGGAGGTAAACAACAAAGCAATAACAGAGATCGGAGTGTGTCTGTGTGATATGAGTGTGTGTGTGTGTGTGTGTGTGTGTGTGTGTGTGTGTGTGTGTGTGTGATGATGTTTTTGTGAGAACCGCTCCTGCTGTTAAACAGAGGAAGCACATATTTCCAGGCTGAGATCACTCTGGTCAGTCCTTACTTCTTCAAGCGGCTCGTTTTGGGATTTGTTTACTTTTCCCGATGTCAGAAAGGAATATTCCCCAAAAATACAGGAAATAATGGAAAGTAAACAACATGATCCCACATTGTACATGAGAAAACATTTTAATTTTATTTGCTTATTAAACCAAAATAGTTTCATGAAGTGTAAAATGTTTTGGACCAGGTCCTCCAGCGGGACCCGGAGTGCTCGCGGCCCGAGGCCTGCAGCGTCCTGGAGTCAGTGAGCGCTGCAGCGGCAGGGAAACCTCTCTGCTGCCCGAACCACGAGGGAAAGGTGGGAATCTCCTTCCTGCCATGCCTCACCTCAGCTTCTTTTATTTTGCAGGAATAATGAACGGATGTATGACTTTTATATTATTTTTGACTCTGTGTGTCTCCCTCTGCAGGTGATGGAGTTCTACTGCGAATCGTGCGAGACCGCCATGTGTCTTGAGTGCACGGAGGGCGAGCACAGGGAGCACGTGACTGTTCCTCTGCGGGACGTCGTGGAACAGCACAAGGCTGCACTGAAGACACAGCTGGAGGCCATACACAGCAGGTGGGAGCCTCCGGCATCACAACACCTGTGCGTTGCATGTCAGTGATGCCATGTGTCATACGTTTGTGTACCTCTATATGTATTTGGTTTTTTTCTTCTGCCTGCAGGCTCCCTCAGCTCACAGCCGCCATCGAGCTGGTGAGCGAAATCTCTCGCCAGCTGACTGAGAGGAAGAGCGAGGCGGTGGCGGAGATCACCAGTACGTTTGAAGAGCTGGAGCGGGCGCTGCATCAGCGCAAGACGGCCCTCATCACCGACCTGGAGAACATCTGCAGTGCCAAGCAGAAAGTTCGTACGCTTTGCACATATTTTCACAAATATTTTTGCCTCGTCTCGTTTCTGGTCTCATATTTTTCTCTAACCTGCCTTTTTTTCCCGTCTTCCCCCCACTCGCCTGAGTGCAGGTCCTGCAGGCCCAGCTTTCGTCTCTGCTTCAGGGGACGGAGCACATCCAGAGCAGCTGCAGCTTCACGGAGCAGGCTCTCAGCCACGGCAGCGCCACTGAGGTCTGCCGCAGATTGGATTTGTCTGATTGTACATGCAAGCTAACAGGCAGTTTCCAACTCATATGGGAATAAACTGTCACATTAGATGAGCTCCTGCAAAAAATACTGAAATGTCAATCAATCAATCAATCAATCAATCAATCAATCAATCAATCAATCAAATTTATTGGTGTAACCCATATTCACAAATTAGAATTTGCCTCATAGGGTTTAACAAAGTATATATAAATATTATTGATATAAATTGGACTAAGACTGTGTGTGTGTGCGTGTGTGTGTGTGTGTGTGTGTGTGTGTGTGTGTGTGTGTCTTGCGTTTGCAGGTGCTGCTGGTCCAGAAGCAGATGAGCGAGCGGGTGACGGCACTGGCACGACACGATTTTCCGGAGAGACCCCATCAGAATGCACACCTGGACTGTCAGGTATCAGCTGCTGGTTGTTCCGACGCACGTTTAAACGTGAATTAGGTCTAATGAGGCGGTGACAGGGGAAGGTTTGTTCTCCTATGGAGATTATGGAAGTTGTTAGTTGTCATCATTATTGATGTCGAATCGGAAAGTGAAGTTTCCATGGCAATCAGATGTCTTTAACGTTGTACAGTCAACTAAATTTTTTTGGGAAAAAGATATAATATATATAATAAATATAATTTTATTATATATTTATTCTATTTTTTGCATCACATTTGATACATTGTGCGTTTTTGGGGAAACTTTTTTCACACAAAAATGTTAATGTTAGATACAAAAAAACACTTTTTGCCTGTAACATTTTGAAAATATGGAACATTTCAGTTTGTTTCTCCCTGTGTGGGAAATCTGATACAAATGGTTTGGAAAGGGTTAAGTTCGTTCTTCATACTGTGGGGTGTCATGTCATGGTGTGTGCTGCAGGTGGAGACTGAAGGCCTCCGACGCTCCATTCAAAACCTGGGTGTTCTGCTCACCACAGCAGCTGTGGCTCACACCACTGTGGCCACAGGAGAGGGCCTCCGCCACGCAGCCACCGGGCAGCACCACACCGTCACCGTGACAACAAAAGACAAAGTACCGCCCGCCTGCTGTTTACTGCATGTCACTTCACTTCCATTCTTGAACAACAGCAGATTTTTCTTTCCCCTTCGTTCTGAAATGTAACCAGTGACCTCTGACCTGTGCAGGACGGGGAACTGGTGCGGACAGGAAACGCCGTTTTGAAAGCAGAGATAACGTCTATTGACGGGAGCCGCGCCGCGGAGGCCGAGATAACGGACAATAAGAATGGAACGTATGAGGTGGGCTACACGTTGCGCTCCGAGGGGGAGCACTGGTTTGCCCTGTCGCTGTACGGCCAGCCGATACGCGGCAGCCCGTTCCGCCTGCGCGCCGTGAAGCCGTCCGACGTGCCCCAGTCTCCGGATGACGTGAAGAGGAGGGTGAAGTCGCCCAGCGGGACGGGCGGCCACATCAGGCAGAAAGCAGTGCGAAGGCCGTCAAGCATGTACAGCACCACCAAGAAAAAGGAGAACCCCATTGAAGATGAGCTCATCTATAGAGTGGGTAAGAAAGATGATCAGCCCGGGACGTCATGTTTGTTTAGACGAGATGTGTTGATTGGAATGATTTATCCCGTTACATGCAGATATACCACAAACATCGTTAAACTTAAACCAAGAAACAGAATCCTGAAGCCACAACATGTTGTGATATTGAGAGAGTAGGAGAAGCAACTCGCTGAGACCTGAGGGAAGTGGCATTCAGATAAAAATGCAAACTATGACGTCAGGACAGAAAACCCAGAGAACAAACAACAAGCAAACATGGATGTGGTGTGAGAAGGAGAATAAGAATTTGGCAGCTGCTCACTGAAATTACATCGCTTTTTTTAATCTTTTATTTGATGTCCCTGCCAAGCAGTAATTAAAAAACACCATCTGAACAAGCTAATGTGTAATTTTCTCTCTGTGGTAAAGGACTTGGCTCAACCAGGTTTTCAAGTCTTCGCATGTTCACACAACTCGACTGACACAAACCAAAACCTCAGTTTGCCTACAGGCTGAAAATCAAGTTCTGCTTTGGAATACTGTCAGATTTTTAAATTTTTTTTATATGTTGTTTTTCTGTTTGGGGCTTAGTAGGAAAAATGTCACACACTAAAATGAAGGTAAAAATGTGTAATGACACATCCGCTGGCTGCGTAATTGTAATTGTTCGAGTAATTAAATTGTCAGGTTCTCGGGGCAGAGAGAAAGGAGAGTTCACTAATCTCCAGGGAATATCAGCCTCTAGTTCCGGCAGAGTGGTGGTGGCTGACAGCAACAACCAGTGCATACAGGTGAGCCGCACGCACACACACACATACACACACACACATGAGAGGTGTATTTGTGGTCATGTAGAAAAAGGACACAATTTCCTTTCTTCCACTCATTTTTCCATCCACGTTTCTTTTGCGATCCAAACTGTCACAGGTGTTTTCCAATGACGGCCAGTTCAAGATGCGCTTCGGGGTCAGAGGTCGCTCTCCAGGGCAACTGCAAAGACCCACGGGCGTCACTGTGGACATGAACGGTGACATTGTGGTGGCTGACTACGACAATCGATGGGTCAGCATCTTCTCCTCCGATGGCAAGTTTAAGGTGCGATCCCGTTCTTATACGTGTTCTGAAGGAGGGGTTTGTGTTTGAGGGGACGCGTCGAGAGACGGTTAAGACAGTGTCTCATGTCTCATGTCTTCCCCTGCTAAAACACCATGGCACAGAATAAGATTGGCGCAGGGCGGCTCATGGGTCCTAAAGGCGTGGCGGTGGACAAGAACGGACACATCATCACGGTGGACAACAAGGCCTGCTGTGTCTTCATCTTCCAGTCCAATGGGAAGCTCGTCACCAAGTTTGGGGGCAGGGGGACGTCAGACAGACAGTTTGCAGGTGAGACATATGACTCACAAATACCACATCTGTACGTGGCTTTACTTTTTCAGATGTGTTCGTATTCAGATGTGTGGCGTTACGTGTGACGTAAACGTGAGCCTGTGCATATCTGTAGGCCGCACTTCCTTTACGACCACCCGACTCCACTTTCTTCTTTGCTTCTCCTTTAACCACCTGTTTTACTTTGTTTCTGTTCTTCCTCCTGTTTTTTTTCCCCACTTCAGAAAAACTTGGCCCAAACTTAAATAAATCTGGCTCAGTGTTCAGTAAGTACTAAGTGTGGCCTTGCTGCAACCTTAATCCCACAGTGCGGTGCCCCCTGTCTAACCCGACTCCCCGGTCATGTGTCTCACCTCTTGACAACACAAGATTGTTGACAAATTGTTGGATCAATCCGTGATCAAACGTATGAGTACATTCCATTGTAATAACCATTTACTACTACAATATTAAACATTTACGTCTCCGGCGTTGTGTTTGTTGTGTAAATGGCTATGATGAATAGATCAATGTGTGTATGTGATTTTCCTTAAAAAAAATACTGTATGATCACATAGAGAGTACGCAAACATTTTACAGAGATTAAGAGTTTTTTTTTAAAAAAATCTAAATTAAAAGATGAATCCAGGCTAATCAGAAAAAAATTGCAAATTGCAGCTTTACGCACAACTAGCATAAATGTTTTTAATTTTTCCAATGTCCAATTTGTTTATGTTTTTTACATTCGTAACGACCTACGTAAGAGCTAAATCAGCGCCAGTCACAACAAACTCGCACTGACCCACTTCTCTCTCTCTTCATCCAGGCCCACACTTTGTTGCAGTCAACAACAAGAACGAAATCATCGTGACCGACTTTCACAATCACTCTGTGAAGGTGAGACGTGTCCTGCTGTGTCCCGTCCTGTGTCCTGTTCCCATAACATTTTTGAAAACATAATCTTTTTGTCACATTTTTTAAAACTATTTTATCACTTGTTGATTTCATGTATCAAGTTGCACATGAACCCAACACTCGTGTGTTGTGACTTCCTGTCCCAGGTGTACAGTGCAGATGGCGAGTTCCTGTTTAAATTTGGATCTCACGGTGAAGGAAATGGCCAGTTCAATGCTCCCACCGGTGTCGCTGTAGATGCCAATGGAAACATCATTGTTGCTGACTGGGGAAACAGCAGAATACAGGTGCAGCTGTTGTATTTAGTCTGATGTGGTGTTCAAGTGTCAATTTAGCAGCTGACGTCTCAGCTACATGACACTGAAACCCCCTTATTTGTCCTTCAGGTGTTTGACAGCACAGGCTCCTTCTTATCCTACATCAACACATCAGCAGACCCCCTGTACGGCCCCCAGGGCCTCGCCCTCACCTCAGATGGACACGTGGCTGTCGCTGACTCCGGCAACCACTGCTTTAAGGTTTACAGATATCTGCAGTAAGGTGAGGGAAGACACACAACCCAACAAATAAATCATTTCCTTTTGATTGCGTCAGGGCGTACATTTGAAAACATTACACTCAAACAAATACGAAAAAACCCAATTAGTTGAAAATTTTAATTGAAAACGTATTAGTAAAATGAAAGAGTAGTATGATTATAATAAAAACAATGATAAAGTAGTAATGATGAATAAAATTTAAGTTTCAAACGAATCGTTAAAACAATCTGATTACTTTTTCACTTTTTCTTTACCATAAATTGTTAAAACCTGAGTTCTGTTAACCCAAGTGGTGGAGACTTGATGTTGTTATGGCGATGTACAATTAAAATGATTGAGTCTGTGAATATTCTCATTCATCCAGGTCATAGTTATCTCAAGGAGATTGAATCGAACGCAACTGGATTTTTGGTTTTTGCCTTGTTGAAGACGTTTCACCTCTCATCTAGACTAGTCAGCGAGCATGAACTGATGAAGCCTCTTGGATGAGGTGAAACGTCTTCAAAAAGGCAAAAACCAAAAATCCAGTTGCGTTCGATTCAATCTCCTTGAGATAAAAATTATTGAGTATTTACAATATCTGGAAAAGAAAACAAATGCAAGGCGCATAGACGGTAAATGGGAGTCATAGATTGCATGGAGGAACCATGCAGGTATCTCCACTCTCAGCAATGAGCCCAGAGGATCATGTAGTGGTGAGACGGGGGTCTACCTCACTCGCCGAGTCGGTTTGTCAGTCAAAATGACATCACAGTGTTTCCCCTGTACACGTTCTCAGTGCCACAGCTTTAAGTAACTTTAGTCTCGTGATTGTTTTGTCATATTGGTCAGTCTCAATTTATGGAGCCCATCTGGTGACAAGGTTGAAGAAAAAAAATTGTGCCCACAACTTGTTAAATGTGCGGGAACGAGATGATTATAACGTGGCCATGAATTAATAATATGGAACATGAATCATCTCGTTTCCACGCCTTATTAATCTGTGGGAACAGATAGGGAATAGAAGAGGAAATGAATATTTTTTTTCCACTCATGTCACCAGACTGGCTCTGTATCAATTTGTCCATTTCATTCCGCAAAACAGACCAGAAGTCACCATTAACATTGATGACCTGCAGCGCCTGCTGTGACGTTTCCAAGGGGAAACACTGCGTTATCTTTGACAAACTATAGTATGGAATTTTTTCAACATTTTTGATAACATACTACAGTATGTAATTTTGTGAATTTTGATATTGTATCATATTAAGACTTTTTTTTGGACGTTTTCTCAAAAAGTAAGATTTTCATGAGACTTCGTGTCGCCATGCTATATATATATATATACTGTGACGTTTTGGTTGAATTTTGGATGTGTTATCAAAACATGAGATTTTCGAGTAATTTTCACCACCATCACAACGCCATGCTGTAAAATCAAGGTTTGGTCAAATTTTGGATGTTTTTTCTAAAAAAAAAAAGTTTCTTTTTTCATGATTTGGCGACGCCATGCGACACTACGACGCTTTAATTGAATTTCTGACATTTTCTCAAAAAGTGAGAATTTTGTGACGGCATGTTGTACTATGACGTTTTGGGTCAATTTTTTTGACATTTTCAGAAAATGTGAAATTTTTGCAAGATTTTCTGACGACATATGGCCATAGGCTATACAGTGATGTTTTGGTCAAATTTTGGAAAAAAACATCAATAATTGGTCCAAAATGCATGTCGTTGTGAAATTGGGCAAAAAAAAACTTCTTAAAAAATTTTTGAAAAATAGTCCAAAATTGGTCTGAAACATCATAGGTGGTATAGGTCACAGGTTGGCGTGTAATCAGCCAAAAATTTTTACTTTTGAAAAAAAAAGGTCAAAAATTGGTCTGAAATGTCAGAGTATAGCATGTCATCACAAAATCAGGCAAAAGATAACTTTTTGAAAAAAATGCCAAAATTGGTCTGAAACATCATAATATGGCATGTCGTTGCGAAATCGGGCGAAAATCTGACTTTTTTAAAAAAATGTCCAAAATCTGTCTGAAACGACATTGTAAATGCATACTAGGTTTTGGTCGTATGTTGGACGTTTTCTGAAAATGTGAGATTTTCTAAAGATTTTGTGACGACATTCTACTCTATTACATTTTGGACGACTTTTGTACATTTTCTGAAATCGCAACACCATGCTGTGGAATGAAGTTTTGGTCTAATTTTTAGATTTTCATGAGATTTTGCAACACGATCCTATACTATGACATTTTTGTCGATTTTCAGACATTTTCTCAAAAAGTCTTAATTTTGCAACATCATATTATAACATGGTGTCGGGGAATCGGTTGGAAATTTGACAAAAAAAATGATCCAATTTTTTTTTGAAAATTTTCTCAAAAAGAATTTCTTTTTGGAAAAAATGTCCGGAACGTTGAAAAAAACGTGATAGTACAATTAGAAGTCGAAACTTTTGTCACATTAAAAAAAAACATGTTTTTTTAATAAATGTCCGGAATGTGGAAAAAACGTAATTGCATCGTAAGGCGTCAAAAAAAATATCAATTTTTTGGGGAAAAATGGCTGAAACGTTGAATAAACAACAGTATACGAAACCGTCAAAAATTTCGTCCAAAATTGTCCAATCCCCCAGGGTCATTTAGGCATGGGTCAAAAATCGGACCAAAACGTAAGGGGTTAGTATGTCGAAAATGGCCCAAAATGGACATCGTTTAAAAGTGGAAAAAACGCGCTAGATTGGCAGAAGATAGCGTGCAATCATCCCCCAGGGTGATATTTTCTCCATTAGACGCCAGAAAACCTCATTTCGGCATGGGTCAAAAATCGGACCAAAACGTAACGGTTAGTATGTCGAAAATTGCCAAAAATGGACATCGCTTAAAAGTGGAAAAAACGCGCCAGATTCGCAGAAAATAGCGTGAAATCATCCCCCAGGGTGATATTTTCTCCATTAG